>JAOXYM010000008.1:12381951-12397553 GCA_028567055.1 Leptatherina wallacei | reverse complement strand
ATGCGTCAACAGCCCTTAATAAGCATGTGTTGTGTCAAACAATTTTTTTCTCTAATGCAAACATGTGAAAACACACGAGGAGTATAGGTAAAGATTGATGCTGCTGTTAGATGGCAAAGCAGTTATGTCAGTCAGATTAGAAAAAAACAGGTAAAAGCTGTCCCACTTTCCATTATCATCATTTTACATACCGTTTCTACTACTAGAAAAACTACACTTTAAATTAAACAAAGGGGCACCTGGGACAACTTCTACCTATTTCCCAGAACGCGAGATGTCAGACAATTACCAGCGTAAGGAGAGGAAGAGGAGGAGCTTAGAGAAGAAAGTCTCAGCTCATTCTTCTGGAGAGTTTGAAGGTAAGGAGGAGGAGAGACAAATTTAAGATGGAAGGAACAAGTAAGACAGAGAAGTGAGAAATTTACCACAAATGTTTCGGACGCTTGACGTTGCTTGCATCAGACACATTAATGTGGGGTACGAACACAGATGACCTAACAACATGTCAGTGATATAACTGAGGGTGATCTGAAGCAGAGCTTTTTCAATACCTCTAAATTTGTTCTTGCTTTTCTCAGCACATCACGGGTCCTTGATACTGCGAACACAAGAAAACAGAGGCTTGTTATTGCATCACTGAAAAGTATGAATAAAAACATTCCTTTGCAGCTTATTTCTTGCTTGTGGACCTCACCTTGGATACAAAACATCTCTTTTGTGTTTATGCGAGTTAAACCTGAGGAACACTAAATCCCTCCTAGTTTATTGTTTCTGTCAAATCCAAATCGGAATTTCTCTTCACTTCCATGAAGGACTGTGCTGTTTTTCCTGCTAACAAAACTTCCATAACTCGTACCTTGTCAGGTCTTCCCACAATTGTTTGTGCCAATCTATCACACACTTGTGCACATTAAGACTCACACTGGTTGACGATAAAGTGCTCCATAGTCTCCTTGGTGCGGCTGGTGCTCCTCAATCTTTGTATCGTTCCTTTAAGAACCTCTTCCTGCTCAGATATACGCAGCTTCAGGGACAAGATCTCCTCCTGCATGCACTGCTCCTATTCCCACACAACACACACATGTATTACAACTTAATAAACTCAATGACGTTGTAGCTATATATGTAGATATATAAGATATAATCATCTGCTCTTCAGACCTTTTTTAGGTTGTGGATGGAAGGATCACTGCTAGGAAGAGCGGCTCTCCAAAACATCTTCAGCAGAGACATTGCCTCCTCCAAGATCTGCCTCAGAGTCTTTGTGTTGGACAGAAGACTCTTCACATGTCCATAATCCAGAACCTGCAAGCAGAGCTCAGTCATAAGTACTCTACAGTCATTATCATTACTATGACTATTATTTGTTAGTGTTGGCCATTATATGAACGGTGGACACAAACCAGCTCGTTGCTCTGTTTCTGGTCGCCCTCCTGCAGAGGCGGGCCTATGCAGGCCTGCAGCGTTGTCTCCATGTGCTGGATGAGGCTCCGGCCTTCTAGGACCTGCTGCTGCAGAGCACTGAAGTCATCCACGTGACCGATAGCATGGCGACCATTACGGTTTGCAAACGATCCATCAGGTGCTTCCCCCTCCAGTTCAGAGTGGGGGTCAAGAGGGTCTGCTGGAGGTAACAGAGCTGGAATTCATTTTAGGGAAAGACTTTTGACTGGCATGAACATATTTTTTTTCTGGTGCAAAAGAGGATTTAGAGAGGTTTAGAAGTAATTAAAACTATGCAGTGACAGGCAGATTAAGTTAACAGCAGAGTTAAACAAAGCAGTGCATGTTTCTTTAAGATAAATGAATAACTTCAGGTCAGATTGAGTTGCAGTGATGCAGATCAGTTAAAGTCACACCATTTGCAGTGCAATGGCTGTCATCCAAGTCTGAGTAGGGGAGACCGGGAGATCCACAGTTAAATAGACCAATGTCCCTGACTGGTGGAGACGGAGCAGGGTCTGTGGAGCACACACATACACAAACCAGGCTTGGACACACATCAAACCACGCCACAGCACACTAAGCCTTTCAAACATGTTGGGTTGCAGTATTTTCAAAGCCTCTGTCTCACCATGCAGCAGCTGTCGTCTGTAGAAGTTTTCTCTCTGAGGGCTGGCAGTGAGGGTGGAGAGAGACGGAGTCCGAGGCGACCCGACGCCCAACTTCTGTTCCAGCTGCTTGTGGAGCTCTAGCTGTTTGAGGGCGCTGCTCTCCTGAACGCTGCTCTGCAGCTGCGCCCGGAGACTCCTCACTTCCCCAAGGAGCTCGCCCAGCTCCACTGGGAGACCTGTGACCTCACACAAGTACCCTGACACACACACACACACACACGTTTTCAGACATTTTCCAGCACATTTGTTTATTTCATCAACCACTAGGTACAAAGGTAAGGCAATCACGTCATCTACTCTTATCAACCACTAGGTGGCACCAAAGTACAGAAATTTAAAGGAAACACTGAGCATAATGGTTCAAACTTGAGTTAAAAAGATAAAAAAAATTGTGCCCAGCTAGCAGACAAATAACAAACTTACCTTTGTTTGACTTTGTGCTTGAACACACTCGATCATAAACATGCAGCTCGCTCTGCAGGGAGTGGATGAGTTCTCTGCTCTCACACAGCTGCTGTTGCAGCAGACACACCTCATGCTGTAGCCTGGCAAATCAGAAATACATTATAATTAATTCAAGTCAGTAAACACACATTAATTATAAAGTCTTTTCAAACACACAAACCTGTTGGTTTTCTCCTGGCCGGCCTGACGTTCCTGTCTAAGCGTGTGAATCTGCTGTCCCTGCTCCTGACTGTGAGCCTGAAGGCGCCTCAGCTCCTCCTTCCACTGCTCAGCCTCCAGCTCGGCCTGCTTCAGCCGGGCGCGTGCTGTGAACACCGCCTCCCGCAACTGCACCATCTCTTCGTTTGTGCCTGTGTGAAGAGGAAAGACCAGAAAGTCCAAACCAAAATCCCTTTGGTTTATATCTGATTAACGTTACGATTAAAGCACCTGTGTTGGCTTGCAAGCGCGACTGTAAACCCAGATTTTCCTCTTTCAGGACTCTGATCTCATTGGACAGTTGAGTGACTGTGTCCAATCCCTGAATATAGATGTTTGTTGGAGCTCCTAAACAACAGAAGATTATCAGTGTATTTCTTCAAGAGAAAAGTAAATGAACAGGTGTTACTCCGGTGTTTGGTGTAACTCAACTATGAGAAGATACATCACCTCCATCACGGCCAGCGGAGGCCAGTTTTTCTTCCAGCTGCTGTCGGAGCCTCTCGTTGGTTCTAATGGACTCCTCCAGTCGCTGACGGAGACACCTCACCTCCCGCAGGTGTTCCTCGATCAAATTTACCCCTGCAGAAAAAAAATTGTTTGCTTGAGGCTATCATTAGGCTGACATTAAACACCCTCAGAGAAAAGAAGCATACGGATGTGAATCTAAACAGACCAAGAACTGATTTCAGTTTGAGGTCATATCACTAAACACACTGTCACACCTGCTTGGCTGCTTCCTGCTTGGTTTCCAGAATAGCTTCCAACTGGCTGAACAAAGTTTTCTACGTCCCACAAGGACCTTCCTGTAATCGGACCTGAATCAGACTTCATGGAGTGGCCCTCAGGGTGGCCACCCAGCTGGTACTGTTGAAAGGCATGATGGGATAGCTGGCTGTAGCTTGATAAGTCATGTTGGTTGTGGGCACTGGGTGAAAGACTGAATGGAGTCTTGTCCTGGGGAGTTCCAAAACCTGCAACCAAACACAGAGGAAAGTATGTGTGAAAAAAATGTGTAAGCACTCACAGGAAAACAGAGAGAAAGATGGTGGTTTCAAAAAAGTTTAAATAATTATTATTTAAACTTCATAGCACACTCTCTCTGGCCCCCTCACCCCTGTTCTGCTCACTCATCTGTTTGTACAGCGAGTCCAGTTCTGGGTGAATAGCGATCACAGACAGCGCCCTGGGCCGGGAGTCTGAAGTGATTTCATTACCCCAGACGTCAGGGTCAAAGGGGGCAGAGAGGGAGGAGGAGGAGGCAGGTACATTGAAAACAGCTGGTGGAGAATGACAGGAAATGACAGAACATAAAGGAGGAGGAGAAATGAAAAACTGAGCTTTGGTACTTTGCAAGGCAAAGCCATCTGTGAGTCCCATACCTCTGGCGAGCCGACTGGTCAGACCCACAGTGGCAGAGCAAAGCATGTTGGGACAGCTGTTGGAAGACTTGAGGGAGCGATGAGGAGGAGGGATAGATGGATGGACTAAAAAAGGGGAATGGAAGGTGAAGGGATAGAACGAAGAATTTTATAGAGAGAAAGAAAGATTAAATCCAAACAATACCGTCTGGTTCTGATGGGTGTCCTTGCTGCCGCAGCCTGAGCTCATCCTGATATTCTCTGGCATCTAAATCAGAGCACAGGTCCAAGTCTTCATTGGTTTGGTACTCATCAGACACCATGGAGGTCCTGTCTGACTGGTCAGTGGTCTCAGAGAGAGCGTGGCAGCTTGATGGGGTCTCAGGACGCTGCTGTAGTTTGGTATGGAGCGACTCAATGAGTTTATCTTTCTGCTGCAACTCCTTACTCAGCCTGCATGTGCACACAAAGATGAAAATCATCTATCCAATTCTGAGTGAAAGGCATTATTTAAAATGTTCTTTTATATTTTATGAAATAGACAAAATGATTCATAATTAATCAGAGTTGAATCAAACATTAACATAACCTGCAAAAGTCTGTTTAGTAAATGAAAAACAGTTTGGTATTTTATTATTTCATTTTATTTTACAATGCTAAGCAAACCCTGCCCTAAACATGAACCAGACTGCAACACTAGGAGTATTTTTGGAGACACCAAGTCTGCCAGGATGGCATTAAATCATATCTAAAATGTAGAAAATGTTTAAAACAAAAAAAACTAAACAACTAATAATAATAATACTAATACTAATAATGATCCCATGATGTTTAAGCTTGAATATGTGACTGGTGAGTGGCTACATTTTACAACCTTACGACTACTTAGGGGAAACTGAGAGGGAACCAGGTTGCTTAGGGGTTAATATTCCTATGTAGCAACTATATCCATTTATAGATGTGTGCCTTATTAAGTTTTGAAAGATTAATGTCTTCTCTTTGTCTCAAAAAGCATATTAAAATGCATTGCTATGTTGTAAAGAAAAAGACCAAAGAGCATCAGTCCAATCAGGAAAGCAAAAAAAAAAGAAGCAGGAACTGGATGGCTTGAGGAGTGTTATCTACCAGGAGAAAATAAAGACTCTTTGACGTCCTCTGATTTTCCTTCACTTTACCAAACTGTCATTACAGTCAATTAAAATTTGGTGGATATTAAGAAAAACTGATTTAACAGAAAAATGTGTCACTACTCAGAACAGATGCCAAACTAAGAGAAATCCCTAAATAAGGGATTTTGTTTAAATCCAACAGTATGCTGCTCAGCGGGATATGACTGATTCAGACATGTTTGCAGAGAACATTGTCCAAAGCCGTCCTGGTGTGACACCTGCAACATGTCTATTCAACTACAGCAACTTAAATGACCTATAAGTGTGGATTAACAGCAAGCGTATATCCCCATTAGCAGTCATGTGGAACACTTGCATGTCACACTGTCACATGACAGAGTAAACTAATGACAGGAGTCAGTGCTCAAAGTTAATAAGCTAAAGCTAATAACTTCGCAGGAGGTAACAGATGAGCAAAGTGAAGGTGATACCACCGTCCTGTCTTGATGGAGGTTTAAAAGCTGGGATTTTTAAATTAATTGTTTTATTGATTGAATGAATATAGAATATAACACAATTATTCGCGAGGCAGATTATCATTAAGTTGTCTCACCTTAAAGCAAGCAACTCATGGCCTGCTTTGTCATCATGGCTCTCTGCCGGTTCTCCTGTGGAAATGAAATGGGAAAGATGAAGCATGGCAAAGGGAAATAAAAACAACAATGAGGTCAAAATAAACTGGGATTCAATATATAATACTGTGATGGGAAGATGTTCCTTACGTCCACTTATCTTGGTGATGACTCTCTGTGCCAGGGCGGAGCTCTGAGCCAGCTGCTCTCTAAAGCTCTGACCCATGTAGTAATCGATATCATTGGCCCTCAGGAGCTCCTCAAATGTCTGGAAGGTGACAAAAAATTTGAACAAGTGTGAGAAATTTTAAATAGAAATCTTCCCCAGGACTTTTTTGCATCCTTATTTTTGTAGAAAATTGGTGAAATATTACTGAATGAGTGCAGTTTTGTAGCACCTTTGTGGTATCTCCCAGATGTTGGGTCAGGATGTGGCAGACCCCCTGCCCCTCTCTCATCCTCTGCCTCAAGTGGGACAGCTCGCGAGCCTGTGCCTGAATCAGAGTGTTGTACTTCCTGTAAAAGGAGAAAGAAGAACACCCAGAGGGAAAAAGAAAACCACAATATGAATAGAGAGTGTAGTTTGCTGAGAACGAAAGGCTTTGAGTCATATGATTTAGCGTTCTCACGAGCATCTGTTGACCAGTTTTAAATAAAGTAAATGTGCCCAAGGGGAACACAAGAATAGTAGAAGCACCAGGAGTAATAGCAAGAAGCCCTTCCCAACCACACTTTCCCATCTTTCATCTACCTCTCCACTTACCCAGGCCAGGTGGCACATTTCCCCTCTTCTGTTTGGCCTTTTCCCTCCACTTTGCTGCTCTTTAACTGAGCCTCCAGCGAAGCAACTCGTTCCATCAGTTCCTGCAGTTCCCTACTTGGCCTGGAGCTAGAGCGAATTCCTTGGGTGTCAGACATCCAGCCTTCATCCTCTTCCACACCACTGGGGGCTGATGATGTCTCAAATGCCCAGTTTACCTAAAAGGTGAGGATAAAACAAAATAAATCTCTGGAATGGTTTTTGTACTGAACCAAGAATAAGTTAGAGGAAAATGTACCTTGCGGGGTGTGCGTTCCAGGCTGGAGGCATAGTCGCTGGTGGTGGACAAGGAGCGAACTCGCAGCTGAAGTCCACGGATTACTTTGTGGCAGCGGGTTAGCTGTGAGCGGAGATCGTGGACTAGATGCTGGAGAGAGGCTGACTCATCCGGCGTTTCATAAGCACCTCTTTCACTGCTGCAGTTTCCTACAGAATACCAACCACTGCCCACACCTTCGGTGCTCTGATGATGGGACAGCGATGTGCACATCTCCAGGTCATCAAACTCTGAGTGGGGGAGAGATTAGGACATTTATAATGAAGCATGACTAACAAGAGCAAACAGTATCTTTTACAGATGCTTTGCTCTTCCGGTCTCTGTGAATCACCTGGGCTGCTGGTGTCTTCTCTCTCTGCTTCGTTCTCACTACGGCCACATGTCTCATATCCCAGATCCTGGAGGTCCACCTGCACCTGCTTATTGGCCTGCTGGACAGATGTCTCTGCTGCACAGATATGACAAAAGAACTTACTTCAGAATCAGATGACTTGTTAGTTCAGATGTCTAATAGTATATTAATATTTCTTTACATATGTACTGAGGAGAGACTCACTAAGCAGATCTCTGTAGTCCTTCAGCTGTTCAGCCTGAGCCTGGACGGTGGCTTCAGAAACCATCAGCCTCTCTTGAAGCTCTCGGTTCTCTTGCTTGCTAAGAACCAGGTCAGAGCGAAGGCAAGCTGCTTGCTCTCTGAGACCCTCCCCTATATCCTGCCAGAGCACTCCAACTTCACTGCTGCCACCAGCAGGCCCCACATCCTGCAACAGCAAAGGGGTTCAGTAAAAAAGCAACGACTGAAGGAGGAGTATAAACCAATATATTAGAGGACAATATATGATTACAATTCTGATTTAACTTATGGTAGCTCACCCACAAAAATAACTAGAATTCCAATCGTATGTAGTTTGGAATTTAAAAAGTATATCTTTAGTCCCACTACAGGTGAATGATTTCACCAATTTCTTCAGCATCATATCTTAAATGATCAACTTATTTCAGTCATAGAGAAAGAAATGAAAGCTATCATTAGCAGCTACCATTAAATAAATGTATAGAATATGTGTTACCGTCTTAGTATGGTGGGATGTCAGGTCCAGGGAGCGTGGTCTCATGCAGTGCCTCTTTCCTGGCTCGATGCTCAGAGTCGCACAAGGAGGGCCTCGTTTCCCTGACAGCACGGGGGATGTTTCCACCTCTTCTTCCTCTCTCCCACTAACCTCCTCCTCCTCTTGGTTCAGATCCTTTTTTGCATTTCTTATCGGTCCCACAGTTTCAGCTCGTCCCTTGCTTTTTGTCAAAGCCCAGTTCTCCTGCTGCAGCCTCTGCAGGGCACTCCTAGTAGGAGACGGATACAAAAGCCAAACAGCATTGAAAAAATATGAAAGTCAGAAAGTCAGTTTAAAAAAAAAAAGGATTTTTCCGAGGAAATTCTGAAATATGCACCTCATCTCAGCCATAGAGGTATATCCATCCTTTTCTAGCTGGTACTTTATTTCTTCAGGCTCAACTTCAAGTGTCCTCTTTGCTTCCTCAAGCTGTGTTGGATCAGCTTTCTGGGAGAACACCCCCCTCACAAGCTCTGCAGTCACACACTCAGTTTCTTGAGCCTTCACGCAAGCCTAAAAAGACAAAAATCAATCAATCAATGTATTCTCTTTGTTCTCACATTGCCTGGACACACACTACTTTGAATTAATTTAACAAGTGAATGTATTTAAATTAATTTACCTGAGTGGAGCTCAGGCTTCTGCTGGTCACATTGTCATCCTCCTCTATGCTGTCTGTAAACTCTTCACTGCTGCCATCTTCATCATCTCCCTCCTCCTCTGTGCTGAGCTCTGAAAGCACAATAACCAGTTAAAGCCAACATCCTCTACCTTTAGTCTTTAAATCTAAATCTTAAACTGCTGCTCATCCTCTTATTCTTTTCATTTTTCCATCTGTCCTGCACCAATGCTCACTCTCTATCCTGCTCTTTCCTCAGATCCGTCTCTGCACTGAATCACTATATTGGAAGTCATGGGACTGAAGGGAAATGTTATGTCATATGCTGCCAGCCAGCCAAAAACACTCAGGCCTGTGCAACCCAGTGTGTGTGTGTGTGTGTTTATGAGAAAGGCTTTAAACATTTGAAACTGACACAGGCGTTAAACATCCTCGCCTTTTAAGGAGTCTGTAGTGATGGTGTGCACCATGTATCGTACATTTTGTTATTGAATTATGCACACACAGACGCACAAAGATCAGGAACGGAACACAAGTAGGTATTTGGTTTTCAGGAAGCAGGAGTTCAGAAGAACTTCACAAGAATGTCAAAGTGAAAGTATTTCACATCATAGTTACTAATACACAGCACAAAGTATGCAGTGTGAATCACATGTTTGGTTGTGTCCTCAGATGCTCATTGCATTTATGTGGCTTATTATGAGATTATTTCAAAAACATCAGTTAAAAGGGACTTAATTCCTATCTGTTTCCAATAACAGGGCGGGGTATAGCCCTGCAATGAAACACTGGCCTATTATTGATTGAACAAAGCGCTTTGTACACTGAATAGGGCAGAACATGGGGCCTTGTTTACACTTTGTGATGCCACAAAACACCACTACAAATTTAAAACATGTGCTTTGCTTGGTGTTCTTTAAACTAACACAGATTATTATTTGTGTGTGTGTGTGTGTGTTATTTGTGATATGGAGCCAACATCCCTTAATAGGTCAATTGTGAAGAACCAACTAGGTATTACAGTTGAACAGCCATGCAAACATGAAAACCATGCCACAGTCTCATGCATGAGGGAGCAAGAATACAAAGAAAAACTAATATGGACTCCAGTACACGGTACAGCTTGACATGGATGTTTATAATTTAATGTGTTATTATTCAGAATTCTTATATTTGTGATCACTTCCACTGTCAACATATTTATGGTATGTGTTCTTATGTAAAATTGAATACCAGGAAAACAAGACAAAGTGAGGAGAGAAGTAAACGGTTTCTGTTTGAAGGGTTCAGACAGGTAAAAACACACTAAGGATCTTTCTGAAAGGTGAAGAAGGAAGGTAAAATCGAGGACAAATAGGGGGGATTTTAGGTTTGGGATATTCTTAGAACAAATTCCCAATTAAAACACAATAAAGAGAAATCCATACCAGAGGTGCTTTTGACAAAAAGCCAGCACTTTTATTTTTAATGCATTTAAAATACAAAAAACGAAAAGTCTTGACAATGATTCCATCTTTCAGGCCAGATGAGGATTGGGGCACAAATCTCTAGAAAATGTCCTCAAGCGACTATCCTAATATAAATTTCTATCGGGCAGGTATTACTTCATATGTCCTGTAATGTGTGCAAACCGTGGAACTGCTTAACATACTCCTGCTATCTCGGTACAAAGCTGCAATAATAAGCAGATATATTGAAAATTATGCATATCTCAATAAATTACCATATTATTATATTAAAGAATCCAGCGGAGTTACCAGCTTATATCTAATGTACCTGACATTTTGTTTCATGCATATCTGCTGGACTAAAACATAACTGAAGCAGAGAAGATTTACATCACAAAATGTACGAAAGCTAAAGGTCAATACTGGAATGAATTTTACTACTTGGCCATCTTTTTAATTTTGTAACTTGGACCTTTGTTGAGCGTGCACATCCTGTTCACAAACAGATGATATAAAACAAATGATGGATGGTGAGACGTTTCACTGTAAGGCATGAACTTGAATCTCTCCACAAGACGGAACTTCACTGTGACAGTAAGGCTGGAAGAGTGACACCGGTGAGAGACAATACACAGAAATGGCATTACAGAACGATCAAACTACAAAGCAGGCAGTTTTCAAAACATGTTCACATCACACTCGCAAACTATATTAATAAATAAAAACTCTTGAGTTGGTCATTTCACATGGGTTAATCTGAACAGAGGTTTTTCTGTGGGGAGTGCTGGACAAAGCTGCCTGCAAATTAAGGGTCAGATTCTGGTTTTAACTCATACTTTAAGCAAATTACTCCTTATATTAACTTTGTGAACACAGTCTTTCCTAAACTTGACCCTCAGTAGTTACAGGCAGCTTTATCTCACATGAACAGTGCCAGGTTCACTCAGTGGTGCAGAGCATTAAGGAGCGTTAGTGAGAGTGCTGCCTGCAGCCTTGGAGGCTGGACCCTGCCCATTCCCACCTCCAAACTCAAGCTGTCTTTTAGCTGCCCTCTCCAGCGCCAGGGCCATGTTACGGGTCCTGGCCAGGACCTCCTCCAACTGTCTGCGGAGTGCCTGAACTGAATCTAGCTCTGTGTGGAGAGCTCGGATCTTCTCTGAGCTGTTGCTGCAAAAAAAAAAAAGAAAAAAAAAAAAGAGGAAAACAATGAAAACTTTTTTCAAGCAAACTTAATGGAAACCTGCAACAAAAATCTGTGCAGTCACAAGACCTGGTTGCAGCATCCTTACCCTTCACTTTTATGAACCTGCATCAGATTTTGGTATAATCTCTTCTCTGCCCTGAGGGCTTCATTCAGCTTGTTGTATTCAGACACCAACTGCTCCAACACGCACTAGAGCACAGTGGCAAGCAGGAAAAGCATGTATATAAATAATTTATAAGCATAAAAAAATGCTCGGACATTTCCCAAGTAATGTAAAATCTTACCTGGTGATCTGAATTGTCTTTCGTGACAACTTCCCTAGACTGGTGGCGAGCCAGAGACAAACGCAAAGCTGAAAGCTCCTTCTGCAGCACGAGAACACAAAAACTTGTAAGATAAGAAAACGACGGTTTTGGTGCATCATCCACGTGTATATATACACAGATACCTGAGCCTCCATTTCTTTCTTTAGCAGCAGCTGCATCTCTTCCTTCAGATCCCTTATCTCTGCTTCACTCTCGTTGGAATATGGCTGCACAATCTCTTCTCGGGCCTGAATCAGCTCCTGATACAAACCGGAACATCGATTTCAGGTAAGCAGAAAATAAAACAAGGGGAAAAGAAAATAAGGGGAAATGTTTAGCCAACTACTTTGATGAAGGCTTCCTTTTCTTTGAGTAGACTCTGCAGATTATCCATCTCTCCTCCCATCTCCTTCTCTTTGTCCCGTCTCAGCTCACACAGTTCCTGTTCTGTTTGTGTCAGCTGTCTGCGGAGCTCCTGTAGCTGGCCCGTCCGCTCACTTACCACCAAGGAAAGCCTGTAGGAGTAGTCCTGAGAGGAAAAAAACAAACAATTAATCCTCTTATTTTTATTGGTGTGCTCAAAGCTATCTGCAAGCAGTCATGCCAACATCACAACCTACCTGCAGATACTGGTCCTTGGAGCTCAGAGTGTTGAGGAGATCCTGGACCTGTGATTGTTGTTCATTAGTCTGTCTAGTGCGGTCTGACAACAGCTCCTGGAATAGCTTCTCTTTCAGAGCTAACCGAGCTTTCAGCTCCTCCACTACCTCAGTGGGACCAGCCTGGACTCTGGCAATGAGGGCAGCTGTCAGGTCCTGCACACACACACAACAGCAAGCACCCAGAAAGATCTGTCTCAGCACACCTGTTGTATTTGTGAAAACAGGTAACGCAGGTTTGTGCACAGGGGCACGGCTGCTGTATAGAAGCCATAATAAGGGCGACCTATGGTAAATGTGTGTTACCTGTGTCTCCTGGCTACGTTTCTGCAGGGCTGCCTGCAGCTGGTTAATGATGGTGTCCTTCTCTCTCAGAGTGTTTCTCTCCTTCTCCTCACTCTGCTGCTTCAACCACTGCAGGTTCCTGTAGGCCTCTGCTGCCTGCTCCAGCTCCAGCTCCTTACCTCGCACCAGGGCATCCAGACTCTGACCGTCAGAATCCCAGGGGGAATGAAAAAGAGAAATGAAACACCTCAAATACAAAAGTCCAACCAGCTGTAAAAACCAAACCATAATCACTCTGGCTTGTGTAAGTAAGCGTACCGTGATGGTCTCCTCGTTGTTGGACAGGATGCAGCGGATTCTGTCCAGGTCTCGTTCCTTCTCTCTGAGGGCCAGCTGCAGTGTCCTCACCTGGCTTTCGCGTTCCTCCAGACAACGGAACTTGTCATCAATAGAGCGCTGCGGGAAGCAGAGAGGTAAGGCAATCAAACTTGTGCTGTTTAAGGCCTCCAATATGATATTCCTCCTTTTCTTTACAGCAGACTGATTTGAGTACCTCCAGAGCTCTGTCTCGGTCTTTAATTCGCTCTTTTAACTTCTCCAGCAAGGCATCTCTTGGTTTGGAACTTCCTGTTGACTCCAACATCTCAGAGTACTCCTGCAGATACAGAACAGTTAAAGACAAGATAAAGGATCTGTACATGTATTTGTCTTTGTATATATCAGTTCAAATGCAAAGTACCAGGGACTTTATGTTACCTTTAGCTGCTGCTCCTTGTCCTGCAGGGAGCGTTTGAGCTGTGCGATGCTCCTGTCTTTTTCCTGCATCACTGTGTGTTTCTCTGTCTCATTCTCCTTGAGAGCTGCTTCTTTAGCTTGGAGCTCAGAGTGACTTTTCTGAAGGCCTCTTCGCAGGTCCTGCAGCAGGGAGACCAGAAGTTACACATATTTCATCACGCGTTTGGTTTAATTACACTATCCTTAACCACTCGTACCTGGTTGTGTTTCTCAGTAACCTCCCTGTGTTGCAGTGCCTCTTGTAGATCAGAGTTGAGTCTGTCCTTGAATCTCAGCAGGTCATCTCCTTGCCTCTGGCTCTGTCTCAGGCTCCTCTGGCTGGCCTCCAGCTCCAGACCGAGAGAAAAAAGGGAGCTTTGCACCCCAACCAGCTCGCTCTGCAGCTGGGCGAGCGTCAAGGATTCGTTCACCCCCACTGAACCCTGTAAAAAGAATGATGAGAGACCAAGATCAGACAGAATGAGAAAGACTAAAAAGGACTGACTCTGGGTCAGGGCTCAATACAATACAGTATATACACAAGATCTCACCTCGCTTTGAGCAAGCTGGTTTCGATGGGCCAGTTCTTGCAGCTTACACAGAGTGGTGTTTTGTCCTTCTATCAGCTGGTACAGCTCCTGGGCCTTTGAGCAGAATAAATGAGACAAAAAAACACAGAACTGTAAAAAAAACAAAAAAACTAAACCTCTTAAATTATCTCATGAGTTAATCTACTGCTTAGTGAACATTAGTACACACCTCACTGTCTTTGGTGTTGATGGACTCAGTGAGGCCCTGAATGGTTCTTTCCTGACTCTGAGCAGCCTGACGGAGTGAACGCAGCTCACACTCCATCTCATTCAACTTCTCCTGCAGCTTCTACGAGACAGAGAACGGGACGTTAGGCTGTCATCAGACCTCACTTACACGATGATTGAGAACACCCAGCTCTGATAAACGCTGTTTCTGTGCCGCACCATATTGTTGGCCTCGCTCTCGTGGATCTTGGCTTGCAGGGATTGCACCTGAAGCTGGGCTTTCTGCAGCTCGCTGACGCATTGACCAGCCGCACACTCGTACTGGTTGAGTTGGCTCTGCTGCTCTTCAACAAGGCTCTGCGAAATACAGGTAAGATGTGAGTTTTTACTTAAAAGAGCGACTAAAGTGATATTAACCTGTTAAGTCCTTTGATTAAACCCTGCAACTGAATTATTTGCAAAGAAACAAACATATTTTTGCCCCAAATTAACGAAAAAATAAGCTAATTGTAGGCAGCATACCTACTACGCTGGATTGTGTAATACTGTAGGCATAGAAAACATAAACTCTTCTCATTCATGTGTTGATTCTGTAAAAAGCTATGACGCAGAAGAGCCAGTGGAATGGTTTGTGAGCATCTGCACGCACGAGTTAGCATGAGTAAGTGAGCCCAAAGCACTCCTCCTGCTTTCTTTACATAACCAGAATATAATTCTTCCAATTTTCACCAAGTACAGTAGGAATGTCCTTATGCATTATGTTTCTGTGGGCACTCACAAAGATTAGTGGTGCACAATTTAAATAATAAGCATGTGTGGTTTTAGGTTGGGCTTTCTTTTGTGACATATCATTAGATGGTGCTACTGTAGTATCCAACCAGTGTTGAGAGGACAGGGTGGTCTGACATTGCGTGGATCACTTTGCCTCAAGGGCTCTGAGTGAAAATAGGCCAGTAGTGGAGTCACTGTGACTTAATGTCTCCCCTTATCTAACCTACTTCAGTCAGTAGTCTGTGACTGAGAATCACACATATTCTTCCTAAAGAGAAGTCCTAAACCCTGAAGAAAATGCAAACCATCCACTGAGGATTATTAATATATAGAAAAGTGTGTATTGCACACACGCAAACACAGACACACAGAGCAGAATATTTGGAGCTGTAACTCATCTGTCAGAGGGTTTTTTCCACGCCTTAAAGTACGCTAACATTTTTTTGATCCAGTCAAAGATCAGAAGCATGATGGGATGTTTTTTACTATTTAAATTTGAGAAGAAAAAATTTAACACAGCTCAACTTCTACTATTTGTTACCTCATTTGTTTACATTAGTAATGACCTGGTTTTGTGTGCAGTCAAACACATTCAGATAATTAGGCTGCACCATGTGCAACTGCTTACTTACACCTGACTGCACCTGCACTGCAGTGTATGGTGTCTTCACACGTGGAAGACTAAGTACATACA
>JAOXYM010000008.1:12356824-12377796 GCA_028567055.1 Leptatherina wallacei | reverse complement strand
CAGAGAGATGCCTGCTGCACGCACACACATATGAAATAGATACCTAATGGAAACGCACTAGCCCGCTCACACACACATACACACACACTGTGCACACACACTAATACACACATACAAGACCTTAGTTACACTGATCTTTGATCTCTTTTGATCTTGAAGGATATGCTAATGCAACTGTGGGAATAACACATCTGCACATACTTGTTTCCCTAATTTTATTTGGAATTGGCGTCTATTTTAACTGTTTTAGCAAAATACAAATCTTTCACAAAAATGTCCTTGCTTAATGAACAAAAGAAAGCAAAACTTGCATTATAAATGCACAACAGGCACAGTTTTTGGCACTCATCACTTATATTCATTTCAGGAACAGTCTCTTAGGTCACAACTCGTGAGAGCAGCTAAAACATCCTTCATTTCCTTTTCAGCCAGGATTTTGTGCCATTGGATATGGAATCTGGATTGTGATTTTTCCAAACACCCAAAACCTTCACCTCAAACTCAGTTTTCTGACACTAGTTAACAGTTCCCTTAAAAATGCCTTGATAATCCTCTAAATTTAGAATTCATTTGTTATATGCAGTACCCCTAATATCAGATGCAGCAAAAATGCTCCACAGCATGATCAGGCCTCTGCCTTATTCTTTTACAGAAGTGATAATATTTTCCATTTAGGCTTCATTTATTATGCTTTACTTTGATTTTCTGTATTTGTAGAACATAAATTTAGAAAACTGACTATTTCTCCTGTCTTTCTTTAATAGTGGTTTCGTCCATAATTATTACGCTGTGCAGTGTAGGTACACAATCCACACTAACTTTTACATGACTTATCTCATTCCTTTTTTTCTTCCCACCAAGTCTTTGATCAGTCTGAAAATTCTTGATATATTTTTCATATATTTAATTTCTCTTTGATAATAAATTCTGCACTTCCAGGAGTGCCAAAAATACCAAGACAAAGCATAAAGTATTTCCTCTAGCTCTGCAATAAGACTTACGACACTCATTTGCACACTCACAAACATCATTTACCCAACTAACTATTACTTCACACAGATTTTGCAAACTTCCTTTGCAGAAACTTGCACTTTTACTCGCAGGCAGTTTCAACACAACTATCAAAAGCTAATATGCTCAAGCTGAGACTGTATCTTTTCATATGTGTAAATATACACAAAGGGTCACTTCTTACATGCAAATCATACTCGTCACACTATAACACACTTTTTCAAACTTTTCCAAACTTCCCCCTGAGACCAAATGGTTTTGCACACTGACCATAGACTCAGCTTTGTTTACATTGTCAGTGCACACTAAATGAGCTTCACAATCTCACATGCACACTTTTATTCATACAGTACATGCATCTGCTTTAAAAGGTGAGAGGAAACCCTGCTTGGTAAGTACATTTGCATTCTTCATTCAAAACTGATTTACAAGTTAAAATGACTGCAGAGGGAGTCTGAAAACAAAGTGCTGCCTGTGAGAAAACACACCCAACCACATACAGTGTATGCTTGTACCTTATAAAGGGACATACAGCTAAAAATATACAACTCCGCACACATATGACTGAATAATGGTGACTGTCATTTATACAAACACTGTAAAGAAATTTATTCTCAACTCTACTGCAGTTTCACTAGATATCAAGACAGCTATGTGTCCTCGGGAATGTTACTGAAGAGACAGCTTGTAAATGTGATGATATTCTTGCACTTTATGTAATGAGATAAACACTGTAGGATGGCCTGTACTTTCATTGGTAGCCTGACATTAGGCACCACCCAATACAGGTTTAAAAGCATGCATTTCTTTTTCTGTCATGTTCCTACAACACACTTTCTCTTAGCTATAGACACTAAAACTCATTTCCACATGGGGTTACAGTAAATTGCTTGTAAACACACAAAGATTCAGCCCTCAACAGGATGTTTCTGCATGATAACTTACTTTTTTTCACACTGTGAACAGTAGGCTCTTTCAGCAGCAGATAAAGCTTTGTTTGTTTGCTTGCTTGTTTATTTTTTCAGGGAGTAGTAGTTTATGTTTTGCCAACTTCTAATACCAACTTCAAAACTTTCTATAGAGATAGACTACATCTTAGAAACATTGTGATTACTGTAAAATTTTCCCGTGAATATCTGACGATTACAGATCATTTCTGTTCAAATTCTTCTCTACTAATTATTCACAATGTGGTTCATGTTTTATCTCCACTTGTCCATAAGGAGGCAGAGTATGTCTGATGAAGCACTCTGCACTTGCACAGACATAGCTTGTCATTTGACTTTTTTTTTTACTTTCTGCAAATCAATATCATTGAACAATTTACTGATGAAGCCACTCATGTGGAAGTTATGATACCCTTTCAAAAATGAGCAACTACAAACTTACAAACTTAACATTTTCTAATGTATAATTTAAGTATATATGCATTCACACAGACTGTTCAGTGGGTAGTGATGTATATAGGATAATATAGGATAACTCAATGATGTCCACCAAAATAGGCTACTGTAAAACTATATCATGTAAACTGATGCACATATAAGTAACAGCCTCTGTATGTATTGTACACTTTTGAGACCATTGTGTGGGAAAAATTAATAAAACAACAGCTAATTAGTGAAAGCTGCTGTCAATACAAATTTAAAATCCTCAAATGTTAGCTGCAGCCATCCACATACCTGCATCTCCTGTTCGATGCGCAGCCTCTCTTGACCAAGCTCCTCTTGATAGAACTGTGTAATAGAGGAGAAATTATAAATGTACTGTGTGCAATTGTCAAAATTCAGTTTTAAAATTAATGTAAAAGGGAATACAAGGACATAAATGAACAACTAAAATATCAAATGATTGGTTTTACAGCACCATATATGTGGTGCATGCCAGCAGCTCTTGTGACAGACATGAATTGCTGTTAAAATGAGGCTGAGGAATGCCACATATGCTGCTTCAGGAAGCAGGTGGAGATATTGTGGTCCTCTGGGATGTAGTAATATTAGAAGACTGTTCAAACTGTGTAGGGACTGACAGAAACCCTTCAGATATAGAATTTTTTTTTTATTTATTTAAAGTTTCCTCCTGTTAGAGAACTTTGAGAAAAGAAATGGTCAAGCTCAGTGACACATATGTGACCTAAGGGCAGTGTATTTTTAAAGCAGAAAAACATTACCTCAACATCTTTGTCCTTCTGAAGCAGAGATGAAGATAACTCCTGAACTTGTCCCTCCAGCTCTCCCACCCTGAGTGTGAGTGTTGTCTTCTCTCCACACAGCTCTGTGATGTGGGCATCCTTGGAGCGAAGCTCTTTAGTCAGCTCCTCTATCACTCTGAACACAAACAGAAAAAACAGTGAACAAAGGAAATGATTAGTTTATATATTTATAATGATGGGTTTCTATAGGATTTCTCTGGGTTCTGCACCTGTCTTTATTGGTGTTGGATGGAGACAGGATGACCTCCTCAGGGATCTCCTCCATGGCAGTGTCTAAGGAGACGAGAGAGGCATGGGATTGCGATCCAGCTAGCGACGCCATCCGCTCAGCCTCACTGCGTGCTAGCTGGGCCTCCTGCAAGACACACACAGAAACAGTTCTGATCTGTGAAGATGACGCAAGGAGTTTGTGAGTTACGGTTTTTGGCAGGGTAAGCAGACCAACCTCTTGCAGGAGCTGAATCTTTGTTTCAAGCACCTGCTGCATGTGGTCAATTTCCTGCTGTCTCGCCTGACACCGTCTCTGTAGCTCTGCCTCATTGTGATTGGACAAGGTCTCTGCTGTTGTGCTGAATAAGACAGGAAAGTCAAAATATACCACGTTGGAGGTCAGTTGTTATAATTTCAGTTACCATATGAGCACATCATGAAGATTAAACTTACTGAGATTTAATGACGAATCTGAAAGGACGCAGTTTTGAAAAGTGTAGCTGCATTCTTTGAAACTCAAACTTCATCACTAGTTTATAAGTGTACGCAAATATCCGAGGGGTCAGTTTTAGGATGCGATGGAGTCATCAAGGAGAGCTAAGAGATGGTATTATGTCATCACTTTTCTGTCTGCTGCAGGGCTCATGGGATACCCTTACACTCATCCACTTTTAGCAGAGATTAAGTAAGTGCTGCAACCAGTGTGGATTGTCATGCTGATTTATACTTAAAAATGAGAATAAATGCCAGTGAGTGTGTACATGGTAAAGCACTTGCACTAGGGCTGGGCGATATGAACCAAATTTCATATCTCCATAATTTTTTCCTTAATTGCGGTATACGATACATTTCTCGATATATTGTTTTTGGCCAACTAACCAAAGAGACAGTTCAAATTTACAACCTTGAGTGCTGAATGCACTTTTATTAAGGATCAGAAGCACAAGTGCATTAAGATATTTGACTGAAATTAAAGTAGATGTGTATTAAAATACTTTTCAATGACCATAACAAAGATACGGATGTGAAAAATGCTAAAAAAGAGATACTTTTAACTCAAAACAAGCTAACTCGATATAAACGATATTCCCTCATTCTATATCTCATGCAACAAAGTCTCGATATATTTGAAAATATCGATACATTGCCCAGCCCTAACTTCCACACAGATGAAACGCAAACATTTTTTATCTTATAACTGATTTATTTCACACACATTCTGTTTCTCTGCACACCTATTAGCTGACTCATGGCACGGACTGTTAAAGCATCTGTCTCTGCACTTAGTCAACGACCGCATCCAAAAATTCCTTCTCCCAGAATGGCACACGCCACTCTGTCGCCACAAGTCCTGTTCTGGATGCTCTTAACACACGTTTTTAACTCCATCCACCACATGCAGCAGCTCAGATAACTGGGATATTTTGAACCAGTCTAAGCAATGTAAGGGTCTGTCTCATGAACAAGTGTCCTTCTTGTAAAATGGACAAGACCTTCAGAGTATGTGGACAGTCCACATACCATGCTTTAAGCAAGAAGTCAGATGGAAGATTATGTAGTAACTATTTGAGCTGCTGTGACTGATGCTGTGGTGATAATTAGACAAAGAATATGTAGAAATGATAAAACAGCATGAAAGTTGGTCAAAAGAGAAGCAAGACAAGGACACAATTCCTGCTTTACAAGTCAGAATGATCTCACCCTAAACACTAGTTTATTTCAGGTTTTCATAGTGTAACTACATCCTACAGACTGAAGAGAAAGAAGGACAAAAGTAAACAGACTCCAGACCATTAAAACCCAGTTTCTTCATTCTAACAGCAACCACAGCTCACCAGATATAAACCAAGCTCATGTAAAGGGCTTTCTAATCTATTTCTTTTTCTGTTGTTAAAAGTCACTTAAATCCCAAAATAATTTTGTGAAGCGTAAATAGCACTATCTAGTGGCACAAAAACAATCTTGAATAGTTAGATCTGCACTCTTGCCTACGAACAATCTGCAAAACCCCTGCAACTATAAGTTCCAACCCAGAACAGGAGAGACCCATCAGAAAAAAATAATTTTTTAGAAATCAACAGTATCAGAAACAAAAATGTAATTAAATGGAATGAAAAATGCTTTATTAAGCCCTGAAAAGAAATTATGTAAATAAAAAGCATTTACGTCCCATTTATTGGGTTTCCCTGTTTTTAACAACACATAATGAATCCGGAGACCATCTCATGATAGGATCACTCCAGGTCAGTCTCAAAAAGTTCCTAAAACTTGTCCATCCTCAAAATTATTGTGTCAGATACCTCATATGGTGAGTTACAAATAAATCACAAAGGAAAAGGAATAAAAACCAGGGGGGTTAAGCTGAATAGGGGCCGTGGCCCCTTGGCCCTTTAACTAAATTGTGACGGCATTGTGTTAACAAAAATCTGGTTGCATGCAGAAAGGAATATAAACATCTACCAAAGTGCCTAAAACCTCACATGTCTCACAGACTTGTGGATAAATTCTGCCACAGTAGGAGCCACAGAAACACACACATGCACACCAGCAATGTTGTTGTGACTAACCAGTCAAATGTTTGTCGTACAGCTGCAAAAGCCCCTGAATGAATCAGTGTTTAACAATTTGTTGGTGAAAATCCAAATTAGTTTTAAATTTTTTTGCTCCTGAAAAGAATTAACTTTGTAGAACATAATTTAACAATTTTTAATAAAAAAAAATCTCAAGTAGCTACACTCGCACATCCATAGATACACTGGCACAACTGCATGTAAACACACACACACACACACACTATTTTCATAACCTTGATGTTAGAGAGGAGAAGGGATTTTTTTTTGTCATTTTCAAAGATAAGTACTGATTTTGGCATACAAGTTAAACAAAATGTGTCATTCGTATCATTTATGAACTTACAGGGCTTTGTCCACAAGGTCCTGCTTCTCCTGGAGCTCCTGCTTCAAGCTCTCTACTTCCACCTTCAGCTCGATGTTCTGCAACAGACAAAGAGCAAGTAATCAAACAACTTATCAATCATGTGATCACATGATTATCTGTGTCAGAGGTGCAATATCAACATAAAGGGTAATTTATATCAATATCTCAGCATCAGCAAAAGTGGTTTTTGAATCTTCTTAACCTTCTCTGAAGGTAAAATCAACTGTAAAATACGGGACAATATCCCAGTGTGTTAAAAACTTTAAAATTAAATCAAGTTAATTTTCTATGGTATAAAAACTAATAATTAAACCTCTTGAGGTGGGATACCTCATTAAGGTTCCCTCACTCGTTTGTCTTGTTTTAAGTATCCTAAGCCGTCCCATCTCTCCATCATACTGTAATCATCCTGCTGTGTAAATCAGGGCTGGTGGGAGTTTTGTGTCATCAGTACAGTACATCTGACCCTGCTGTCATGGCTGGTATATTTAGAGGTGGAGAATTTGCAGCAGCTCAGATACTCACTCATGGAGCCAAAGGCTGAACTCCACAGTTTGTTTACCTGCCAGAGTCCACAGGGGGCATTTGAGGGGCCAATAACTGCTCTCACACTAGTCTACGTGACAGAGGATTTAAACGGAGGATAGGGTAGAGCTCATTCTTTCCATTCTGCCCAAAGACATGCAAGAGAGATCAGTTATTGGTCTGTCTGTCTTGGTCTGCTGGATTCAGATCAGATGATGCTCCCACTGGTGGGTCTTTCTCTTGCCCATTATATTTGTTGTGCCCATAATAGTCACAAAAAAAGTCTACACGTGTCATTAACGTATGCATACCCATTAATTCTGCATGTGATCGGTGTACAGAGCAGTTGCACTGTTTGGCAACTTGAAATCAGTGCAGAAGCATATTATAGTTATATCTTTCGTATGACATCACAACTTTAATTTACATTTGCAGACATGATATGAATGAAAATGGCCAAAACAAAAATAGCTATGATCATCGTCTGAAAATGTTATCTTAGCTGATGCATGCTTTTATCTATGCTATTAATAACCAACAAAATCACACTGTGATTAAAATGTTTTGCAGGTTTAAATCCGATAACTTTGCTCTTCTTAATGTCATTTTTAACACAAAAACTGAAACACTTATTGCTCTGAATTATCACAAAAACTAGACCTCGATTTAAGTAATGATTCATCATACATCAAATAACATAATATATTTTCTAAAAACTGCTCGTACTGATGGAAAAATAATGGCAGGCTTCAGCTGGAGCATATTCCCACAGAGTGCAGGCATGCACAACTCGGCACAACATAGTTCAACAAATACGCTGTTCAATGTTTCTAGTACCTCGAATGTTGTTCAGTTCGAAAATCATGACAACATGAACGCTGCTCATTCACCCTGTGCTATACACACTCACTCAGTGTATAAAATCTGGGTTTTTTTCTTATCCTTTACAAGATCCTCAATGTTGTTCCTCTTGCTTTTTGTTTTATCTGGTTTTAGCTGAATGCTTTTGGAATGCTGAGTTCAGCTGAATAATAGTTTAAATCTTTCTTGAAGTTTGTGCCCTTCAGTGCTTTTGCTTGGTTCTCTGTTTTTCTGCTCTTTTAAACAAATGTTATTGTTCCTTTACACCTGCCTGCATCATGTTTGCTGAGTCTGGTTTTACTATGACAGTTTTAGTCTCACAGAGGATTGTGTCTTGTCACAGAAATATGTGAAAACATTCTAAAACTAAAAGGCTTATAGATTTAAACTGGCTTCTGCTTATCAAGATGATTAATTCATTAGATTTTGATGATGATATTTTTAATTCAGCAGTACTGCCAAGTTATGAAACAGACCTGTCACAATTATAGACTAATTGCTAAACTGGCACAAAAATAACTAAAACAATCACCCAGAACTGTCATATTACCGGTACTATTTCTATATTGTTCTTCCATCTTCTGGAGTGCTTTAATTCAATTCAAGGTCAAGGGAGGACTGAAGCCGATCCCAGCAACCACTGGGCAAGAGGCACGTACACCCTGGAGAGATCGTTTTACACAAAATAAACAAGATGAGATCAACAACTCGAAAGAGGTGATTTGTTGGGTTTGAAGCAAAAATGTGCCGGTCAAAGGCACAAGTTCCACTCATCTAAAAGATAAAACGAAGAGGAAAATCTTATACACAGTAATGCCAATACTGGCTTTGGCTATTAAAGAAATAGTGTTAGGAAGTAGAAAGACATCGTATTTCTGTGTGTGTGTCAACAACGTGCTTGACAAAAAGCCATCTTCCCATCCAGAAAACAGCTCTATATTTAGACATCCATCACTGTGCACCTGCTACTTTGGCTCCCTCCTGGCTTGGGGACCCTCAGCAACAGCTCCACTTTTAACCAAGAGGAGGGAGATGTCTGACAGAGGCTAGCACACATAAACCAAACACACCAGCAGCAATGTGAATGATCATCTGTCTTTACTATCAGATATAATTATGACCTTGTTCATTTTGTTAAAATCCAGTCTGGGTTAAATTTTTAAAAATGAAACACAGAAACATAACTCTGTATGTATGGTGCAGAATTATGCTTGTCTAATCAAAATCATGTGTACAAAATGTCTTTTTTATGTTGTTTGTGCTATATGGACTTGTGTCTGTAATAAGGTTTTTGCAAATATTTTGTCTAGATGTGACGAGTGCATTGACATGACAAAAAGAAAACAGAAACCCACCAACACGTGTAATGATGTATGGGCTGTGTCTTGTGGACCCTCATCTGAATACATGTGATAAATAAATCTGTACGCTGAAGCCTGCTCTATAAATAGAGAGATTCTCCAGCTCTCAGAGAGATCACTATGTACCCAGGACTTCCACACCTCCGCTGTACTGTGTTACATTGAAATGTTTCAGGGAGCGGACAGTAATTCTCTGCTGTAGTCAAGATAAGCGGCTGAGGTCAGGTAACAATGATGGAAGAAAGATTTAGTTTCTAATAAAGAGTGATTTTACTCAATAACCTTTAGTCACACGGAGTGAGAGATTGTGAAGCACCAGGATTAAACTTCATGTCAGTAAAACATGGGATCAGTTTACTCAATCACTGCTGGTATGCAGTGATAGTGAAAGATAAGTGGAAGAAGGCTCAAGTCTTGTTTGGCTGGATCAGGGAGCCCTTAAGTTTTCTCATATCAAAGAGTTGTTGCTGATCAAAAGGGATTTAGACTGAAAGGATGGAGAAAGAACAAGTTTTAAATGCTGGCTTTTGCAAACAGACAACAGCTGAACGGGGTCACCTTATCGTAAATGCAGACACAATTATCAAATCTGGAAACTGAGCACAGCAGCACATGAATATAAACGTGCACTTGACTTAAAGATAGACAAATAGATTAAAAGTGTTGTGTTATGTTTGCGATTGTTGGCTGTTTTCTGTATTTTTTTCTCCTCTTGCTTGTGCTTAAATTAAAAATAGTTTTATCTCTCTGCATAAAAAAACAAGTACTAACTGACGTGTCAAGATTATCTACGTAAGGAGAAAATGAAATTTAAAAAAAAGAAAAGAAAACCACACAGAATACACAATTAGTACATGAGACACATCGATTCTCTGCCACCTCTACACAAATTTAAAGCCAAGCAAAACAACAACAAAATGACTGTATTATGGCAATTTACATTAAATACCTTCTGTATCAATATCATAATATTGGCCAATTGTTTTGATACCTGCGTGAGCCCATTTTGTAACCTTTGTGGTCAGCACTGCTTATGTGTAAGTAAGGGAAAAAAACAAAAAGTATTATTTGGATCTGCTATTTTTGTGATCTTTAAAAAAATGTCTTATGATGAAACATTTGCCTGAGGTAAAGATAACAATTTACCCCACCTCTGAGTGGCTGCCTCATGTACAGAGGATACAGCTCCTTTACACAGTGTTTTTCTAGGTTTGAATTCCATCCCTTTGCTGCATATCACCCCTTCTGTCTCTCTCTGATCCCCTTTCTTGTCTATCTACAGTACAATAAAGACCAAGAGAGGCCAGAAGTCTTTACAACCAAACAAAAAAAGATAACAATTAACACAATATTTGTAAAGATGGCATGCTTATGCTAAAGCAGCACAGGGAAAAACAAACAAACAAACAAACAAACAAACATTAACAAGCATTACAGCATGAAGAACTGGAAAAACAAACAAACAAATGAATACATGAATAAATGAATCTTTATAGAAAATTGAATGAACTGCTGTTTGAAAAATGAATATTTTCTTCTTCTTTTTTAAATGATAGAACATTTATTTTGTTTTTGAATAGTTTTTGAGATACAACTAGAGTTCCAATTTAATCCATTAACTGAGATTACATTTAATTAAGTTTAACTATTGAGAACATCACGCATTTCCTGGTCTCTATACAATATAGAGAGCAAACTGATGGGAAGTACTGCATTAAACAAACATTAGCCTTTACGGGGCAGCTTTAAAACAAACACACAATGCACCAGCTCAGCCAGTTCAGTGGGACAGCTGGTTCAACAAACAGAGGAAATAAAAATCATCAAGTCTTATTAAGGCACAATCAAACTCTTGACTCTCTTCAAAGCAAAAATAATCTGATGCATGCTGCTAATGTTTTCTTGGTGAAAGGACCCTTTTCTGGTGAAGAGCAACCACTTATAGTCCCATTTGTCAAAAGGTCATACTTGTGGAGATTTGTCTTACTTACTGTGCGGTACACATCTTCGCTGCTCTCCTCATATTTCTGCTGGATCCTCTCCTCCAGGAAGTAGATACGGAGCTTGAGGCTGAAGTTCTCCTTCTTCAAGTCATTCAGGTGCTGTGATAAAGTACGGTAACCGTTAGACATGACCGTCAAAGAGCACCGACGCTGCTTAACATGTCCTTTATAAATCAGAAAAAAGCAGCCGCTTTGGACCAGTCCGCATCACGGGGGGATACGGGGTCCATTTTAAAGCACAGCAACTGTCAGCGTTGTTCCTTGTGTAAAAGTCCTGTAACTGTCAGACATGCTACCTCTTTATCCATAAGAGCATACTGTCCAAAGAAATTATTTACAAAGTAGCATCCCAGCCTCTAACAGGCCACGGGGACAAAGTCTGCAAAACCCTACACACTAAAACTAATACATTCACACAAACACACACACAAATGTATTTTAGGGCGTTTGCAGTGCAGAGGGCTACTCTGCAGCCCAGCGGTCAGAGATGCAGCCGTGTCAGCTCCATGGTGTGTTATGGTCTGCCTGGGGATAGGACAGGAGCTTATTTTACTGAAGGAGACATCCCTGGAATCCCAGACTGCAACGGGAGATGGGTGGTAGTGGAGAAGTGGGGGGAGGGGGGGAGGGGGGGGAGAGAGAAATCTCACCCCTTTGAAAAAAACAAATGCTAAAAGGAATAAACAAGGGCTTGACATGATGGAGGGTGATGGATGTGAGTTGCATTCTATCCCGTTCAGTTTGCCTTCTAACTTTAAGATGCATTAAAAATGAATCAAATCAGTCTGTTATATTTTTGTACCCGTCTTTTTTTATATACTTTGTGTCTAGCTCCACATCAGCTTCTGTCTTATAATAAAAACAATGACTTTAATCTGCTGAATTACAGATGTGATAATCTAATTGATGTTTTTTTTCGGCACACTAAACCAAGCAACCAGTTTCTTATTTACAGATCACTAAGAGTGCTGATAAAATGAAAATGTTTTTCATATTATTAGTTATCTGATTCACAATATCACTCCTTAAAGAACAGTATATGGGCCCACCATTGACTAAAATATTAAAGGGCCCACAAAATGTCTGTGGAGCTTTTTTTTGTTGTTGTTGCAAACTGTTATCATAGTAAAGATAATCTGGAAATTGAACCCCCTATTGTTTCAGTCATAGTAATTTCAGTGTATGTAGAAGCAGGACAATCTGAATAACAGAGCATCATGCCAAAAACACACTGGTTTTCAGATTTAATAACAGAATTTAGTATTGAGGTTATTGTCAATGGTGGATGAGGAATGTTACTGTAATCTAATAACTTTAGCACTTTGCTCTTCTTGTGCCAAGTATTGGTGAAAAAAGGTCATGTTTCTTAGAAACTGTATGCAAAAAGTCCATAGTCTTTTTTTTACTTTCATTTTCTTTTGTAATTAAGATGTCTTGATGACATCTGTGTGTCATCCAAAGTGAAACACATCAACTCAGTCCAGGCCTGAACCTACTAAGTGATAAGCTACATATTGATCACAGGAAATTTCTGGAAGTAAAATACAGCATAAAGAGCATTTCAACTGTAGGAACCTTTCCAGGAACCTAACCAGCATTTCCAGGGGTCCTTTCCACTGTCTCTTCATTTTTGACCACAGGAACTAGAGACTAAAAAGAGGAGAAGTTTCAGCCCCCAAAACAGAAGTGATATTTTTTAGATTATGCTGAACGTTTGGTGTGGGGCTTGCATTTCTGATCGATCAAGTGTTTTATTTCTGCCTTTCTGTCTCAGTCAACTCAGCCTTAATATTCACAATAATTCAGACAATAAAATCGGTTAAATTACAGCCCTGGGCCATTTAAGTTCGGGGTTCTGCTATAGACTGTGAAGGTGACACAGCTGAGATAACACAACAAGAAAATATAAATAACCATATTTAGACAAGAGTGCAATGATAAAGTGAATATGGCCAATAACATCATGATAACTTGAGGAAATGTATTAAAATGTTGTTTCATGATAGAGGTATATTATTTTTAAATTGGAGTTTATTAGAGCCAGGTATTTTGGAGACGTTGTCTAAAAGTACCTGTGTTTTCTTTGAGTATTTAGAGCCATTATTAACCAAAAGGAACCACTGAAGGAATTTTTTTCCCCAAAAAATGTTGTTGTATTGTTTTTGCAGTGCTGCCTATCCTTTCAACAAACTTGCTTAGTCATTAGCACTTACAGGACAAAAAATGGAGAAGTTTGTCATGGATATGAATACATCAGTGTACTACAGTCTTTGCTGATTGCCAGGTCTGTGGTTGAAAGCTGTAACCAAACAGTTTCAAGGATTTAACATCACTGAGAAAAGTTCGGTAGTTGAAAAGTTCCGGGTACTTTTAGGTTGAGATGATTATACGGCAGTGCCAAAAAATCTGAAAACTGTTGAGACAAATGCAAGTTGGTGGGAGCAGGACGGACAAGTGAATGGAAAGAAGTTAGAAGAAATAGGAGATCTGGGAGCTGGGAGCCACAGTGCTATTAATAGAGAGGTGTCCTGAATCACGCAGAGTGGTGAATCCCTGCAAGTCCCTCAGAGAGAAGAGTAAACTGAAAGAAGCAGTAAAGTAAAAGACTTTTAAAATCAGAGCATAACAAAATTATGTGATGAACAAACCAAGACAGAGCATTTACGTCATCTTTAGATCTGGATGCATTCAGTAAGCGTGCCCATTATAGTGTCACATTACGTCCTGTTGCTAAATAATTCAGAGCAAAGATAGGCTAGGCGCCAACTCACGTCTCGCTACAACATTAGGAATGACATCATATACACAGAGCATGTTTTTCAATACCTCTGCAGGGTACATATGCGTGCTTCAGTTCTCGATCAAAGACAAATAAACAGGCGTAATGGTGTGCAAAAATGTGTGCGCGTGTGCTATGGAGTGTTTATGTCAGGTGTAAAAGTGACACATCCATGGAGGGCAGCCATGTAAGTGACTCCAGCTGAGTAGGTGCTCCTTACTTTGTGACTGGTTTGTCATACCCTCTTTTTTTAAGCCGCTCCTCCTTCAGCAGCTGTGTTTTATTCTCACCACGTATATATCTGAAGATAGTTTTAGAGATGAATGCCTGAAGTGTGCATTGCAGAAAATGTGTGTGAGTCGATGCTATATTTCGTAACATAGTCTGAATATTTCAGAGACTCAGTCGTACTTGCTATACTAGCTGACTGTTTTACAGCTTAAGATGCTGATGCTACTGGCAACCTCACAACTGGATAATATATAATTAACACCACAGCCATGAACATTATAAGTACAAAGTTACAATACATTCCAAATGACAAATGGAGGGATGTATGAGACTGTTGACAAAGGGACTTACATTGTCATGCTTAATATTAGCATTCCAATGATATGGCAATACTTTAACAGAAGTTTTTTGGGGGGTATGCACTGATATTGTTTAGAGTCCACAGTTTCAATAATCATGTGTTTGAGAGCTAATTGTGATATCAAAGTCTAAAGATGGCTGCCCAAAGATACAAATTATTTTTCTACAATCACCTCAAAACTCAGCAGTTACCACACTGTATTAGGTTGTTCATTATATACACACATGTCATGCTTAAACAATTTATATCTTTTAACTGAGACATTAACAGGTTACATGCCTATTTCATTGTAGATAATCTATATTTGAAATATCACTGCAGCTCTGTATATTTCAAGACATAATCTAAAGGGAGCTGGATGTGATAAACATTCAAATGCCCACAACATTAGCTTTGGGTTTCTTGAAGAGTAATGTAGAGTACCCAGCCAGGTATCCAGTAACAACTCGGAGTTAGACCAGAATTGAAACCAATAATCTAATTTACAGCAAGCGAGTGTGCAAGCTGATGAAGAGTTGCAGTTTATACTGTGGCAGTTGAACAATCGTCACAAATAGATAGAAAGTTTCTATTCTAATTGTGCTACAAACGATACATTTTTATTTCCACAGCATTCCTTAGACTGCATGAAGAATCTCCTGCTGTAAAGTGCATGCACGAAAGGAAACTGCAGAGAAAATCCAGATTGATTTCTCCATAAATTGTTGTCTGGATGTTGTGTGGGTATATACAGTATATATATATATATATATATATATATATATATATACATATATGAAATTAAACTGACTATTCTTCAAGATAAAACTGTACCGTGTCCGGCAATAATACCAATGAGACTAGAAACCTAAAGTAGGCCATGGAATACCTGGAGGCAGATTAAAATAGCAGGAGGTTTCTGGGTGTTTTCCATCCGACATTCTCAGCTGGAGATGCTCTCTTTTTTTGTACAGTCTGTTCACCACATGGTGTGGATTTGTGCATGAATTTTGGGCTCAAAATTCCCGATTTCTTTAACTCTGAAGCCACTTTGTGGAAAAGATAAAGAGCCACAGGATGGCACTGTAGAGCACCTTTCATATTATACCAGCACACTAAGAACAAGATAGTTTCAATCACATCAATCTCACCCATCTGAAAACAATGGATCTCACCTGTTCAAATTGCTTGAGTGTGTGAGGCTGGAGAGGAGGAGAGTTATCCGTTTCATCAGAACACAAATCTAAACAAGAAAAAAATATAGGGTAAATTGAAAAAGAAAGTTAAAAAAACACAATATAATAATAAAAAAAGCTAAAGGCGAACAAAGTCATGTTTCATCCGGTTTCTATCATATCATGTTTTCACACAAGCTGAACAAAATTGAACACTACCTGTCATGTGACCTGTGATCTTGGATGAAGACTCCTCTTGCACAGTACTGTCAGAGAAACAGCAAAATGATAACACAAAGGCAAGATAAACATAGCAAAAAGAGATAACGTGGCAAATAAATCCATTAAAAAAAAACAACAAACAACTTCAACATCTGAAACTCTTAAACATTAACCAGTGTGAGAAGAGCTCATAAAATAGGCAAGTAGCAGCTTTACTTTGTGAACAAAGAGCTCTTCTCAATTTTATAATCCCTCTAAAATCTTTTCACTAAAGCAGTGTGATCTCATTTGCACCTCAGTAGAGGAGTGGGAGTCAAAAGGGAGTCTCAGCAGGGGAGATATGAGGTGGTGGGAGAAGCATATGAGGTTCAGGGTTCAACAGACCCCGAATAGCTTCTGCTATTCAGAACAAAGACTTGAAGTTTCTAAAACAGTTCAAATCTAGTCTTCATCTAATTATAACCACAACTAATTAGACTGCAGGAAATATACTAAATAATAAGTTCATTATACATTTTTCAAAGCAGATAACAAAAGTGGAATAATACATATCAACACTGACCAAGACATAAATCTTACACAACTGTCTGTTCCTACAGGACTATAACACCCTTCAGTGCACCCAGATCAGTCAATACATGGTAAATTCCTCTAACAGCTGCTGCTGGGTCATGAAATGTAAAGACAGTTGCTGCATGCCACATATTAAAAAGTTCACCAGGTGGGTAAATAGTCTACAATGCAACATTGCTGTGCTGGGCAGGGCTTCACATTTCACAACTGTTTTCTTAATGCAAACACCAGTAGGGTGGTCCATTTGGTCACAGTGTCCCCTGTGTGGGAGGGCTTTGTGATGCAGTAACACATAGCTAAACAGTGCATGGCACAGAGAATTGTAATCAAGCTGCTATAATTAGATAATCATAAACTGCTTGTTTTATGAAGAATGTCAAAAACATCTCTAATGATATCAAATTAAATTTCTATTATGTAGTAGCCTATAGAGGAATTAACTTCAGACTAGCTGGTTCTCAAGGTGCAGAACTGGGCCACTTTAACAGTTTTCTCATCCTGTTTCGTCAAAATCTATGGTTACTTCTGAAAGTAGGTTAAAAACACCCGCTTGAAATGTAAGTTTAGTCACGTTTAACCTGAAGACGTTTTAAAATGCAGCCAAATCACGCTAAAAACAGACATTGCTCCTTTCAAAGTCAAAGCCGGCCTCAATAGCTTTAACCCTCGGATCCAGAAGGCATGCAGTGTAGTGCTACATCCACATACTGTGTGCAGAAAATGGCCTGCTGTATGACAAGCTAAACAATAAATGGCAGAAAATAGGTGAAATGGCCCGATTTTAACAGAAGGAGGTGGATTATGGCTACTCTTTACTAGGAGTTTGTCCGTCGTGCTTTGTATAAATAAGATAAAAATAGCCAATGAGTGTCTGTCTTCCGCTGCGGTGTCAGCCCCCGTCCACGATTCATACACTGCCTTACCTCTCTGACTCTCCCCAGATTTGCTCTGGCGAAGATGAGCTCCAATCCATATAGGCTGCTCCTTCAGTCAACGGGCATCCATGCCGCAAAGCCGCTTCCTTCAATCATCCGTCCATTACTGACGTTTTACTGAATGTAAGCTGCTACAATCACACAGGGACATGTTATCTGCAGCGGTCGCTGCGCCGCACAGCACATCGCTCAGGTTAGGATGGGTGTGTGGGAGAGAGGGGGTTTAGTGTGTGTGAAGGATGCGCTCCCTGAAATCGCAATAGAAAAAGATCCCCCACAATACAGAGCAGAGCCCCTGCTGTTCAGTCAAAGAAGGAAGAAAATGATTTAACAAGACGCAGCACTTCTACAGACGGAGTTTTCATAGTGAGCATATTCTGTCATTCTACAGGGAGAAACTGATTTTTCTAAATAAATTCCCCCCTTCTCAGAGAAAAAGCCCACGAGATATATGTCAAACTCTACAGGCTTCAGTCAGCATGTTATGTTAAAGTTAATGACAGTACAATTAGAAAAAGATGTATCCATGTAGGTAATTGCTTATTTGGGAATAGCTTCAGGTGAAAGCCACTCTAAAAGAACATGGCAGCACAGCTTTAAATTGCAAAAATGTTATTTGAATCTGAATATTTGACAATGATCATATGCACTGCAACAAATCTACAACAGAGCTATTAAAAAAAAAAAAAAGAATCAAGGACTTGCAGCAGTCCAGTTAAAATATGGACCTCAACCTGACAGAAATGCTGTGGTGGGACCTTAAGAGAGCTGTGTAGAATTAAAATTTGGAAAACTCAACAAAATAAAGCATTATTGTAAAGAAGAGTAGACCAGATTTAATAAGATTATGTCATTTGCCTGAGCAGAAACAACAAGAGGATTTGAAGAGGGTCATAGCTTTGGTAATATTGTTAAAGGTGCCAGAGCTAATGAGTAATTGCTTCTTAAAATATACATACAACAGAACAGTTGGGGATTAATTGTTCTGAGCCTAGACAACAACTAGTCTTATAATCTCTTACTTACAGGGGACCACTGTGGAAAAACAGAGCATTTATATTTTTTTCAACTGAAGAAAATGACCTGTTCTTCTGTCCTGCATGAGACAGTCTGTGTGGGATGTTCTATTTTGTTTTTACCACAGCACCCTCTCCTGGACTGTGGTTGCAACTGATTCACTCTGCAGCGCTTGTTGGTGTCAGCCTTTGTTTGGACTGATCAAGCATTTTGAGTGAAAAAGTTAAAATATTTGAGCTTATAGGTTTAGTGTTATTCGGAACAAGGTGTTTTCATGAAAAAATGGATCATGTTCTCTCTAATGGTATAAAAGAAAGAAATGCTGGATGGACTCTAGAGTATGACTATGCAGATAAATATGATGTAGATTTATTGTGAACCTATTTTTTGTCACGTAAATTAAAATGCACTGTGGAAAATTGTGTTTTATAGAACTAGAAGAGAATTTACAGGATGAGCGTGAATGCAGCTGACAACTCTGCAAGGCACTCATTTTGTGCCTGCTTGCTTCTTCCTCCCACTCTCCTAATTCATGCATGTCAAGTTAATTGGTAAGTGGTCATTCTAAAACAGATCTTGGCTGGTTGTCTGTGTCTGTGCAAGACTTTTGGTTGCCTGGTGACCAGCAAGGTTATCACCCAGCTATCTCCCAATGGTATCTGGGTTAGTCTCTTGTGATCCTCTGCAGGATGAATTGGGTGATGGATGTATTGAAAGATGAGTTGATCTTCATCCATATTAATTTTTACTGCTAGTTATTATAGGAGTGGTACCACAATAGTACTCTTAAACAGTTATTAAGAACATGCTGCATTCAGACAGTGAGAACATCTGTTTCTATTTTTGTCCAAAGTCAATCCAGATTTTGAACTTGCAAAAAGCTGTTTGCATATTTGTGCCCATAGGAAACTGAAGAAAGTATAGAATCAGTCTGATAAATATTTTTTTCCTTTTCATATCATTTATACAGAAACACAGAGCTTTTTCACAAACTAGCCAACTCAAATATTCATGAATAATCTAAAAAAAATATTATGTATGATTTAAAATGTCCCTGTCTTTATTAAAAATAGATAAGCAGACAGAACAAGGAAATTTACTCTTGTTGCACCAGTTCTAAACTAATAACTATCGTATATGCTGCAAAGGATGCGTAAATACGTACGTTTTTTACAGAAAAAAATGAAACCGCCTCATGCTGAAACAATAATTCTAGAAATACAATGTCATGTAAGGCATGTTCATGTTGATTCTATTTTATTTAGTTGTCAATACACATAATCTAAGTCTAAATAATTTGTAATGACCATAAAAGACACTAGATGTCCTTGAAGGACCGCTTAAGAATGCAGTCCCTATAAAGACAGAGCTCATCTCAATGCTTACAAGATATTATTTTTAGCCTTACACAGTAATGCTATTTCACAGTCATTCGCTTCACATTCCTGTCGTCTCAGTCATCATACAGCAAAACACATACAGAAATTCTGATTCAGCAGGATGCCTTTGATCTCATTTTATCTTCTCGTTTAATATCCTTTCGCAAGACTAAGTCCTCTTCCCAAAAACCACACGGGGTCCTGTTCTGATGCTTTGCGGTTCTGTGGAGATGATCCAGATGGCTGGAGATTTCATAAAGTCCCTGTCAACTATCTTGTTCTCCTCTGCCCGAGCCATTGCCTCCAGTTCAGGGGAGGTTTCTGGGGCCCAGTCTGCCATGAACTTATCCTTGGCCTCACAATAATTCACCACCACTTCCTCAGGCTGCTCCCCTAGTAGCAAGTCTGGAAAATACAGAGGAAGGAAACAGGGAAAAATTAAGATGAATGCCAAAGAAAAGCACCAACAGTAAGCATATTGAGCACCTTCCTATGTAAATCTTTTTTCAAACTGCAAGAACAGCAACAAACCTGCAAAATCATGGATGAGGTCTTTGATGAGATGGCCAATGATGGCATAAAGAACAGACAGCACGATGAAGACAGCTATGAGCAGGTACAGCACATATGTAGGCAGGTAAATGGCATCCCGAGAAGGAGGAATGTAAGACTCATAGAGCAGAGTACCATCTTCGTCTTTCTGGCGAATGTGTAAGCTCTCCAACGGGGGTACATCCATTGCTGTGTGGTAGTCTATGCTGTCAGCTACTGAGTCTGCCTGATATCTCAGTGTCATAGCTGACACTAGTCACACACTAGACAACCTCACACAATGTAACAACAAACCTGAAGAAAGCTCGACAGTTAGAATAAATAAAACTCTTAAAACAAAAATCTTCAAACTCACTGGGCTCTTCAAACTTTTGACCAAACTTAAAGATATGCAAGTTAAATTTGAATCAGTTGTCTCACCATAGTAAATTCTTCATTTTGCCTCCCAGTACAAACTACCAGCACGCCTGTCCATGTCTGAGCTGCACACATGGAAAATGGATAAGCTGCAGGGGCTTGAGATAGTCTGCTGAAGGTCAGCAGAACGCCTCTATGCACCGGCCAATGAATGCCTGTCTGTCTGTATCTATCTATCTATCTATCTATCTATCTATCTATCTATCTATCTATCTATCTATCTATCTATCTA
>JAOXYM010000008.1:12314661-12325440 GCA_028567055.1 Leptatherina wallacei | reverse complement strand
GGGGGGGGGGGGGGGGGGGGGGGGGGGGGGGGGGGGGGGGGGGGGGGGGGGGGGGTCGTTTGTGTAGGCATCACCCACCAATCTCACAGTTCTCTCCAGCGTATCCCTGTGGACAGTAGCAGCTGTATCCTGTTCCCTGTGGAAGACACTTTCCTCCATGCAGACACGGGTTTGTCACACAGGGCTCCACCCCAACTAAGAGAGACAGACGGGAGGGGGGGGCATTTTTGTGAATCTATGAATTTATCTTCATTATCCTGAATAAGATGCATCCAAACCTAGCGCATTCATTTCTATTGTGATCCTCTAAAAATGAGTGACTTAAACAAAGCTTCCTCACAACAGCTCAGATTTGGTTTAAAATTCAAATACGAAGAGTTGCCTCCTGAATTTTCCATCTCTGAAGCACAGCGAAAATCAGCAGCTACAACACATGCAATATCCATTTCACCTTTGTCTCTTTTAAAAAGTATCCAAAGCCATAGAGCTTCAACCCCACCATTCACGCACAGCCACAGTTGTCATGGTTACCATATGGAAAGCAAGCCTCAGCTCACTCCATTGGCACAGTGGGCAGTGTGAGAACTTTAGACATTTGCCATCCTCAACAGAAATGAGCAGACCTCCCGCTGAGCGCTTCATCCCTGCTATTCACCCCCCTAAATGTCTGTGTGTGTGTGGTCTCTTTACACAAACACACATTTCCATATCAATTGACACACTACCACGTGTGTCCCCCCCCCCTCACCATGAGCTGCTCATTACAGCAACTTAAGGTTTTTGAAAACCACCACTCAGTCTGGCCGCAAAACCTCAGCTGTGGGAGGCTTTGTTCTGCCAGCTCTAGCTTTGACACTGAAGGCTGCTTAGGAGGGGGTGGTGTCTGTGTGCGCAGGTTTGTGTGTTTGTGTTTTCATGGTATGATGAGTGAAAATCAATACCTTGGGTATGATTAGCCCCAAGGCTGAGCTTCTTCAATAATTAACCAGAAGCAGACATCTCAAGCTCACATCCTCTGATTTATCATCAAGCTGCTGCATGATTCAAAATAAAGATTCAGGAACAATGGAATGAAGAAGATTTACGGTTTTCAATCACGTGGAATCCAGCACAGAGAAAGATCCCTCAATAGCTTCAGCTCCATGATAAATGCTGCATGCTAACCCTCTCTGCTTATGCTTTGAATTCTGCTGAAGTCAGGTGTTAAAACCATCCATGCATTTCATTTAATGTACGTCAACCTGGGACAGCGTGCACTTGCACCTTCCGCATCAGTCAAGGTCATGGCACGTCTTGACAAATATCAACTGTTATGACAAGAAGATTTACTAACATATGTGAGCATGTGTGTTAGATAAACCTTGCACGATTGGTTGTTCATTAAAGCGAGTGGTGCAGAAAAATCAATACTCTGTAGAAGGAGCTGCCAGAGAGGACTGTCCTCTGGTCTGCACACCACCAACACAAATAACAGTGACAATAAGCTGTAAGCAGCAAAATGTAACTAACAATTTTGCAGACAGTTAGGAGATGATCCGTCTCTATGGTAATGGTGGACTACCTGTAAGTATCAAGCTGCACACACCATTGTTACTTTACTTAATTACAGCCAGAGACAGAGACAATATTGGTTAACTGGAAAACATGATTCCTGGATTTACACTTGAGATAAAAAAAAATGGGCTAATTGTGTTTTCTTGAAGTCAAGAAAATACAAAGAGTAGAAGCAAAGAAACTGGCTGCAATAAAGATGTCACAGAAATAAAGTGTCTAAAACAATTCAATATGGAAAGAAATGTTCAAATCCACAACTGAGAGCAACCTGCTTCGATAATGAAGTTCTTTGAATCGAACCTTGTGCTTCCATTTTCTCTTCATTCCCATTGATTGAAGTGACTGATGAAGTGCTTCGTGATCCAGTCAGGAGAGCAAATACTGACCACCACCACCATGAAACTCCAACCACAAGGGACTGAACTAGAGCGGGAGTGTGTGCATGAAAAAGAGATGGAAGCTGAAAGCCATTATTCAAGTCCAATCTCCAGCGAGTGCATCCATCCACCTCTACTGTTTGTGTAGCAAAGATATCAGTGTGTGTTTGTGTGTTTATGGCACTCTGCCCACATGACTCCAGGGTCTCTCAGTCAATCAATCAACCCTCATACTGAGCGCCGGCAGTCCAGATGGTTGCCCTCGGCTTCTTGTCAATACAGTTTACAGCTGTTTTCCATCCGCAGACTTCTTTTCCCCTAGCAGGTGGCTCACCGGGCCTGCCGCAGACATGAGCTGCTTTTAAAGGCAACAAAAATACATCAGCATAGAAATGTGTGATAGCATGATGCCCATGGGGCTTTTAAACGCTCAGCGATAGGATGCTTCCTGTATGTGCTCTCATTATCAAGCAAGAAATAAGTAGTAAGCCAGGTGGCCAGCCAGGAGCTTCACTTATATGTCCTGTGCTGCAGACTTAATCATCAGATTGTGGCAGGGATGTGGTCTCTGCTTGTGGTGGGAATAACAGCTATCTACCGGGGGAAAAACACTGAATTGTTTGAATAAATTCACCAGTGGCAAGGTCGGAGAAAATCAAAAGCCAGCCTTAAATAATGTTTCACCAGCTTTTTTTTTTTCATTTTGCAGCCCAGTTACATTGTGAATTGTAATTTGGCTCAAAACAAAAAATTTTCATGCAGATACACACAAATCATGTCTGTTTTTTCTTTGCAAATAGCGTGACTAAAAAATAAATATGTCCTTGTCTTTCATTTTTATAAAAAAAAAGGGTCCTATATGTGATTTTCTTTCCATGTCTGCATAAATTTAAAAATGGATAAGTCATGCCCAAAAGCAAAAACAGCCAATAGCTGAAGTTTCAAGACTGAATAGCTTATTGCTGTGAGATCAAATCAGAAGATAGTGAGACTTTGCTGTCATTAATCCAACAAGAAACACAATGATAGCCTTACTTGATTTCATCAAACAGATGGCCAAACATTGAAAACAGCCAAAATGACTGAAAACAGACTTGTGATGATTACCTGTTGGATTGAGAGTTGTGGTGCTGATGTTGACTCGTCCTCTGATGCCTTCTTCCTCCACATTACCTGGTAAAAGGGCCCCTGAGCCCACAGCATGAGACCAAACTGGCTCTACGTCTTCTGACCGTCCAGGCTGTGACAGAGGATAATCCAGAGAGCTGTTTTTGGCCACTTTCTCCACTGGAACCCAGTGAAGTGATGTCAGGGAGTCAGTGGAGCTGTCTCGGGTGTCGGCATAAGGAGATGGAGCCAATCCAATGTTTTGAGTCTGCGATGGGGGATTGGAAGGAGATGGTGGCAGTGAGGAACTGACTGATGGGGTCTGGGAATTGGATGGAGGTGAAGAAGTGTTTGGAGAAGAGGGAAGGAATGAGGATGGACGGAAAGACTGGGATTCTGAAAGGAAATCTGACTGGGATAATTGAGACGAGGACATGGATGGTGAGTTTGACGGTGATGAAGATGGAGTTTGATGTGGTTCTGGTGAGCTTGACAGGGAAGAGTTCTCTGCAGATGAACTGGACTGATGTTTAGACATAGTTAAGTCACTATCTGTCTCTGTTGTGGTCATCACTGTGGTCTCCAGAGGACTGCTGGTGGTAGTAGTGGTCGCAGTGGTGGTGGATTGTCCTCTCCTGTGGCCCCTTTCTCTGGATCTTTCTCTGGATCTTTCTCTTGGTTTACTCGTTCCGACTGGTCGACGTGAGACTTGAATCTCCCCTTTTGCTTCTGCACCAGTAATTTCTCCACTCCCTTCTTCCTCTGCTTTCCCCTTCTCTTCTCCTCTCCCCTTTACTTCCCCTCTGTTCCTGTCCTCCCCTCTGTTCTTCTTCCCCCTTCCTCTTCCTCCTCTGCCGCTGGCTCTGGAGGTCACTGTTTCCTCTCTCTTTTCAGCCTGGGTTGTGGTCTTAACTTCACCATGAATCCAGCTTTCTCTGCTAGTAAAGGTAATTTCAGGTGCAGGGCTGGAGGTGGTGAATGTGTGCATCTCTGAGCTCTCCAATCTTTTGGTGCTCTCTGTAGTCACAGAGTTACTGGAAGAAGCCAAAGTAGAAGGCAGAGGAGTGGTTGAATCTTCACTGGCTATTGTGCTCTCCCTTGAGGAACTGCTGAACCAAGTGCTCCCCCAAGAAAAAAGACCTGTGCAGGGCACAAAGCAAGCAATTACTGTAGACAGAGACAAGTACCAAAGACAAAGCTGAGAGGTACAAAGTTAAAAATCCTCCTATGGATTCTCTCCACTTTGCCAAGAGCCACAAAACAAAAACTTGTAAGCTGTTGGAAATTTCTGTCTGCTCTTCTATACTACAGGGTCACTGTTTACACTGAAATTCTATCAACAACAGCTAAACAAAGCTCTGTGGACTTTGAAGAAAAGATTCAGATATAAGGTTTTAATAGTCCAGAGCATTTCCCTCGTTAGTATATACAGTAATAATGTAATTTGGATTAATATAACCACAAAATACTGCAGATGGAGGATGGATGACTATGATTACAAAGTTAATTAAACAATTAAGATCCAGAGTGAACTTTTAAAATGTTACACCATAAATCACTAGTTTCTGAATTGTGAATGTAACATTTAAGTCATAACAGCAATAAATGATCCAAGATCTTTTCTTTTAGCAAAATATAAACATTTTGGAAGTGACAAAAAAATCTGAACAAAGAAATGGCTGCATTACAAACACGTGATGCCTTATTGTCAACGGATTGTACTTTTAAAACTATGAAAACCTACTCTGCAATCATCCAAGCTGCTTCGATGCTGTGAAAGTTTGCTATTTGTAAGCATCTCTACCATCCATTTCCTGCAACCTGACTGCAGCTTTAGACATAAACAACAATAATGGCAAGAGACAGATAGCTTTAAAGCTACAATTTTCTTCTAGGGCTAAAATAATTGTTTACATTCATCACAATGTCAGGTAAAAGCAGACAAAACATTTACTAATAAACTTTAGAAACTAAGTAAAAGTAAAAACCTTTCGACCCACATAGACACAAACAGCCTCAGAATTAAATCATCAACTTCGTAACGCGGTTCCAACAAACACTTGACCTGCTGTTTAAAAACCGCTTCCATCCATTGCCACAAAAAGCCCTGGGAACCTGTTGGACCTCTGAAACGTGAGGAACAGGGAAAAGGGCTGATGAGATGGATTTCACTCTTATTTGCTTTTATTTATGTTTGAAGAAAAAACTTGATTTTCAAGAAACAAATTCCTAAGCCTGTAAGGTGTCTCCATGCACCGGATACACAGCGCAGAAAGCAGTGCGGCAGCAGGACAGTACAACCCACAGAGATCGGACGAGGGAAAAATAATTCACTCTGTCAAAATATTTATTAGGAAAAAAATCACAGAATCCCAAAAAGCATTTTTCAGTAAAGTTTCACTGCGTAGGAATTGCTCTAAAGTTAAAAAACAATACATTTGATGGGAAATTTTCCAAATTGAGGAATGATCTTCAGTATCTTATTTTCTCTCTGCTTTTAACTTTCCAGAAACAGAATGGTTTTAATTCTTGCTGTTTAGTGCTTACTCTGACAGATTCTTCTTCACTAATACCTTGCATCAATATCTGTAGTATTTCATCATATTCAACTATTTATCTTTATTAACAGTGACATGTATTAGACACAAATATTTCCTGTAAAAGTTAGGCACAGGTAACTGTTAAAAGACCAAACTCTACATTTTTAACTATGCTAATTGCAATTCACTACGGGGAGAACAGATGCATGTGGCCCGGACTCGTCAGCTGTCACACCTGCTATCAATCACAGCTTGTTAGCAGCCCGATGAGAGAAGCAAGCTAAGCTGCAGAGAAAGGTCAGTGTGATTCTGGTTTGTCTCCAGACTTACAAGCTTACAGCAGTTTTTACCTTTCTTACAGAAGAACATACCTCCAATGTTTTCCTCACTAAAAGCTTCTACCGTCCTTTTTAAGTTAAAATTCTTGTTTGGATACAATGCCGCATAAGGGATTTTCTGGTTGTAATTCTGGCATTTTTTAACATCTGTTTTGATTAGTAACCATCACAGGGGAAGGTTGATTATGTGTGGGAGCAGCTGACTGAGTTTTCCAAAGCCCAATTAAAGCTGGAAAAAGATCCTAAAACCAAAACACTATTGAAACATGGTTGCAAGAACATATATCAGGCTCTCTACCCAGCTTTCAAGTAGGCAACACCCACTCCAATCCTCAAGGGCCACTGTCCTGCAGGTTTTAGATCTTTCCCTACTCCAGCACTCCTAATTTGAATGAAATAGTTCTCCAACAACTTGTTATCAAGTTATACACAAGCCTCATATTGACCTATTGATTTGAGTCAGGTGTGTAATTTTTTAATTCTTGGCTACAAGTTTCCATCTATGTTGTTTTCTGAATAAGATTACCTGTGTAATCTGCTCAAGCTGCATATTACCTCAGGTTTTGATCACGTAATAAACACAAAACCTCAGTGTACTCATGTCAATCGTTCAAGACAATTACTTCTTCCTCTCTGCTACAACTTTCTTAAAGTGAAGACATAAATGTTTTATTTCAATTTAACTGTATTCCCTGGTATGGGTTTCTTTTGTTTTCTTTGTTTTCTCAGTGATTTATACAGCAACATTAAAATATCCCCATGGGAATCATAAGGTTTTAATCAGATTCAAATTAGACTTTAAATAATAATTACTACAATAATTACTAGCACTGCCACTAAGCCATTTGCTTATCCCCCTCTCAGTCTGTACTTCTTTGATTTCACTCCTCACTTTTTAGTCCCTCCTACCGGGGGATGTTCGAGGAGGAGGTGAGGAATATGGACGAAGGAGGGAGTTAAGGTAACAGGCATTTAACAAAATGAGACATCCTTGCTTCAGAGTTGTCATTTAAAAAATTGCTATTAATTAAATGTGACGTGTTTCACATTTGCATCGTGTAACCACTTCTTTGTTGCAAGCTTCTGCTGTAATTTATCATTTCTATCAGATGAACATGAGAGGTTTTCATGCCTGCAAATATATTAACTTTTTATTTAATTTACAATGTGTAATCATCTCTGAGATATCCAATAATAGTGACATTGAAAGAGTGAAATATTAATATTATCTATACAAGACACCTGTGATTATACTGGGTTTTGATCTTGGCTGATAAAATCAAAACATGATTTTAATCAGATTGTTTTTGTTTTTAAACCTCCTTAAATCCTATTTCCACTGTAATTCAATAGCCACAAAAACTCGGAACAAAAATCAATTATTCTCCTAGAAATTTATTCCTTCATAGTCTTGTATTGATATTGTGACAGCATTGTTATGGTGAATGCTATTAATCATGATAATCATGTAGATCAGATATCATAACAGACCTACTTCAAGATTTTTCTTGAGATCAATTTTCCGATTAACAGCAGCAATATGACAGATTGAAGAGAGAAGAGGTGCAAATTAAACAACCGAGATGAGCCTTATGTGCCTTTGTTTCCACAGTACCGACTATAGCATATGCTATATTACATTCTCACATACACACGTACTGTTACAAAGTGAAAGAGAAGTCAACTATCCTTTAGGGATCAGGTCTGTTTGCAGGTCTTGGAGAGTGCTACAGTGCATTTAAAAATCAAAACAACACAGGTAAGTAGTGAAGCTTAATGGGTCACAGCCAGTTCACAGGTTTAAAAAAAAATATTCATTTACCTGGTGATGCTGCACTGGAGGGATTTGACTCTGCATCAGTCTTTTTTGTTGCCATCTCTTCTTCCCCTGCATTTCCATTTGGTACTTGGGTTCCTTCTTCATCTCCATTCCCCACCAGGTAGTCCCAAGGCTTCCAGATGGACTTGACAATCTTTGAGATCACCTAAAATAACAAGTGAATAGAGAGCTCTTAAGCAATGCTGTTCCAGCATTCAAAACGTCATTAAATATACATAAAACCAACCTTTTTCTCAGTAGAAGTCGGGTCAACTGGAGGTCGGAGAAACTCTTCAGAGTCGGGGCCAGACTCCAGTGGCTCTCCCCAGTCAAAGGAGCTCTGTTCTGGGATCAACTGAAGTGTCATAAATGACCCCGAAGACTCTGAGGACCAGGGATCTATGGCTTCAGACAGTTGAGTAAATAATCATTCACATTGTGTTTGGCGATCAATACGAGAATGAGTAAAATAAATCAAACTAAAAGGGGCCTTACAGGCACCGTGAGGGGGGGTCTCTTCGTCAAGGTCAACCAATCCTGTCCAGTTGGAAGGTGAAGCACTGTCGTCATCTGAGGATCCTGCATGAATGTGCAATTATTGATTGGATGGTTGATTCACTAATAAGTTAGCTGTTTCATGACACCATTTTTGTACCCATTATACAAGAACGTAAAACCTTTGAGCGTGGCAGTTTGCTGTGTAGTCAGGTTGGAAACATCTGTTTCTGCAGAGTCAGCGTTGCTTGAGCCTGTGAGATAGCTCCAGGGCTTCCACAGGGAGGTGTAGATCTGAGAGATGGAGCCTGTATTCTTCCCTTTACCTAAGTGAACGAGTTCAAGAGATTTTTTTTTTCCTTTAATGAATCACTGATGTGTTTAAAAGGCTGATGTATCTAAATTTAGCTGAAGGTTTAAGGTTAGTCAACACTGAATCCTGCTCTGACAGCTGAGCACCTTGATATTTGATATATCCTGTCCTCTTTCTCTTTCTCCCACAGCGTCTGTCAATCCACCAATTTCTCAGATACACGATGGTGGGATCAGAAATTAACATGTTGCCATGGATACAACAGCGGCAATGACTTTTATTGTCATTTTTACTGCATTAATAGCAGTCAAAGCTTTGGTTGGGAGTAAGATGGTAGTTGGAACTGTGTATTCATTCACTCATTTTTACAGTCATGTTTGATCTACATGCTTGAATTTGTTTTGCTGAAATTAAACAATATCTCTTGCAAACATCCTTATCAAACTATGAATTGATCATTTGTGTTTTGGACCCTCTAAACCATCTGTAAAGTATTTGATGAATAAATGTTATTAAAACAGAATTAATGTATAAATGTAGCATGTGGATGATACCTCTGTAGCAGTAAGCATCATATAATGCTGTAGTGTTGTCAGCAGTGGTGTTGGGTGTGATGGTGCGGACTCCTGGTTGGCTCCCTCCACACTCAGGGCGGGTCCAGGCCATTGGGTAGCGGATGCTGCCATCTGACAGCCAGCCTGGGGCGCAGTTGTCCAGGCCAGCCCTCCAGGCCAGATAAAGTTGTCCTACCGTGGCCAGCTGGCCCCCAAGGGACACACATCGGTCTGAGGCTGAAGATAGCGACAGGCTGCCTGGGACTGAGGAGTGAAACACTTCACCTGGACGAGGAAGACACCAGAATGGGTATGTGATCAATTTTAAGTAGATATTCTGTGGTTAAATTGATGTGTTTGTTGATTTTAAAATGAACACATATTTTCCATAATGATAGAAACTTGTTTATATTTGGTCAAATCCATGCCTCGCTTTGATGTTTATTACTTTTTGGCAAGACAACAGAAACCTGTGGGAACAAATCACTGCTGGTCTTTGTCTTCTTGTTGGATTTTAGAAATAAAAAGATTTTTTTTTTTAAATCTCCTGAATAGTCCCTTAGAATTGCAGCAGAATATGATGCAAACATCAGTGTGAAAGCCAAAAGCTGACAGGTTTTGATGTGTGTGTGTGTGTGTGTCTGTGTGTGTGTGTGTGTGTGTGTGTGTATACCATCCAGTTCTTTAGCAAAGCAGTACACATCAAACAGCTCTTTCGGGTCTCTTTTCCCATAATTCCACACTCCAGCAGAATACTTCTTGTGTCCATAGCAACCAAGCTCTGGCGACTGGACAGAATAACTGTGGATACAAATGTGGGAGTCATAAGAACATAGAAATTGAAAAAGAATAGCATAAATGTCTTATGAGCATTTCACTAGATGAATGTGATGTCATAAAATGTCAGGTAATGATAAATCCTCAGTTGTATTTGCTTTAAAGATCACAGGCTTAGAATGAATTAAAGAATTAACAGCAAAGAAAGAAGAATAGCAAGAATCGTAATTTACATCAAATACAAAAAAAAAACACCCACCCAAAAAATCGTAAATTAATCGAATCGGGAGGAAAGCGTATCGTCCCAGCCCTAGTAGCCTATATTTGAATGTGTCAAGCTTAATTTTTGATGAAAGTAAAATTAATTTGCAGCAGTTCTTATAATCAACCAGTTATATGGAAAATGATCAGTTTTTGGGAAACTTGTTTGCTTTCTTGCCGAGAGATGAAAACATTGACAACTGGTAGCTAGCTTAGCTTTCACTATTAGCTTAGCTTAGCACAGATGGGGCAAATTCTGCGCTAGACTGGATCAAAAACTGTGGCAAAGTGTGAGGGAACATTCTGAAATTTTAAATTTTAAATTTTTTTAATGGATAGCCCCTTGAGATGCAAAATCTCGTTTTCGAGGGGGTCCATAAACACAATAAATACAAAAAAACATTACAGACTGGAACACAACACATAAAAACATAGGTAAACATAATACATTACAAACAAAACAAAACGAAAAGACAACTTGCTCACCCACAAATGTCAGGTTATATGAATAAGTAATAAAACAACAACATTAATAGGGAAAAATAAAACAAATTCATCAATAGTCCCCATCATCATCATCATCATCATCATCATCATCATCATCATCATCATCATCATCATCATAAATAAAAAGTAACAAAGAA
>JAOXYM010000008.1:12302797-12314561 GCA_028567055.1 Leptatherina wallacei | reverse complement strand
CATCATCATCATCATCATCATCATCATCATCATCATCATCATCATCATCATCATCATAAATAAAAAGTAACAAAGAAAGAAAATTAACTTAAATTAACATTGAAGTTAGCCATAAGTTATAAACATGAGCATGTTGTTTGAAGAAAAAGAAATAAAGAGAATTTAAAGCACTGAAAAGATTTAACAAATCTCAGAGAAAGTGGGAGGTTATTCCAGCCATTGGGGGCTCTATATTGAAATGACAGAGCAACAACTTTAAGGATCTGAGAAACAAACAAGTATGGTTATTGAGTGTATCTAAGTGTGTATGATTTTGTAAGAGGAGCCAGTAATCAATTCAGGTAAGCCGGGCAAGTAAAACAAATACATTTAAAGAGAGAGAAGCAGTCAATAGCACGGTACAATGAACACAAACAGGCTTGGCTTTTACTAACCAGGGTGTCAATATGATGCTGAAATGAAAGTGCTGGGTCTAACCAAAGACTAAGATATTCAAATAAATCAACCCTCTCAAGACATGAGCCATCCAACATTTTTATAATTAACCTCAGAATGAGTGGTTGACTATAACAAGCCCCAAATACCATGCAACATGACTTTTTTATTGTTAAGTAAGAGTTTGTTATTATTAAACCATTTCTGTATTAAATCAAAATCAGACTGCAAAGAACTTTGTATTATATTTGGATCGACATTAGAGGTGTAAATGATAGTATCATCGGCATATAAATGGATGGAGGAATGCTTGCAGATTTTGGGAAGATTTATAAATATGGAAAAAAGAAGTGGACCCAAGGTTGATCCTTGTGGGACACCACTTTTAATTACAGAATAACTAGACTCAAAGGACTGAAAAACAACATACTGATGTCTATTATGAAGGTAAGCATAAAACCAGAGAAGAGCGTTGTGATTCAGACCAATAGAAAAAAGGAGATAATGATCCACCATATCAGAAGCTTTTGAGAGACCTATAAAGATTGCACCGGTAAGATACGCTTTATCAACAGATGAGTACACATCATTAGAGAATTTTAAAAGAGCAGTAGTAGTAGAGAAATTAGGCCCTAAGCCAGACTGGGCAGAAGATAGAATATTTTATGAAGCAATATATTGGGAAAGTTGATTAAACACCAATTTCTCAAATATTTTAGCTAGATTGCAAATTATACAGATTGGACGATGGTTATTGACATCCGAGGCATCACCACTTTCAATGTGAGGGGTAACTCTAGCACATTTCCAAAGTGATGGGATTGATTGAGTTGCTAGAGATAAATTAAATAAATTAACAAGGGGATACATAATCACATGAGCAGCAAGTTTAATAAATTTGGTTTTCAGACCATCAGGACCTGCACTATTGCCCTTTAGACTGCATATAGCATTAAAACCCCCAGTGGGCAAAATTTTCTTAAAGAAGAAAGAGCCAGAGGGCATAAGCTGATCAGGGAAGCATGACCGATCATAAACATTAATGTGCTGGGAGCTACCGATTGAAGTGAAATGCTTATTAAAAGCATTGGAAATGAGGGATGGGTCTGAAATAGTTTAATTATAAATATGAATCTAATTTAGGGAACTATTGTTTTTCTCATTCAGAATACTGTTGAGTTTATTCCAGAAATGACGAGGATTATGGAACTCCTGAGATGTTTTTATAATAAGTGGATTTAGCATTTCTTGTTTCAGATGTACAAAAAATCCTTAATTGCCTATAAATTTCACCAGCATCTTTGGATAAGCGATATTTATTCCAGGCTTTATCCCTTTCTTTAAAAAGATTAATGAGGTAAGAGTTAATCCATGGTAAGTGCCTCCCTTTAACACAGAAAGTTTGTTATGGTTCATGTTTGTTGATCACATTAAAAAATTCTGAATACAAAAATTCCAGGCATCCTCAACAAAAGAAATTATTTGAAATCTATCCCAATTTAAATCAACAATGTCATGTACAAAGAAATCTGTATTCATATTTTATGTTGACAAAATGTTAAGAAACTGAATTATCATATTAAACTACATTGCAGTGAAAACATTGTGTGCTTAACGAGCAACAGCTCTGCTGAGTGGAAAAATACTGCTTCTCTATTATAATTCCTTTTTCTGTGTCTTGGATAAATGTTTCACCCACATATTGTGCACACAGCTTTTATTTAGATTACAGAAGCCAGCTGAAACTGGTTTGGAGGTAGTCTTCTCGCCTAAAGCTGGGCATGTGTAACTGTGTGACCTTGCATATGTATATATTCTGATACGATGCAATGTATTCTTCAGTGCAGATTCTGGATGTAAATTGTCTCATGCACTCCTTGCAAGTAAATCTTTTATTCTTAAGCTATGACTCTGAGTCTAAATTGTGTTAGGGAAACTGGGTACGAACTTAACACCGCATTACAGTCCTAGATAATAGAAAGTTTCCTGACACAAAATGTAATTAATTTTGAGGGTAGACAAGGGGTTTTACTTTTCCAAATACAAAAAATAATAGTGATCACTTAAGGAGTCGGACATGACACCAGAGCTACGTACATGATCAGGATTCGTTACAAGAATCCAATCTAGCAGAGTTGAGGATCGGTGATCAACTCGAGAGGGTTCGGAATTTAGACCTTTGAATATCGTTCTGTCATGAGAGGAAGAACGGTCAGGCCAGTTTTTGTTAAAGTCACCAAGAATAATAATGTCATTATGCCTCACAAGAGAATTAATAGTAGATGGAATACAACTTGTAGAATCATTCGGGGAAGATGGAGGCCAATAAAAATTACCAATAGTAAGCGGTTTATTTTCATGAAAAATAATATCTACAAAGATACATTCAAAGTGTACTGGCTTTTCAACAGGTATGATACACTCTGAAACAAGATTGTCAGAAACATATGTAGCAACACCAACTCCCATAGAGGGCCTATCAGCCCTATAAAGTACAAAGTTGTCAATTTTAACATCGTCATCGGGAATATTACTATGAAGCCAAGTTTCAGAAATAGTGATGATATCAGGTTTATAAGCAACAACCCAGGCTCTAAGGAGATCAATTTTCGGAGCAAAGCTCTGGATATTTAGATGGATCATGGTTAGCATAAATGGGAAATAAGATAATCTGTCTCTTGATGGAAAAGGGGAAAAGATTCCCTTTGGAGAAAGTTTGTCTTTCTCCAAAAATACCTAAATTCACTAGTTCCATTTTTTTTATGTTATTAGGCTTTCTGCTTGCTTTGCATCTCCAAACATAGTTAATTTATAATTGATTTCCAGGGATAATCAATTTACCACAGTCCAAAATGCCTCTGGACTCATTCTGATACACCTACAACGTGTCAAAGAAAAGACAAGAGGAAATCTTTTTTTCGAATATACAAAATCTATTAGCAAGAAACAAAGCTTTGCTACCAGATGCTTACCAGTGGATATAATACTGACCAATCACATTTAAGGAGGCTTTGGTATCTTAAATGGCCTCTGTCATGATGATGACTTCAACTTGTTTTTCTTTTTTTCTTTTGACAAGAGACGGTACAGAAATACAAGAAACAATCCATGTTTCCTATATCCAGTGACTTTATGGAAAGGCCTGAAACATTCTGCGATCATGAAACCTGTGGTAAACTGATATGAGAGCTTAGATTTGTAAACAAGTTAGTTTTCTAATTCCCCTCAGATAATAATGTTTATACTCTTTTCAATATGAAGCTTAGACATGAATCCCTTATACTACAAATCACTTAATCAAATAAAGCTTGCAAATTGGTTAATAACAGGGGTAATCATTTGTTTCAGTCCTTACTTTACTTAGAATTATTAAACTATGAGTTTGCGATGAGAAGAAAACAAGTATTGGTTGCATTCTCACCGGACAGTCTGGTCATCCAACCAGCCAGCTGAACAGCTAGCAAAGCCACCATGGTAAGCTGCCCACAGCTGAGCCGGTGTGGCAATCTGAGCTGAGTTTTCTTGGCAGGCTCGTTGTGCGTCAGTGAATGAGAGGGCGTAACGAGTGTTCAGAGCCTGGTAATGAAACACCACACCTAAAAACAGAGAGAGGTGGCAAACTGTTTTAATTCTCTTTATTGGATACATTTATTAATACAGCCAGGTCTAAAATCAGTTTGATCCATCAACATTATCTGTTAGTTATCTACATTATATCAATAAACAAATCCATTAACGCTTCAGCTGAAATGCCACAGATCAGCAGACAAAAAATAATAATTTGAATTGGTGCAAGCACTTTAATCAAAAGAATGACATAATTAATCAAGAGATAAATAAAATAACATCAACAACCCATGCACTGACAGCATTAACTGCTTTAATTAAGCCAGTCACTGTGATGTTTATAAAACAATATTTGATTGAATAACAAAGCCAAAAAGCTGTTGGCTGTACTCCTGTATTAAATTCAGACATATTCTGTCATCATATAAAGTCTGGGAGGAAAAAGAAATCGAATAAGAAAAGATAATTTTATAACCTCTTGTGTTATTCAGCTCAATCCGAACGCACCATTTCGGCTTTGGTAAATGTTGTTTTCGTGGAACTGTGGCACTAAACTTTTCTCATAGAGAAAACTCTTAAAGCAGTTGCTGCACTTACCCAAGACCACAAGGGCCACAGTGTCTCTCTCATAGTCGTTGCCCAGGACAACCTGACAGTGGTAAGTGCCTGAGTCGTTGGTACGGAGACTGGAGATCTGCATGCTAGCATTCAGAGGATTGGCAACGAATCCTGGCAGCATGACGCGTCCGCTGAAAGCCTTATTCACCTTGATTACATCACCTTTGGCACAGACAGGGACTTTTCTTCATTACAATTGTCTGCTGGCATCATGCAGGCTTTGGAGGCAGTGCATAAACTTTAAAAGATTATCTAGGTACATGTGAACTTAGAAGCCCCTTAAACATATTCTACATCTCTTATCATCAGTAATGGGGTTCAAAAACACAAAATTGTCCCTGGAAAACTTTTCTATTTGTGTTTCATTTTGTCTTGGTTTTCACTTCATGTAACATAGTACTTTGTTTATTGTTGTATGTTTTTTTATGGAAAGCACTTTATGTTGCTTATATGTATGAAAAGTGCTCTATTAATCAATGCATATGAAATTTGAAACTGTTTTATTGTTCTGCTTGAAAAGCTTTATCAATAATATACCATTATTCGATATATTAAACATGAATATAGCATTGTGAAGATATGTTGATATATAAATGTTTACAACCCTTTCACCTGGGGTTTGGTTTTGTTGTATCCACCAGTTTCTAATAAATAATTTCACTCCATTCATGGAGAAAACAATAGCAGAGATTACATGTGTGCTACAGTTTAAACAATGAACAAATATGAAATATTAGAATTCATTTTTGTTTGTATTCTTTCCCATTTAACAAATGTATATCCAGTATCAACTGGAATTGGTTTACTCTCTCTGAAGGGCCTCTCACTGAATGGCAGCTGGGATAGGGATAGGCTCCAGAAACCCCATGACGAGTGGGATAGACCATGTGTAGTAGATGGATGGATAGATAATTACTAAAGAAAATATGTTTTTTTAGCGGTCATGATGACAGCCGTGGTAATTCCTCATATCGGAAGAAGTGATCTTGAGCAAGACACTAAACCTTTTATTGCTCCCAATATGCTCATCAGTGTGTGACTGCAGAGAAAAAAAGCACTGCTTAGAGTGCAAATATATAAAAAGAAAAACCCAATAAGAGTGCACGATTTACTGTTTGTCTTGCTAACCTTCAATTTCCATTTTGTGGGTTTTTAGAGAATTTTTTAATTGAAAATATCAGATTTTTTTTTCTGACAGCTGCAAGACTGAACCAAAACCTACAAAGTTGTGGGATATAAAATGACACTGAATCCTTTATAGGTGCTCTGAGTTTAATTATTCCTCTCAGGTAAATTGGACATTTAGAAGTACACTATTAAATGAGCAGTTGAACTTCAGATTCAGATAATAATTCCTGTTGAATAACCTCTTTCAGATAGGCATGTGCTCCTTTTGCCTGTTGCAAATATAACATTTTTGATTATGTTGACACTTGAAGCATTGAGTGAAGTTTTAATCCACAACATTTTGGTTCTATACCTTTAACAGAAAGCACAATCTGCTCCAGAGGAGCACCTTGCCCTCCTTCTGGTGGTGTTGTGCGAGTCCACTGGAGGTGTAGAGGCTGGTTGGAGGGGTTGGTCTGAAGGGTGAAGACACAGGGGAGGACAGCTTTGCCTGCAAGCATTTGTTGTACTGTTGGATGAGTGATCCTACGCATGTTCACTGTGGTGGAGGCTGCAGCTAGAATGGACAAGAATAATTGATTATGACTTAAAACATGTCAGTACATTTTATAAACAAGAAAAAAAAAGTACTCCTGCAATTAACATTCCGTACATTAGTGCCTCGAACAGGAGTAAAGTGCATTCTTGTTTTGATGGAGAGATTAGACAGTCCACAGCTTGTTTGGAGTAATGTTATATCTGGAAGAATGCAGGGAAAATGATACCACAGCAGAGGAAAAGTTGGGCTGTGCAGTTGTTTCTAGCAAGGGTGCCTTAAAGACGTCTAAGACAGAAACAAGAAACTTGTGTTCTCAATTCAGCCCCTCAGAGTTCACTTACACTCAGACATTTTTAATGAGACTTGAAACGTACTCCAAGAGACCCTATGGCTCACAGGATTCAATTCAATTATTACAGTTTTTATTTGTTCCCTTTGCGTTTTACAGTTGACAAAAATGCCTGGATCAGGCACTTAAGCTAATTAATTCAAATGAATGTCCTGCTGCAGAATATTAATGCTGCAACTCTACAAAACAGTTAGTCATGGTTCTGCAAACAGACCTTAGCAAGTCACTCAGCTGGTTTGTCATAACTGGTACAATGTAACCATGACAACACCATCACCTGGTACATACATTACTGTGTAACCAAGCAAATTCCTACAGCACAGCAGACTTTTGCTCTTTTATCATTTTATAAATTCTGATTTTTATTTATCTTGCAAAGACTTGTTCAAACTATATATTTTTTTCACATTGATCTAATTCACAGACAGGGCTGTTGCATCAGATTTTACCCCACAATTTATACAATGCTATCATAATCATATCTAAAGAACAAAATAAAATAATTTGATAATAACCTTTGGCTCTTCTTTGCAAATAAATTACAATTAGAGATAGAATAAAAAAAAGCCATCAAATTTATTGATAATATCCACAAGAACTAACATTAAAATGCATCACTACTAGAGACACAATTATTTATATTTTCTTATGTGTTATTAATACTATACTGTCATTTACCAGACACTTTTATCCAAAGCGACTTACAAGTGAGTACACCAGTGATGTCAACACTGGAGGCAAAGTGGGCAAAGTGTCTTGCCCAAGGACACAATGACTAAACCTATAGTGGTTGGGGGTGAAGGCGATCGAGCTGACTTTTAAGGGTTAATGCTTAATTCTTATTTATAGAGTCACTGATACAACAAAGCTGCAATCATGACAAATGAGCTTTCTTTACCCACTACTGAAGACTGCAAACTACAGCTGAAATCTCCAGAAACATAGCAAAGCAAAAGGCCTTGAGTTAAGTTTTTTCTAACTTTGCTTTTCAGTTGAAAAAAACAACAAAGAAACAAAAACATACTCGTTTTAACTCTCTGAATATCCATAGTGAGTATACAAAGCCAGTAAAGTTCAGACAAACACAGCTGGTAAAAAGGTTAACATTACTTGCACGGAAGAAACAAAACAACCAACAAAAAAACAAAAAATAAGCCTTATTTTAGATATTACACAGGGTGGGAGAGAATCCCACTAAGACATTTCCATCTGCATCTAGATTGGACAGCTTTTTCAAGCTGAACCTCTCTGACAGCAACTCTGGGCTGAAGATGCCCTCGCTGCCTCCCTTCAAATCGCATACATGGGAGCCAAAGCAAACCAAGGAGCTGGACTCAGAAATGGAAGGAGGAAAGAGCCAATATGAATAAGTGAACAGTGGTAATTGAATCCTTCTGGATGACAGATATACCACTTTATAGCATAATAGTGACATGAAGGACAAAACAGCCTATAAAAAGATGAAAAGAGAGCTGGGAGTGACATTAAAAGATGAACTCAGTCATTCTCAGACTCAAATCTTATTCCTGTCAGTTTTCCTTAAGAATTCACAGAGGTGCATAATCTGCAATGTAAGCTCTGAAAACATCATCTTTCAGCTTCAGAGACTTATGTATAATACTCTAAAAGTCAAAAAGTCCAAATGTTTAACCTGTTCTGGAAATATTTAATTGACATATATGGTCATGCCATGTCATATTCTGGTGGTTCTAAAACATTTTTAACACTAATGTATCAAGAGGCAAATTTTTTTCAGTTAACTGTCCATTGAAATCAATAAACATATTTTAAAACATGCAGAATTGATCATTTAAAAGGAAAATTTATTTTAAACAGGGTATCATTTTTAGCTTATAGGTATCATAAATTTGATGAACACCAGTCTGGACATTGAATGAAGACATATCAATCAAATGTTTTTAATGCAAGGAACTTTGGATGTGCTATACAATACGATATAATCCCCAAAGGTAAAATTGTTTTGGACTCAGGCGCTTTTAACACTAGATAAATCAGAAAAAAAAATTGGGAAAAAAAAGCAGATAAAGAATTCCATAGATGAAACTATATGTGAATGTTTCTGAGATTTGTGATTCACAGTGTGAAAAACAACCATTTATAAGAAATATTATCTTAATATACCTCCCTAATAAATCAAGCAATTTCTTTTGCATGTCTGTTTTCTTTCAGACTTCCCACACATTTATACTCAAACTACTCGCTGCTGCTATAAAATTCATCTGTTAGATATTCTGTTAATTTGTGAGGAGGATCTAACTTTAAAGGAACAATATTGTATGTGTATTCTGTCACACTGTCATAAGTTCATACAATATACTTCATTTTTCATTGTTTGATATGTTGTACTTGGTTGTGTGCATTTGGGGAGACTGAGAATAAACAGTTCTCTGGTCCTTATATCTTATTTTGTCCTTTAAAAAAACATAATTGAATGTGGAGAAAGAATTTTATCTGGTAAGAATATTATTTAAATTATGCAAATAATCATCGAGGTTCAGGTTTTATGAAAATCTCTGCTGACCACCATCATGCTTGCCAATAGCAGAAAAAAGTAATTAAAGAGAGGAACTTATCTGCACACCAGGCAGTCAGCAGGGTGCATGGGGTACCTCAAACCTGAGAAAATCCAACTTCAACCTGCTGCTCTAAAAAATTTGTTTGCCTTTTGTTCAATAATTATGAATTTAATACATACTTGTGAGGGAACAGATGGTCGACTAAACTTGCATAAATGGCTTTGGATGGGTTCCAGCTAAGTCCCTCTGAGCATGTATGCAAACATCTTCAATGTGTCAGTTCTCACAACACTCACATTAGTACAGATCTGTCTGGTTTATTGTTTGTCTGTGAAAAAATGTATGTGTGAAGTGATTGTTATGTATTCTGACCCAGTTGTTATCACAGATCATCTCCCCCCATCTTCCTCTCCTGTTCATTCCCTACTCCTCTTTTCTTTAACTTACAAAGACATCATCTTTTACTATTGACTGTTGCTGCTCTACACGTAAACCTACTGATTAATTTCTTTGAGCCCTACAGATGAAGCAGGTGGAGGGAATGAACAAGTGTGGGGAGGGGACAGAGAACTCACTCAAGCCTGGAGAGAGAAGAAGCAGCAGCAGGATAAGAGCAAAAAAGGTCTGCCGCCCAGCTGCACACCAAGTGAGCACCATCTTCAACCTGCTGAAAGAGAGTGGGAAGAAAACAGACAAAAGAACTATGAGGGAGAGCTAAGAACATAGTGTTTACTAAAGACAGAAAGTATTTACTTGTGTAACCTGGGTAAGCACTTACAGATATATATATAGGTGCTTTGATTGTCAAAGTCCACATACACAATTAAGTTTATTTTTCATGAGCTGAAATGTCAGTCAACTTAGTTTCAACTTAATTACAGATATTAAAAAGTTAATGATATCTTCACTTTCAAAAAGTTTGTATCATCATAAACCCTTTTTTTTCAATCACAGTTATGCAAGAAAATAACAGACTTGCACATCTATCCTGCCCTTTATTCCCTTAGGAATTAACATGATCATTTAAAAAAAAAAACTGAAAAAAAGGAGTGCTTCTTTTTGGTAGATGGGAGGAAAATAAAAACTTTCAATGTGTTCTTTGGTATAGGGGCGGAAATATGGGTGGGGTTGAGGAGGAAAAGGGACCAAGGCACTCTTGAGGTCCAAAAATATAAAAAGCCTTTATTAAAAGTGGCTAATGCATAGTAAAAGTTAAAACCTACGCGTTGCGGTGATGTCACTTCCTGGTATTACCTATATCGGTTTCACCTGTGTCGTCATGACTGATTTATCACCCTGTGCAAGGCACTGTGCCGCAACGCGTAGGTGCATTTTAACTTTTACCATGCATTAGCCACTTTTAATAAAGGCTTTTTATATTTCTGGACCTCAAGAATGCCTTGGTCCTTTATCTTTTTTTTGTAACATGATCATCTTTTGCAAATTTTCACAAAAACTGAGAAAATCATATTAATCAGATATTACAAATTTCATCTTATTGATACAATAAATGGAATGAAGACATTTTTTTCGGGAAAAAAATAATGAAATATGCTAATATTTTACTCAGTCTAAGTAGTTGAAACTGTTGAGGATTACATTTAATCCTATATTGCTCCTGGTGTAAAATGTGTATTAGGTGGTTTTTTGCTATTTTGCTATCTGTGTCAAAGTGTGTGAAGGCTGGAAATGAGTCATATGTTGCAATGTGCTTTTGATTTTTTTTAAAAAGCCCTTCAAGAATTTAAGAAATCTTCCTATCAGGTGAAACCATTTTCAGCTTGTTTGGACATTTATATGGAAAGGCTTGTTTAAAAAAAAAACTCAGATTAATGACAACAGTGACAAAAATAGATCTGTGTCTGTTAATGAGTTAAAAGTTGGGGTTAAAGTATGCAGATATAACTTACTTAGATATTACTTAGAGAAACACTTTGTCAAAATGTGGATCTTTTAAGGGCAGTAAAATATAACAATTAGAGTATTCATTACACATGAGCTGTATCAGAGTTCTCTTTTTACATGTTACATGACTGGATTATCATTACTAATACACTGACCTGAAAGCAGCATTTAAACTTTACAGCTTACTGGCTTAAAGCTAATTTTATATTAAATCAGGAATTGGACTCTGCCAGGGCTGCTTGCTGTCACTGATTTTGTGCATGACTTTTATGGACAGAACTTTGAGGCACAGCTGGGGCGTTGAGCAGCTATTCTGCTCCAGCGATAGGGTGAGAAGCTCAGAGTAGAGCTGCTATTCCTCCACATCAAAATGAGCCTGATGAGGTGGCTCAGGCATCTGGATGCTTCCTGGATGGACTCCTCCATCGTGAGGTATTCTGGGTACGTCCACCGTGGGGAGGAACACCCAGGACACGCTGGAGGGAATACATCTCTCAGCTGGCCTGAGAATGCCTTGGGATCCCTGGACAAGCTAGAAGAAGTGAACAGGGAAAGGGAAGTCAAGGCTTCCCTGCTTATCCTGCTGCCCCGGCAACCGAACCTTTGGGTAAGTGGAAGATGGATGGATGGATGGATGGATGGATGGATGGATGGATGGATGGATGGATGGATGGATGGATGGATGGA
>JAOXYM010000008.1:12271916-12302697 GCA_028567055.1 Leptatherina wallacei | reverse complement strand
ATGGATGGATGGATGGATGGATGGATGGATGGATGGATGGATGGATGGATGGATGGATGGATGGATGGAAGGATGGACGGACATGAAATCAGGTGTTTTAACAATCCATTCTATGTCACCATGAATCAGATAAATATATGTACTCTAATTTAAAGTACATTTCCTTCTGGTTGAGTTGGATTGGAAAGGTAGCGTGAATTTCCTTTAACATCCCAGTTAAAAGGAAAACATTTAGACTAATTTTCACCCCACTGAAAGGAAATATGTTTTTTGCTACTTTTTGCTTACTTTAAACATCACATTTCCACACACACAGACGCCACTCTTCTTGATGAGATATGACAAGTTTAGAAAACCAGAATCCGTGAAACCACTTTGATCTTTGAAGGCGCAGCTTGAACTTGTACCTGTACAAATATCAAGGCTCATCTTCATGAGCTTTTCTATTGGCTGCTCTTCTATTACCTGTTTACAACTGTGAGCACCTATAATAAAATAGTAACAAGGCCCAAAATAACCTTCAGCACTGAATCAGTGAGAAGTTAGTGTCAGGCAAATGAAGAGAGTTTATTTATTGGTTTGAAGATACTGTGTCATAAACAGACTCAATGCTTTCCAGGCAGAAAGCTATAACACACATTATTGTGTGTGTGAGAGGCTGTAAAATGTTGGCATTCAGTGAGACAAGGTGACTTTTGACTCCTCTGAAAATGGGAGGAGCTACTCATGGATAGATCATGTGCAGAAGCACTTCTCTCCACATTAATGTTTCCAGCCAAGATCCTCTCTTTTACTTGAGCTATACAAAAATCAGTATTGCTTAATACAAATATTGCTATGCAAAACATGTCCACACCAGACTCTACAACCCAGCAAGATCTTGCGTCGCACACAATGAACAATAAAACTAATGGAGAAAACTGGACTGTGTCTTATGGCAACATTATCACTGTGAGAGTACCTGAAAGATGGGGTTAACTTTTAATTTACTGCAGTAAACAGTAACTCTGCTGCAAAAATCCAACCACACATCAAAAATGAGCTGCTGACTTTGCCAGAGGATTTGGCTTGGGGCCCAAAGCTTCACAGTTCAATGGAGAAATGCCTGAAACAGATCCTGTATGCAATGGAGATGAAGAAGAGAGTAAGCAGTTTGAAGAAAACAGCTGTTTTATCATGCTTATTTTATGGGGGAGTTAAGAAACATATCAACTTTAATTATCAATTTAGCTGTGGACAAATTTATAAATTCTTGACAACAGATGCAGTAAGAGAGGCATTCTCGAGGACTCTTTAAAGATCTTCAAATTACGTAGAGCACAAATATGTTTTCTAGATCATGGCTGTCTTAATTGCAGTTACATAAACTAAATAATTCATCCCAGAAAGGCTTTTTTGCATTCACCAAGGTAACTACAGCTCATGCCAATAGCATCCCTGATGCTTAGAAAGAAGATTATGCAACAGCAGCTCAACCCTTTATAAATTAGAGGTATAATGCTAGCCCTGTTTCCTGACAATGTGAAAGCTTAGTAAAACCTTCAACTGCATAAAACTGGAGGGTGTGAGTCAAAGGAAAGCTTTCATTTGCCAAACTATACCATCATTAAAAAACAATTTGTTGTGAAGGTTTTAATAGTGGGCAGCCATCTGAGTTTAAGTCTTGAAAGGGGGGTTCTGATGTGAGGAGGACACCGCTGTGAGACACACTTTAAGGCATCCCATCTATAAATGTGGGTTAGGAACTTGTGATGGACTGTGACAGATTGGGGTAGAACCGTTGGACTATTTGCATGTTGAAGACCTGCACCATTAGTTGAGCTAGTTGGGTGGCTGACAGGAGGTTTCTAAATCCTTGGAGAGGGTCAGGACACCAGAGAGTTTGCCAACATAGAGCATTACGGTGCTGTAACTGAGGGCCTGGGACTGGCAGGGACCCACCAGCCAGTAGCCACACCTTTAGTACAGAGTTTAGCCTAAGGACATTACTATGGATGCTATACAATATACAACACTGTATGTGAATTGACAGCAGCCATTCAAAGTTTTACCAGAGGGGATTTACGACACGTAGTGCACTAGTCATACAATCACACCAGCAGCATACTAAACAGTACCATCTTTTGTTAAGGACGAGACATCAGATGTTGTGAACGCCTCCCTTCAAATGGCCCCTCTTCTCTCTTTAGGGCACAGTTGTGTCTTGAAGAGAAAAGAGCCAGAAGTCTGTAAAATGCTTCAGTGAACTTCAATGTGGATGTCCATCTGACACATTTTCACGATGTTGTCTGAAAAGGATGCATTCTTGGCTCATTGTTAGAGCTGGCAAGCAGAGTGACAGAGATGTAAAGAGAGCTAACAGACGAGGCTGGCAGACCTACATTATGGCTCAGCACTATGCTGTCACTTTGTTAAAGCGAGAGACCAAGTGGTCTCATGATCATCATGACGCAGGCAAGATGGGCCCCTCGACCCAGATTTCCTTCAGGTCTGCAGTTGGTGGGAAAAGTGCTTGAAGAAAAAAGCACGAGAAGTGTGGAACGCATCTGTCAGCCACCAATCTGGACAAGACAAATCAGTGTAATGAGCACAACACAACACAACACACACATAAACGCTCACATATATGAATGCAATCGCTGACGGGCAAAGGTTTTTCATAACGAGGCCAAGTCATGTCCCATGTTGATTCATGAGACACGCAAACACTTATTTGCTGCTGTACTCGGACAACTGCAGCCCCATATAAAGTCCTGCTCTGCCACAAATGGATGAAAACACTTCCGAACACTCTCTGCACCTTTTACATCATTATGTTGGTGGTGACATTTTTTACAAGCAAAGAAATTAACCATCAGATGGGAAAAGAAATCTTTCACCAAAAATACTTTTTCCTGCAGGAAAAAGTCCTGCTGCAGACAGATTGGGGGCAGTTCCATAAGATGAAGTAACTGTGTTGACCTGCATCAGTACACATGAAAACATTGTAGTGGAACTATAAGACAGGAAGCCATCTGCTCTCTGATTGGAAAGTTTGATTTGTCATCATCCAATCAGATAGAAGTGTGAAGATGGGGCCAAAAATCTGCATCTGCAACTTCAGATTTTATTTTTATTTTCAAATACAAATCTTTTTTACAACTATGCAATCCTTTTCTATACATTCACAAACTTGGAGGCATTTACATGATGACGAAACTTGATTAACAAATACAAATTCTGAAATTATTTGCAAACGTTCATTTACAGCTGGTCTGCTCCGGCGGCACACATGATAAATTGGATGGATAGCATTTACAGCTGCAAAATCTTTATGACTTTTAATTGAGCCCATACCACTTTTACAAGAAAAATTCAACCTGTCTTTTCCTTTTTTACCCCTCCTCTTGGGACCTGACAGGAAAAGGTAATTCCTCTCCTTTCCTTCGTCTTTAATCATATCTCACAAAACTATTACCCTCCGAGAGCAGCAGCGTGAACAGCAGAATAACAGCTCTAGATAAGTGACAGACAAAGTAGTGTGTGGAGGAAGATGAAGGAAGATGCCTGAAAGGAAGGTCATCTTATCAACATTTTGACAATAACGCGCAGCTATAATGAAAGCTCTTCAAAAAGGCTGCAGCAGAAGCTCTGTAAGTCTTTGTAATTTGCTTTTCACAAACTAAAAAAGAAAACTGCAGATTTTCTATGATAGATTTATGTGTGGCTGCGGAGACACAAGTTCTATTCATTAATTCAAAGGATGTAGGCAAAAAATTGAGTGAGAGTTAGTTAAAGCAGTGATAAGGTGCCATAAAAGTGATCATAAAAAGGAGAAAGCATGAGCATTAATTACTCAAGAAATGAAAAACCAAAGGATGGAACCAGCAGAAAGAAAGAGAGCTGAGCTGAATCAGGTATTCACTTCCTGCACACAAACAGTCTTTGTGCCGGTGGTGACTAATCACGCTCAAAGCAACTAATGACTCATGCAGTTCTAGCCCAGGATTCAGATGGCGAGAGGAGTCTGGAAAGCTGCTGGTCCCTCCACTTCAAGATTACACACTGTCCTCTCATAGTGATGACATTGATCTCATTGTCGATAGGAATAGGGGTTATTTAAGCCAGCCTGTTTGTATATTTATGCAATAATATGGGAATAGAAGAGGCAACTTAGGTCCATCTTGGAGAAAAATTGAAAATAAAGATGAAAATCTCTGGGTTATAACTTGTAATAACTGTCAGTATCAGCAACTTGTTCTTATCAACTCTTGTTCTCTTAATCATCCAGCTAGAAATTATACTTTACAGCAGGTACCCAAGGGGAATTGATATTTAATACATGTATCAGTGATACCTGTGAGAGAGGTGGCAGCTCTTATAAAAGCTATCTGTTTCCTGCCTTCCTCTAGTGGCATTAAGCTGCTGTGGAGCAACACTCAGCAGACCTGCAGCAGATGATCTCTGATGGCTTATTTTTTTCTCTCTGACTTTTCATTCTCAGCCTCTTTCTTCCACTGCCATATGTGAGCTTTTATTAAAGCTTTGGCAATGTGAGACATGTGGTATGTTGGCCAAATCTGAGTTAGACAAAGAAATAATCAATTAAAATCCATTTGATTTACATTTTAAGGAGTGCTGTTATTAAATGTGTGCACATAACTATGTGAGAACAGAGTAGTGTCACATAGCTTTCAGTGAATGCCATACAGCAGCCTCGGTGGAATTAATCAGCGCTAGCTTCTGTAACACATCAAAAAAGATCAAATTACATCAACATCAATCGGTTTCTAACCCTGTTACTGCAGAGGAAAGATTTTTCTAATTACCTCAGAGAAAAATAAAAAATCTGTGTCCAAATAGTAAATGATGTAGTTAACGAGTAAGACTTTTTCCTCACAGTCCACAGGACTCATTTTCTGGGTCTAGACTCTTATATCCATCTACTCCACACAGGTATCTGATTCATCATTACGCGGGAGAAAAGTTTCTCAGTTCACTGAGAGCACTGAGAGGACTAACGATTAGTCAATCAGCACCAAGGGAGGGAATGACAACACTGTCAAGTGGCTCATTGGTTTCTTGTGATTAGAGAAAATCAAATCTCCTGCCAAGACATTAGTTAGAGTGGAAGCAATGTCGGACTTAAGATTAAGGTAACATGTAAAGATTTGTTTCCAAATACAGTATATTGTTCTTGTAAAAATCTCCTTGTCACTCATCAGCCTGTTTCAGACAGTTAAATTTGTTGCAAGTAGACATTTCTGGTTCTGGTTTCCGAGTTAACCCTTGCTTTATCATGTCCAATGCAAAATGTGTTGTCATTGTCAGTTATTGGCTTCCTTTAATCAAATCCTTGGCTTCCTTTGATCAATGTCACAAGTTGTTATTAGTATGATTTAACTTTGTGTCACCAATATTTATTTTGCCTGTCAGTGCTGGCTCTATAAACACGTTAGCCTAAGAAATAAAAATATGAGAGAGTAAATAAATGATTAACCACTGAGTTTTTAAAATAATGTGATTGTAATGATAATGTACTGATGCATATTTCTGAATGGCTGTATCATAATTAAGATTTGAAATATTGTGATTTCATTGTTTGAAAGTCCTTAAACTTCATGTACTTTTTTTTTAAAAAATTTTCACAATTTCAATGCAGAAATAGGCTGCTTTACCATACGTCATGATATCACAAAGAGGAAATGCAATTTACTAAGTTTCTAATTGTGCTTTAGGTTCACTAACTGAGCTAGCATTTGATTAAAAAAAGGTGAAAATGTCTGTTTTGCTTAAAAAAAGGAGTCAATTTGGCTGTGTCATTACTTTCAGTATATATGCCATTCGGCCACAACATTAAAACACCTGCCTAATAGTGCTTAGCCTCCAATGTGCTTTGTTAGGTCTTGAGGGTTGTGGGGCCTACATGAATTGGATTTCTTCCAACACACTCACAACTGCATAATCAGATGTGTAATCAGGGCATTTGGAGGCGTCCTTAACAACTCTGGTGATGTCAAGTTCTTCAAAATCCCATAATGCAAAACAGTTTTTGCACTGTGGGGTTTGCAGCGTTTTTTCACCCAACGGGGCACTCTTGGGGGATATTGGTGTCTTGGGAACACCATGGCCATGGAGCAGTTGTTCAACTGTCAACAATATCTATGTAGGTGCTATTTCAAAACTGTATCCAGATACAAGCAAGTGCCCAGGCTTTCCTGCAGAACATGGCACTGTAATAAAATGATCAGCTTTGCTCACTGCTTTTGTTAGTTTTAATGATGTCACTGACAACTGAGTTGCTAAGTAGGTTGCTAACTTTTTCTGCCATTTGGTGTTTAATGTGTCTAAGCAAACAACACAAAGAGGGCAATGACTGGTAACAAAGGCTAAATAAATGCAGCTATGCAACCAAAATAATCTGAAATGGCTCCTAAGCTTCACATTTGCATCACATTCCTCCTGCAGCTATTTGACTTCTTGTTTCCCTTAAGATGTTAGAACAGTTTTTAAATGAGTTTGAAATTATTAGGTTTAAATGAATTGTAGAGAAATATTTACTTAAGTAGTGACTTAAGGATCAAGGGTCAGATATTAGCAGCTAGGGGCTGTAAGCCTCCTGACTATAGAGCTACTATGTCAGCTGTTTCAGAAGGGGTCAAAGGTTAGGGTCCCGATGTTAGCCCTGGGAAACAAAGCCAATAAGGGATCAGGTGTAGGAGGCAAAGCTTGCAGAAATGAGTACATTAAACCTATGGTTACACACAGACATTCTCTTCCTTTCTTTGCAACAATGACACACTCCACAGCAAGACCACATTTTTATCCAGAGAAAGAGGTGGTCAGAAAAGGTAGATGCAGAGAAATAATGGGCACAAACATGGACATGCTGGTGGGATTTCATCCAAGAAGTTCTTGTTTTAATTATGTGCTGACTCTGTGGAATATCAACGAGGCAAGGAAAGGACAAAAAAAAATGTTGCCCTTCAAGTGTTTATCACCAGTGTCAAATGCCGAGAGAGTAAGAAGGTAACATCCTAACATCAGTACCTGGCAACAACACTTTAGAATTGCTGAATAGCATGTTTCAAAATATCTTCTTTTTTTTTTTTTTTTTTAAGGCTAACATAATCTCAGTGACATCTGGACCTATAGAAGGTGACTAATTATTGTAATCTATGTGCTGAGGAGGCTGATGACAATGTGGTACAGCCTTAAGGAATTTCTTATCCAACTGTGAAGCCAAGCATTTTTCTTCCACCAGACCTTCAAGAAGAGCCCTAGGCCAAAGACAAAGAGAGGGACCTCTCTTTGTGTGAGTGAGCTGTTCAGCTGTGGTCTCATCTATGCTTCTAATGATTGGCCTGGTGGGCTGCTTTAGTCCCTCCCCGGCTAAAGACTGAAGTTGACTGATGGATTGGTGTGTCCAATCCCCTTTGGGTTTTGGTGGCAGGGCGCTCACTCTGCAAGAGGGTTCCATGGATGGAGGAAGGCAGAGTTTGAGATTTAAATCCCTATCCACCAGCTCTGAACACAAACCATTCACTGCTTTTTCTCTGTTTGAACTATGAGATTTGGGAGCTGTCCAGTGCTGAAAACAACTTCAATAAATGTGATGGCATTGTTAGTCCAGAAACTATTCCCATCCTGGCTGTAAACGAGTCACAAAGTTTCAAGAGATCGTAATATTTCCAATCTAGTTCACAGTCTAGTTTATAGTCAGATCTCCAGTTAAAAAAATACTGCACTGTACAACACTACTCATATTCTCCAAAGTAAATCCATGTATTTTAAGGGAAGCATGCTCATAAAGCAACAAGCACTAGTCTCTCTCAAAGGTGAAGCTTATTTTGATCATAACTTGGCTTCTATAACTGAGTGCTGATACTCATTTGCATTTATATAGCCCCATTCTGTTAGCTATTAACACTGTATTAGGGGAGGAATAGAACCTATAATTGCCTAAGTGACATATAACACTCTGCACTTTCTTAGCATTGAGAATCATATTATATCCTAACTCAGAATTACCTTTGGCTTCTACTGAAAATACACCATTGGTAAAGCTCTTTAAATGTGCTCACACAAACTCACTGAAAATTCTATACACTTGTGAGCTGCATGGATGAACTGTTTCATTTCATTCATGAACGACTTATGCTTTTCATAATTAAATAACTAGAAATGAACATAACCATTTCCCAGTCTAAGATCAAATGTAAAAAAAGAAATGTTTTATACGATAACTTGCCATGAAGATAAACTAGGAGGTTTTTGCTAAAAATCTACCAAAAACATCTCTTCTCTTGGATTATTAAAATCTATATCTCCACACAATGCCCACTATCTCAAAAAATCAGCATAACCCCTGTCTTTTCTCCTGCTGATGCAAAGTGACTCCGGACACCCAGAGCCAGACAGGATAAACAAGAAGCTGAATGGGTGCAAAGTAAGAGGCAATGGACAGCGAGGCAGCTGAACTGAGCTTGTACTCACAGAATTAGACCTTATTCTTCCCCACAACATCGCTTTTTGATCCCTCTGCTCGTATGAGTGCACTCATCTACTAACTCACATTAACACACACGCAACTACTGTATGCATGCCAGCTCTCATGGAGCCCCCCCACACACACACACACACACACACACACACACACACACACACACACACACTCACACACATGCATGCTCACTTCCAGACAGAATGAAAAATGCATTCAGTAAAATTTCAACTAGGTTCTCTGCTTCATTCTTTTATATGCTCCTCTCCATCCACAGACACCACCTCTCTGTTTCTGTGTCACCTCTCACAAACATACATTTACTGAGCTCCAGCTCCTCTATAATGTTGGGTTGCCTAGTTAACCTCGTCCTCCTTTATTGCCACTGACACACAGCTGGTGGTGAATGTACTAACAAGGCCAAAGAATGAAAGACTTGGACTTCTCCAGACTGAAGTGGTGAAGCGAAGCACAATGGGCTTTATTGGGCTACAGGGGCTCTCATATTCTCAGACAATACAGCTCATTTGTCAAGGTGACCCAAACTGTTGTCCTCCCTCGCTGTGATTTGTACACACCAGTGTTTGTTTACAGAACGGGCACTCATCAATATGGAACTCTGAAAGATCTACTCCCCTGCTCTGCACCAGACAATCAATCTTTTTAACCATCATTTGCCCACTTTTTGTGTAATTCAGGACCAAAACAAAGTTGGTTTGTCCAAACATGAGATACTTCATTTTGGAGCAGCCAGAAGTAATCTACTTTCAATAGAGTATCTTTGATGTCATGCCCAGATCACAGTTCTGAAGGTGGATCAATAGCAGATCTAATTTTTGGCAGTTGTTCAACATATGTTGTCTGTTCAGCAAAGGGCTCTGATTAACATAACAGATTTCACAAACACCTGTTCAAGTGTTCAGATCTGCTTCCACAGTGGCATTACCCAACAGAAGGCATCCTCACCTTTATTGCTTTTTTCTTTTTTCATCTGTAAAGATAGACTCAGAAGATTGCGTGAACCATTGTGCGTTCTTGTGATTCAAAGGCTGGATCTCTTGAGATGAAACCAAGAAAAGAACACGTCAACAAGGTTACTTGCTGAGTTGATGATTTATGCATGAACTGACATGGGTCATAAATATAGACTAATATTAAAAAGCTTTGACCTGTAAATAATTAAAGATATCCCAAACGGGTGCGATTTGTGTGCGCCTCAGAAGCTGTTGCTGTGGTCGTGGTCCGGCGGAAAATTACTTGCTTTTCATTAATTGCAATTTGCTTATGGGAAAATATCGCAAGAATAGGCTTCTCGATGCGAGAGCAACCCCCAAAAAATTCTTGTTTTAGTTCAAGTTGCTCCAGATGTGCATTTTTTCCCTTTCTTTTGAAAATAGCAGCCAAGACAAGAAATCACTTAAAATGGTCCGCCAGCATGAGCGGTGTCAGACGTCTCCGGCCAACGGGTGGCTTGAGCAATAATACACTGACCAAAATGACTGATTTCATAAAGGATGCAAGCTTAAAACAGTATTTTATCGCCTTTGCTCTTACCGTATCTAACAGACCAAGATGCTTTTCACTGCGAAATCCTCAGGAATGTCAGCGAAAGCTTTGCGCCTCCGTGCAGGTGCTTCCCAAAGCTCCCCGGCGGGTGCGGAGACGGCTAAACGACGGAACAAGGGTGAAACAGCACTTTGCAGAGGCAGGAGAAACCGGAGTGAATGTGAGCACGAGCGCTCCAGGTTTTGGGAGTTTTTACTCCTTCTTCAACCTTCCCCTCTCCCCTCTGGACAGCAGCCTATGCGCCGGTCATCCCACCAGACACTGATATCTTCCAGATGTGAAAAGAAACACGGGGAGAGAGAGAGAAACTCGTGCACGCACAGACAGCAAGGTGCTTCTTGCGTCCCCCTCCGCACCGGCAGCAACACCAAGGGAGAGAGCCAACATAGGTTTGAACAAAGAGGCAAGCGGTGACAGGCAGACGCAGCGCCCCCATTCAAAAAGGAGATGGGAGGGAAGAGTGGGGGTGAAAAATAGAGAGACGGGGGGTGGACTTTATGAGACCATAATCCGATTCCTACATAAACCTACAACGCTGATCTGGTGTCTGCAATAAAGAAGAATTTACCCATGAGCTTAGATGACCATCAGTTGAACCCCCAATACAAATCCTCATGGTACTTCTTCAAATAACCTGTTTCTATACATTTCTGGGCATATCCTATAAATGCCACCACTTGGGTGATTACATATAACCCTTAGGCCTTTGGTTCAGACAAATTAAAGATCATACTGTACCTATCCAATTAATCTGTGCAGGAGTAACATGTGGTTAATGCTGAGCAGCTTTAAGCCTAACAACTCATCAGTGAAAACACAGCTGCCACAGATGTACCTCCAAATCTGTCAACAGCCAACATCTCAGTGCTGCATCAATACACATCACACTGTATCATTCATTCTGTTGTGAAGACAGAAAACTTGCTCTGATGTAAGGTTGTCTGACCACAGGTTCAGCACTTACACTGATTTCTGTCAGTGATAAAGTGGAGAGGTGCAGCAGACTGCTCTTTGTTATTCATTGGGTCTGCAGTCTCTCATGCTCAGGATGGCTTGAATTATGCATCTTCCCTTGTGTAATCAAGACAGGAGTTGGTTTTGGAATCACGGTAGAGGCACTATTACAGTTATCTCAATAAGTCTAAACTGAGGCCTGCATTGACTCAAATTTCTTTTTCTGTTTATTCAAATTCTAAACAACTGAGACATTTCACTGAGATGGTACATCAAAAAAGTACTCCTTCAAAACAATGGTGAAGAATTAATGTTAATTCTAAGCTCAAATGTAACCCTGCTGGTTCACCATTAGAGCCCAGGTAAAATTCAGGTTTCAGGTGTCTGAAATCATGTCAAAATTTGAGGAAAGGGTTTTTTTAAAAATGGGAAAATTATACAACTGTTTGTGGTCAGAAATAACCAGTTTTTGTCATGATATGAGGGTTTTTGGTTTTGTGTCATGTATTTTTGGTTTCCTGCTTTATTTTGTAGTTTCCTCCCCTGTGGTTTTGGTTCAGTTCTGTCAATTAGTTCACCTGGTCTCGTTCATTCATTCACATGACCTGTTCCTCATTTGTCCTTCAGTGTATTTATTCTCCCTTGGTTTTTAGTTCCCTTGTCAGTTCATCCTGTTGGTTTCCCTGCCATGTTATTGCTTCGTTTTCCTGTAGTTTGGTGTCAGTCTTCTTGTATCATTTTGGATTAAACCGTCATCACAGCATTCCATCTGCCTCCTGTTTCTCCATCCAGTATTTGGGTCCATTCCTCCACACTCTCCATGACAGTTTTTGGTTTAAATATTTCACTTCTGGAGTACATCATACAGATTTGTTGACCTAAAAGTAATAAACAATCAACATGTTACTGGACACTTGAAGTTAAACAGATTTTTTTTAAATAGCTTTACAGTTTTCTTAAAGAAGCATTAAAGACCTCTCTGGCCACTAATCAGCAGTCACAATGCTATATAGTAACTTTATAAAGTTATGAAGATTAACATACTAAATGTACACATGAAGCCAACACTGCTTCGCTTTTGGAGTCAAGTAATAAATACAAATTCAATATTTAAGTTATTGGCTAAACCTATTCAGAAAGAGACAGATCATTTATTTGAAAAAAAAAACATTTATATGGGTCCTTAGCTGATAGATGCTCTACTATAGATTTCAAGAAAAGATTTTGCAAACCTTGTTAAATTTTGATGATCATTAAACAGAGAGGAAAAAAAGTCCTGCAGAAAACTCACTTTAAAATGAACTTTTCTATTAAATGTCCATTTGTTTGCTTTGCTCTAATCTGCACACACAGACTTTGACAAATGAGTATTTAATTTTTATAGTATCATGCACCAACCATGTGCTCTTTCAGCAGCTAACTGAGGAAGTAAAAATTAAAATGCAGGAAAAGGCTATAAAACACATCAACAATTACAAATCATTCAAATTGCAATTACATCTATTTCAAATGTCATCTAATTATAGAAGCTATCAAATCAAATACAAGGTCTTGAGGATAGAGAAAGCTCTAACTAAAACAGGAGCCAATCGAATAGGATTTACATGGTAGGTTTTCCAGACGGAGAGACTACTGCCTCATGAAAAAAAGTCAGTCTGAAGTATGCAATGCAACATCTGAATAACCCAGTATTGTTTCATTTTCAGTGCTGTGGACGGATGAAAGAAAAAGCAAAGAAAGGAATATAAAAACACTTAGCTGGCTTGAGCCTTTACAAACTGAGATATGTGTCAAAGCAGGCTTACCAAACACTAACTTAAAAGGGTATGCAAACTCTTGAATATGCCACAATTTCAGTTTTTTCTGTTACAAAAATGTGACAGAAAAATATAAATGGTTGCTTTTATGTGTGTTTGCTGCAGGGGGTATCATTTGCTTCATATTACTTAAAAAAGCAACTTCTGGCTGCTGCTTCTGAAGATGATGCTGATGAGAGATGTGAGAGTGAACAAGACAGGAAAGCTGTAGGACTCAAAACCAAAAACAATGAGCTAAAAGATCATTTAAAAAAGGTTCTGAGGGGAACTTATGGAATTGTATGGGCAAGTCCAAAGTCTTTTCATTTTTTGTCCATCTTACATTTTAATAGGGTAGCTTTTATGGGAAAGTAGAGAGTAATTCCTGAGAGCACAGTTCCCAACTAAGGCCACAGCACACACTGACACATCTCCACCTCAGGATTTCTCACAGTAAGATCAAAAGTAAAAATTATTTCTGGAAGAAGAAAAAAACATTACCATGCACTTTGGAGGAACTGACTTAATAGTATAAACAGAACCATGAAATGGAAATTACTGTGTGTGCCTGACCTTACAGTATCACTGAATATCTATCCATGCCCATTTCAGTAAAGATTGGTTAAAACAAAAAGAAGTGAAAATTATAATTGAATCTTAATGCAGTATTTGATATAGCAGATCACAAATTTCATCCATCCGGGGTCTCCTCCCGGTGGGACGTGGCCAAAATAGCTCACCAGGGAGGCGTCCAGGAGGCATCCTAACCAGATGCTCTAGCCACCTCATCCGGCTCCTCCTGATGCAGACGAGCAGCGGCTCTACTCTGAGCCCCTCCTGGATGACCAAGCTTCTCACCCTGCAGAGTAAACTTATTTCGGCCTCTTGTATTTGCGATCTCATTCTTTCAGTCACTACCCAGAGCTCGTGACCATAGGTGAGGGTAGGAACGTAGACCGACCAGTGACCAATGCACAGTCTGCATCACTGCAGATGCCCCACTGAGCCTCCTATCGATCTCTCGCTCCATCCTTCCCTCACTTATGAACAAGACCCTGAGATGCTTGAACTCCTCCACTTGGGGCAGGACCTCACTCCCGACCCGGAGAGAACACTCCACCTTTTTCGGGCTGAGGCCCATGGTCTCGGATTTGGAGGTGCTGATTCTCATCCCGACCGCTTCACACTCTGTTGCGAATCCCTCCAGCGAGAGCTGGAGATCATGTCCTGATGAAGCCAACAGAACAACATCATCTGCAAAAAGCAGAGACCCAATCCTGAGGCCACCAAACCGGATCCCCTCCACACCTCGGCTGCACCTAGAAATTCTGTCCATAAACGTTATGAACAAAATCTGTGACAAAGGGCAACCTTGGAGGAGGCCAACCCTCACCTGAAACGAGTTCGACTTACTGCCAGCAATGTGAACCAAGCTCTGGTACCAGTTGTACAGGGACCAGACAGCTCGTACAAGGGGGTCCGGCACTCCATACTCCTGGAGCACCCCTCACAGGAGTCCCTGGGGGACGCGGTTGAACACCTTCTCCAAGTCCACAAAGCACGTGTAGACTGGTTGGGCAAACTCCCATGCCCCCTCTAAGACCCTGAAGAGGGTATAGAGCTGGTGCACTGTTCTACAGCCAGGACGAAAACCACACTGCTCCTTCTCAATCCGAGACTCGACTATCCAACGGACCCCTAAATAGACCTTACCAGGGAGGCTGAGGAGTGTGATCCCTCTGTAGTTGGAGCACACCCTCCAGTTCCCCTTCTTGGGGAGGGGGACCACCACCCCAGTCTGCCAATCCAGAGGCACTGTCCCTGATGTCCATGCAATGCTGCAGAAGCGTGTCAGCCAAGACAGCCCCACAGCATCCAGTCTTAAGAAACCCCAGGCAGATCTCATCCACCCCCGGGGCCCTGCCACCGAGGAGCTTTTTAACCACCTCAGCGACCTCAGCCCCAGAGATAGGAGAGCCCACCCCGGGTCCCCCGACTCTGCTTCCTCATCAGAAGACGTGTTAGACAACAAGAACAAGAACAAGAACACAGATTATTCATAGATAAACTGAAAACTGGATCACATTCTCAGGAATATAAGCCATTTTGTGGTTCAGTGTGCTTTGATGACTAAAGAAAAGTATCAATGATTATGTATTTTAAATGCCTGCTATATGGAGTACAACCAGGATCAGTTCATGGCCCCATTCTTTTCAACTTGTATATGCTTCCCCTTTTGTGTATTCTCTATGAGTATCAGATGACCTAAAACATATCTGCAGATGATCCCCAGTTCTATCTGACACTTTCACCAAATTACTTATAGACCTACTATATGTGCATCAATTAATAAATCAATTACTTTTCCCTGATGTATTATATTGCATTTTACCCTTACCAAAAGGTTTATTAAACATGTTAATGCTTTATGTTTTGTATGATTTCTTTTCCAATAAATTGTATCTTAATACTGCTTTTATAAAGAATAATCCTCTATGAAAAGAATTTAAGTTTCACTAATCTTAATGTTTTTATTAAATTTATCCTTGATGTGAAGGACTTTAAAGTGGTTTAGTGCATATGTTAGTACATGAATAAACTTGCCTTGATTAAAATTCAACCGGTAGTTTTTGAGAAATTGTTCAAAGACATTAACAGACCACACCGGAAACACAATATACTTAGTGGCAGAAATAAGAGTAAAGTTGGATGTAAGATATTAAACATTAATTCAAAAAAATGTTTTAAGAGTTGACGGTGGCCTCTCCTGAAGCTGATAATGTTTTCAGACATTTCAAGTCATAAACTACATACTGAAATGCTCAACGTGGCTGCTTAAAGTGGGATACAATATTTCTTCTGTGAACTAGAACATAGAGGCTTATCTTATGATAGCCTTCACACTGTTACGTGTTTCAAGTTGTATTTCGATTTCAGAGGAATCCAGAGCTGACTGGGGGGTAACCAAGGTCAGTCGGAGAGGGAAACACTAGTTGTAATTCAGCTGGAAATTGATCCTCTGGAACCAAAACCGAGGACAGATCTTTTCTCACAGCCAGAGATGTGTTGGAGTTTCAGTTAACAAGTATTGATTACTCTTAACCAGTGCAGACTTACTGTTTGTGGTCTCATAATGTGAATATTATGAGCATGTTTTTTCTTTTTATTGCAAGCTTGTACTTGCAGTCATGCAAGATCAAAATTCTGTTGATATATGTACATCTGTCTGCCTTTTTGTTCAAATAAAAAGCAGAAAGAATGCAGCACTATACATACACACTCCATGCTACACAAAACCCGGAGCCAGCTTAACATCCTCAGGGCAAATTCATCCAACCGTCTAAACACCTCGTCATGCTCTCTGGATATTCATCTGCTTTTCTTTGTTTCACAATCACGCCACAGAAGAAATGAAAAAACTGAATGTTTTTTTTACAAAGCTTCTAATTCTAATGCAAAAATACAGATAAAACAAAATTGCTTCACATCTCAGTTCAAGTCACATCAAATCGTGCTTGGTGTTACATTTGGGTTTGCTTGTAATCCCATCACAGTTAGTCAAAGGCTATATTTCATTGACATCCAAACACAATAGTATGTTTTCTTAAACTTCTATCAGACAGAAGGAGAAAATACTGTATGAGGCTCACACACAAAAGTACAAGCAGCAATCCTCCACACTCTGACAGTGTGTGTATGTCACAAGCTGACACATTTACAGACAAGTTTGTTGATGTGGTTCATCAATCCAGTGAGGATAAAAAAAAGACATATGAAGCAGAGGATTCATGAAGTTCTCATTGCATCTTGAATTCCTTTAAAAAAAACGAAAGGTGAAGGCAGAAACAGGAAGACATGCAGAAACGCTAAACACTATTCTGAGAGATTTCTGGCAAACGCCTTGAGAAGCTGCTCCAAGAGAGCTCCAAACATGTGAAACACCTGAAGATCATCAGCACACTAGAACTAACTAACGTTTCGGGATGAAAATGTTTGTTTTGTGCTTTTTCTTGTTTGGTTTGTCTCCTCCTGGGCTGCTCTGTTGCAGCTTAAGAAGAGCTGTATGGACACAATACCCTAAATTATGTTTATTCAGTGTACATTTCATTGTATGAGTCGAGAGACAACAACCGTGTCTAGGCACAATATTTATAAGATGAAATATTGGCTTACATAGTTTCAATCTGTCGTAGACAGACGCACACTCACAATCACACACAGATGCGAGAGATGGTTTCACTCAGGCTTAATGTGAGCCGTGACTTTTAGAAATGTCAGCTGCCTTGCCAAACTGATAAACTGTGTCAGTCACTCCCCTGCAAGGATGCAGCTGTTCACATATAATGCAGAAAACACAGCGCATAATAGAGGTGGGATGAAGATGACACAAAAACACTTTTTTTCTGTGGAACCCTTTAAAAAATATTAAGGGGAGTAAAATGACACTTCTAAGAAACACATGCTGCCCTCTGAAGGAATCAGAGAGCATAATGAGGCTTTCAGGAGTGTTTATCCTCACTGGCTGAGAGGTTGCATTTTAACTCCTGTGTTTACTTGTTATTTGCTGAACATACCGTTAATGCAAAGAGATCAAACAAGCCACATAAAAAGAGGGAAACAGGATATTTCCTGGTGGAGAGAGGTCTAATAAATGGAATTTTATAAACTCCTGCCTCGAGTCTGCTGATGGGGCAGACTTGGTTGAGCCACCATGCTGTGTTTAAACATTTCCAAGCCAAGCAACCCCATCTGGGTGGCAGCAGGGCAGCCCATGGAGGAAGTATGAGAGACGGGGTTGGCCCGAAAACAACCACATGTCCATACACAGCTCCCTAGTTGAGGTTTTCTTTGGCCTAATTTTTCCTATCTTGTGTCTAAACTTAATGGGATCACTTGAACGAGTCATTCTTTCAATATGTGGTTTCAAGAATTTAAGCTTGTGCTGTGTTTCTGGAAAGATTTATTTGAGATAAGAAACAAGGGAATGGGTACAAAAATCTGGTTTTCCAATCATATTCTCTCTCTCATATCTTTTGGGGGCATTTTGTCTTTATCTCACTAGGATGGAAGCAGGACCTGTGCCGAGAGAAAGGAGTGATATGACACAACAAGAAGCTTCTTTTTCTTTGTATTCCTTAAAAAGTTGCTTCAAAATTCATTTTAAGGGACAATCAAAGTTAAATAAGGATAACTAACTTCATCCTCATCATCATTACTCTGTCACCTTATTTCTTTAAGCCACATTAGTGACATATCAGTGCCATTCTATCTGTCAGTCTACCACTTTGCTCCAAATTGTAATATCTCAATAACTGGTCAATGGATTGTTGTGAAATTTATCATCTATATTTTTGGCCCTGATTGTGTACACTAATGACTTTTGTGACCCATTGACTCGTAACATGACCATAAGGTTGATGTTTGGGGTTAATGGTGAACTGTTTTGCTGATATTTGCTCTTAAAGGGAATTTTCTATACATTCATGCCCCCTTTACAGCAATTTGTTTAAATTCATGGCAAATTTTCTGTTAGTTTTTCCAGCTCAACTGTTGACTTCAGTCTTGGCTGAAGTTTGTGTTTACTCCTGCTTGCCTGCCATCTTTTTTAATAAGCAAACATGGAAAATAACTGCTCAACACCAACATGGTGGGATTATTGCCATGTTAAAAACAGTCTGTAAGAGCATCTGACATAGCTACAGAATTTTGTTCCTACTTTCTGCTCAGTGAACTTTCATTTGACCCTGTCAGAGCTTTTTAATGCGTGTAAGTGTTCAGATTTAATTCTGTTCCTTTATGTTCGGCAGTCAACTTTTCTGTTAAATGTGATCCACTTTCACTTCTTTGATGTCCAGTTTCAGAAGCTCCGATGAGTTCAGCACCAATTCTTCAACGTGTGCATCAATCCACAGGATATTGGGGGATAGCTATGGTCCATACATGTCACTCTCTAGTCAAATTACTATAATATTTATCCCATTTCTTCAACTTTCCCTGTTATACAGTTGTTGCCAGGTCAAGTTTTACTTGTATTTTCAGAGATTTCATCTTAAGTTCACAATTTTTATAGGGAGTTTGTCCAATTGGGATGGAAATACCTCATTATCATGATGTAAGTGTGGTACAGACAAGGAGGGCCTGGGCAGGGTCTTGAAGCCACAACCTCCTGGGTGAGAGTCATGTGCACTGTACAGTCAGCCAAAGGGATATCTCTGTGTCCAAGTAGCCAGGGCACATGATCAATCGGAGGCATAGTGACAGGACCACACTGTCACATATGCAGCGATATAAGTTGATGGTTGGCTGGGGAAAGATCAAGAAAGATATTCACATCAAATAATGGATGATGATTTTTTATTTCAGATTAGTCAAAATTGTTCTACAAGTATAACCTCTCATGATTAAAACTATTTTTATCCAAAAGATAAGATTTGAAAAAAGATTAGAAAAAAGTATGAACGAAACATGGGAATCCAAGATTTTCTTTTGACTACTGTAAAATGCTATATGATTTAAATCATTGTCAAAACAAAGCATGATGTACAAACTAATAAAGAGTAATAAATATGCTTTTGTTTGGAGCACATCATTGGAATTCATTTTTAAGTTTATCTAGATATCAAGAAGAAATGATAGAAGTGTAAGAAAAAGTAAGTTTCAGCTAATCTTAAAAGATCATGGAGACTGATGGGAAGCAAACAAGGCAGCAGAGAGCTGGAGGAGGAAAGAAAAGACACAAATTCCCAAATTAAAAAGTCACGCCGTATATCACAAATGTTGAAGCTCCATGCTTCTGAGATGACTGATACTATTTTTGGTTCTGCTTTTCTTCGTATTTCTTTATTCTTGAAACTTATTTTTCAGATTTAGACTTGGTCTGTTTGTGAGGGCATTGGTGTGCACATCTGTGCTTGTTTTACAGCCTGGCTGAACTGTGGGGGCTTTTCAATCCAACTGGGCAACACCTTCAACATCCCAGATCTCCAACAACACACTTAACCACACCGAAACACGCATATCTAAAAAAAAAACTAAACATAAATAATAACCTTTTACATGCTAAGTTACACTCTGATCTCAGCACTTAAAATTCAGGTCATGTGTGGAGGAGCAGCTGTGGGTGTGCAAGTGTGTCGATGTTCATAAATGTGTGTCTGCGTGTGACACATTCTTATGCATGAATGGGGTGTGTGGATGTGATAGAAACATGTGTGTGTGCGTGTCTCTAATGAGATCTCCTGTGCGGCATCTGTGGTCCGTGTCACACTCAGTCTTCATCCTTATCCTCCTGCTTTCATCCCTTTCTGTGGCAGTAACTGTCTTCACAGCAGCAGATAAAAACACACAACTTTTAAGAGGAAGCTCGGCTGTCAAGGCTTCTGCATATCACACATGTATTGAGAAAGAGACAGACTTACAGAAACACACACCAATAGTTTCTCATATATTTCCATTTCCCTAAATAGATTGCTAACATGATCAATCCTATATGAAACTTTAATCCTCTCAACAGTACTCCACTCTTCTCCAATTTATTGTACCAACTCCAACTCGTTCAGCTCTGCTCTGTTCTGCTCTGTGTCACTATACTCTGCTATGACTTAGTTTCAAACCCAATTACCTCCTCTGTCCTCCTTTCTTTGCTGCAGCACTTTCCTATAAGTCTGATATTATCTATCAGTCTTTTGTGCTTAAAAGTTATGTCTTATTACAACTTGGGTAATTCTTATAGCTTCAACCATCATTTGTCAGTTATGTCAGCATTGTTTAACCATAAGACTCAAGGTGTTACATAAAACCCAGAAAATATGCCCAAAAACAAGTGCAAGTCATCAGATGTTTCAAATCAACTCAATGTTTTAAGAAAAAGCACTGAGATGTGTAAATTTATCTAAGTTGAGTGGACTCCAGAGTTTGATATGACAGGGGTAAACTGGTCGGGCTATAGCAGAGAAAAGCATTTGACTGCATTTTTTAGTTTAGTACTCAGAGGGCTTAATGCTGCCAATCACACTTTGACCAACTTCCTTCATCTCATTTTGAGCTCTTAAAGTTGCACATCTATGGATTGCCTGTCTCACTTTCACCTCATCTGCCAGTAACGTCAGGTTTCAGTTTGTTTAATACCTTTAAGTGACCACAAATGATTTCTTTTACGTGGCCAATACTACGTAGAAATATTACTGCATTCTCAGATCTTGAAAACTACTTTGAATAGCACAATTTTTACTCTTCTTTGATGTAGTTTAAGGTCAACCAAGTTTATTTAGATATCATCCTATTATACACAAGCCCAATTCAAAGCGTTCTACGAGAGAGGAAAAAAAATATTAAAAACAGACAAGTCTGATTCTGAATTTGTGAAATGGGGGAACCAGCTTGCCCAAGTTTCAAGGGGGTATGATTCTAACAGCTGGCAACAGAACAGCTTAAAAACCATGGATACGATCTACCAGTACAGAAAGATTACCGCCTATCATCTTCTTCTAAGCTTTTTTTCTTCTTCTATTACCTTTTTGGTAAATGTCATAGGGTTAGACATATGCTCTGAAATGTGAATCCAACCACACTTCTAAGCTGGTCTGCAGCATTAGAGATGTTCAATACATATTCTACAAAAAATGCTTTGTCTAATGCAAACCCAATGGCATATTTTACAAACCATATATCAAGAAGGATACAGTATATAATTTAATTCATTATCGAAAACTTCAAAGTGAAGAAACAAAAGCTGCTGTTGTCAAAGAGTGCTCACATTCACCCTTCTGTCCTCATATTTATCTATATACATATAGACATAATGACCTTGTGTTTCAGGGTAATTTCACTCTCACGGGAATCTTCCTCAGCAAAATTTAAAAAAAGACCCTTCAATTAGACCTTATTTTGCCTTGTTTAGTCTGAATTTAGGGAGCAAACTGAACAAACTGATCCCAACTTGCAGATTTAAGATTCCTTCCAGACTGGTATTCAGACGTGTCTGATATATTTGGGCCCAGGCCACTCACCGAAGCATAGATAGTTAAAAAATAGCCTAAAACCCATTTATGTTTTTAACTGTTAGGCAAGCAAGGATCAAAAGAGTTGATTTTTTGCTGCCTTGATGTGGCCACTGAAATTGAGAGAATACATTTATGTCAATAGCCTAACTCCCCTTCTATGGGTGCACCTCCAAAAAAAAAGCTAATCCATAATTTACCATCATGCGTCTCAACGGTGTCTGTCATTAGATCCTCTCTACTTTGGAAAAGAGCATGTGTTTTAAATTCCACACGTCTACTGTGTAATGGGAGCTGTGAGTTAAAAATTCAAGGTGTCAGTCCCAGTCCAAGATTTCTCTGATGGCATCACTCTAACATCATTTTCTGAAGACTTAAGCTCTCTCTGGAGCAAACAAGTGTCTCCGTATGCAGGCCATGTTGCACTCATTAAGATAAGCAATCTTAATTTTAAATCAGCAGAGTGCCCCATTAACTCTATTTGACTTTCTTTTTGTGTTATCTGGTGCACAGTCTACTGTTCTCCTAACTTTGGCTTTCTCTCCTTTACACATCATTATTTCTCTGTCCTGCATTCATCCATATTCCATGGTAACTTCAAATACTGGAATGAATTTTAGAATAATGTAATAATGAAGCAAGTGCGCCTTGATTTTTTCATCAGTACAGGTAAGACTTGCCCCACTAGGTCTAAGTGTGTTTCATTCTTATTGCCTCACTCTGACATTAATAGAATATGATCAAATAAATCCAGAGTCATTCCACAACTCACATTAGTCCACTAAAACCACGTTTCTTTACCCAAATCTTTTTTTTTTTTGTCAGTCTCAGCCTCTTGTCAAAAAAACAAAGTTCAATTTTCACAACATTTTTTCTGAACATTTCTCACTGTGTTCAAGGACTGTATTTCATAAGAGAGTAAACGCCTCACAGGAAGCCTTTCATCATGTCTCTAGCTCCCTCTTCACAGCTGGCTGTTGAAACAAAAAACAAGGACTTTAGCCATTTTCCTTCACTGCAAACATCAAACTTTTTCATGTTATTCATTCTCCATGTGAGGGGGTTAGATGAAATCATGTTATTATATAAATTACCAGAATAGACTGTGTCAGTAAGATCAGTAGCTTGTATCGTATAAATTGTCGTTAAATAAATAGAATGCTTCACCAAAAAGCAGACGATAAGTCTCAGATTATATGAGAAAAGTTTTTTACCATGTGGTGATGCAATAGGTCTCAGAAACTCTGTGTATCAAATATGATTCCCATGGCATTAAAGGACTAAAAACATGCACAAGGAAATTTATTTTCCAACATTTATTACTCCGTTAGAATCAAAATAATCAAGTGGAGTTTAAAGTAGCACCATGTAATTTTCTGACCATAAAAATATGTGAGTCTGATTTTTGATGACAGTGACAATTTTCATGTACATTTCTGGAGCCGTTGTTGTCCGACACTGTCCTAAGGCTAAGATACTCCACTTTTTTTCTTTTTTTCCCCAGGAAAATGCATAACTTTACAGCTGAGTTTTACTTTATGCACCACGTCACACGCCAAGAACTGGTTATCAGCACACTGGCCATTTTGAACATGCACGTGGCTGATTCATCAAAGAAGCACAAGAGGACATTCTTGTGGGAAGCGAAGAAAAGAAAGAGAGAATGGGACAGAGTAAGAGATAAGACGAGTCAACATTGGACTGACTTTTATTGACTGGAGAGAGCTCAGAGGACAAATGGGAAGCAGGATGGATGCCGAATTAGCTGACGTTAGGGGGGCTCCTCACTGACAAACATCTGACAAAGTTCAGCAGTGCTTTGTTAAGGTCTTGTTTATATCATTTATATCTCAATCTATAAATGTTAATGAAGTTTGTAACATCCTTATACAAAGTTCTGATGAGCTCCAAAATTATACTGAAAACATTGATAAAAAAAAAAGTTAGAAAATGGGGAAAAAAGGCATTCACAGCCTTCAGGTTTCAGAAAAATGATGTCCTTTGTTTTTCTTCTTCTTTATCCTTATTCGTTAAACTGCAGTGTTTTGTGGTCTGGACTTGTGTGGATATTACATGTTAAGTTCTGAGATTAAAATGAGTGCTTCAGAGCTGTGTGTGGTCATCTGTCAAGAAGCTGAAAATTAATTATAGATAAACTTTTTTGACAGGATAATAATCCTCAGCACAACCGACCCAAGAATGCCGAACAACGGAAGAAAAACCAATTCACACAATTTTTGCAGTCCTCAAAATCTCAAATCTTACTTCTCCACATATTCATGATAGCTATTATTTCATATAAACTGCATTTTGAGAAAGAACAAGGAACAGATGGAAGGGGTGTGTCCGGAAAAGAGAAGAATGAAGATCAGTAGCAGCAGAACAGAATAAATGTTTGTGAATGTGAAGGACCCAAGTGGTTATGGAGCAGGGATTAAAATGGTAGAGGATTTTAATTACTTAGGGTCAACAGTCCAGAGCAACAGAGTGTTGAAGAAAAGTGAAGAGATATGTAAAAGCAGGCTGGAACAGGAGGAGAAAAGTGTTAGGTGTGATGGGTTGATAAAAAGAGAATCAGAATGAAAGGAAATGTGTAGAAGACGGTGGTGAGACCATCAATGTTCTGTAGTTTGGAGACAGGGATCCCTGGAAAAAAAAGACAGGAGGCAAACAGGAGGTAGCAGAGACTTAAATGTTGAGGTTCTCTTATAGAGTGATTAGGATGGATAGGATCAGGAATGATGAGTATCAGAAAGACAGTACACGTTAGATGTTTTGGAGACGTAGTCAGAGAGGGATATTGAGAGGGTTGTGTGTGTACATGTGCATGTACAGAGGAGGGAAGGTGAATATTTCTGTAAATGGATGCTGAGGTTGGAACTATACCAAGCAGGTTGCCTAGAAGAGCAATGAGGAGATTTATGGATGTAGAAAAAGAGGACATAAAGTTGGGTTGTGTAAGAGATAAGGATGCAGAGAATAGGGTTAGATGGAAGCAGATGATTGTCTGTGGAGACCCTTGAAGGGATCGGCCGAAAAAAGGAAAAGAAGAAGTATGGAGTTTTTTTATATGATTGTTAAAGCTCATTTGCCTTTCAAGTTTCAGAGAAGTATTTATTTGTAGACATTGTTTCACAGAGGATTCAATATTTTCTTTGATCGGGTGTTCTTACTTTTTCACGACAGAAAATCTTTCACTCTCTCTTTCACACAGCGACGTTTAACACCTCTAATGAAAATTACCATCTGTCAGTTTCTCCAAATTACGACACATTGGGCAGGTCAGAACATTAACACAGCATGGAGCTGACATATTTTCTGAAAACTCAACTGGAGACTTTGAGACTTCTGAAGGTAAATTTTGATTGAAGGAGTGCCATGAGTGCTTTTACATTTTCAGGTTGATGTAACAACTCGTTAATTTGGGCTACTTTCAAAACTTGGCAGAAGAAATACAGTATGGTATAAAAACAAGACTGAGATATGATCTCCTACTGACAGCTGGTGGCTACATCTTGAGGGGGCAAATATTGTGTCAAGCAGATAAATAAGAAAATTTGCTTTCATTTGGAAGAATGTTTCTGATTACTCGATGAAATGCAATATAAAGTAGGTCTATTTCTTTGGTTTTTACAAACTCGTGAAAGAAATATCAGGCTGTATAGAAGCTATGTGCTCCTCTATGTTCACTAACCTTATAATATCTGTCTGCAGTTTGGTGTTGAGCAGCTGGCATGCAATCAACCATCATAAGCTCAGATCCTGGGAACAGATGCACCCCATGGCCAAAAATCATCATGTTGAGTTTACCAGACCACTAGACTTGTTAATGTATGTGATGATAATGTCATTTGTTGCTCTGCAATTAAAAATAAATCTCATTTATAGCATTGAAACATAAAGGCATACCATAAAGCCATGTTTCTGTATAAGAAGTTTAAAAAAAAAAAAACTTGTATTGCTGATGCACGTGTTTTGTCACTGGAGCTGTAGTTTGTTTTGTTTTATGCTTTCTTTTTCTTTTTCTGTGAAGTTGATATTTTGCAAGATATACACTGAGTTATTGGGCTGAAGATGCTGTTAGGAGTTTGCATTCTACATCTATGAAAACTACTTGAGAGTGAACCAAAATCAGACCAACATTTTTCTCATGCCCTCCTTTCCACAAAGTTTCACCAAATCCAGCCAGAATGTTTTTGTGTAATCTTGCTGACATACAGATGGCAATAAAATATTCTTTCGTGTCAGTTCTGACATTGTTAAAGCAATCAAGGAGCTTTAGAAACCAAGGGAGGTGGGTTTTGTTCACGTTAAAGACTTAGGCGAAGATTAGAATTAGTCTTGTTCAGTGTGCAGCAACCAGTACGGTTGATGGCATGTCTGAAATGAAAAATGTGTGAAATGCTTAAATGTACCCAGTCGTCTTCCTTTATTTGTCCACCAGATTCTGAACATCACTCTTCTCTGAGTCGGTTGTGTTGTTGAGCGGTTGGTGAGGATGAGAGAAGCACGCTGTGTAAGGATTATAAAGACAGGCCTGTAAATCTCTGAGTGGCAGACAGATCCATGAGACAAATCACAGCAGCACTGTATCATCGTTGACAGAATAAACCATCTTAAAACACATACATTTATGTTGTTGTTGTTTTTTTTTATTTTGTAGGTATAAGGCTTGTACGCCTGCATACACACACACACACACACACACTCACACACCTAGCGAGCTACCTAACAATCCCACTGATCTTTGCAGAGGGCTGGTCTTTAACCTCTGGGGTAAAAAGGACGGTCTAATTGAAACCTCAGCAGCCTCAGGAGAGCTGAACTGATACCAGGTCACCTCCATTTGTCCTGTATCTCCTACCTTTCTCAGCACAGTGACACTAATGGTCTCATAACTGCAATGCAACCATTGTTTCTCACATCTGCCATTCTTGTCCCCCTGCTGCCACTTTTATGCTCATAAATATTTGGAAGAGTTATCTTGAAGGACACCAAGTTGCTAGGAGTTGTCCTTGGAGTTCCAGTAAATTACACCTCAGACTCAGTTTGATTCTGTTGAAGGACAGAAAAGGATGAGAGTGCTTTTGTAAAGTCCTGCAAGATCCCTGCCAAGGACACCTTCTCTGAATCAGATATGTAGAATAAAGTCTAAGAAGTTTGAAGAACCTTGATAGAACTAAACTGTTTAAATCTGTTTAATTATTCACCACAGAATCAGTGTTGAGTAAGGGAAAAAGAAAGTTTGGTATCATGATGAGGCATCACGGTTATGCTTTAGCCCCATCTAGTGGGCATAAATGGTGTCACGCCTTTTTACAAAAGGTGAAAAGTGATAGAAGAAGAAAGGAAAAAGAAAGGAAAATAGACTGACGTTTATCCAAAGGCTTTTTGTTTTGTTTTGTTCGTGTATGTATTTCTGTGCAGGGCTCTGTCTCATTATGATATTTTTATTTCATTATGGCTCCAACCTATGAAACCGCAAAGAGATTAAAGATTAAAAATAATTTTTATCTATATTCAGTACAAAATATTTGTTATTTATTGTATCTACTGAATTATGAAAAAACTACAGACATGTATACATTAAAACGGTGGTTTTTGTATTTCTTGGGAATGTTGCATTTGTTAAATATTTTTTTGCAGTTGATGCTTGTTTATTAACTGAAAATTTCATGTCAGGACAATTAGCAAGTACCTTCATCTATATTTGACTATTCAAGTCTAAGCTAGTTGTAGTTGTACACATCTGTTTTCACATTATATATAGTATCAAAAACATATATAATATGAAGTGAAAATTGGCCAGGATCACATCAAAAACATATTAATAAACCAAAAAGGAGAGTGCAGACTAATATCTATACAATCCCCAAAAGTCAGCACTTTGCAGAACCAACAATTACAGCTGCAAATTTCATGGGTATGTCTTTGTGAGGTTGGCCACTGAGATTTTTACCCATTCAGACAAGACTGCTCCAACTCCTTCAAGTTGGATCTGCTGTACAGCAATCATGCAACACGTTCTCACTAAAACTTCATTTAAACCAGCTGAAAGGCGAAACTCCATCTCAATCTCAAATCTCTGGAAAACAGAGGCAGGTTTTCCTGAAGAAGTTCTCTGTATTTAACACCATCCACTATTCCCTCATTCATGACCAGTTTCTCAGTCTAAGCTGATGGATCACATCCTCACAACATGATACTGCCTCCAACATGTGCCACTGTGGAAGATGGTGTTCTTAGAGTGATACAAGGTATTGGGTTTGCACCTGAGCATTTTCCTTGATAGCTGAAGTGTTCAGTTAGTCTCATCTGGACAAAAGACGTTGTTGCATTTGTTCTGTGTGCTTTTAACAAGACCAGGGGAGTCAAGTTTGGTTTGAGAGCCGCAGTCCAGCAGGTATCCCAACTCTAATACACCTGATTCAAATTAAATGGATCCAACAGCTGATCAAGTCAACATCTCAAATTTGCTGGACAGCAGCTCTCAAGGCCCAAAGCTTACCTGTGCTTGTTTTTTTTTGTGCTGGATATCTTCTGTCCACTTAACTATAAAGCCCAGCTCTGTGGCACATGCAACTTATTATCACAGTTATGCAGACAAAACACAACTTTATGGGTCTTTGTCACCAGACGACTGCAGCCCAATAGCCTAGACTTACTGTGTCAGTGTCTGGAGCAAAGAAACATCTTGATGACAAAGAATTTTCTACAATTAAAGCAAGACAAAACAGATTATTCTGATTAGTATCAAAGAGAAGAGGGTCAGCATTGGTAAACACCTGGAAATTTGGGCTCTTAAAATCACTGATCAAGTTCATAACCTTGAGTGTTGATAGACTCAGATCGGACCTTAAACAGCCACATCAAAGCTGTCATTAAGACAGCTTTTTAAACTCAGAAACATCAACAAGATTGAAAGTCTATTCTTCCAGAAAGACCAGGAGAAACTCATCCATGCGTTCATCTCTATGACAATAGATTACTATAATGGTTTTTTTAACAGGACTTCCTAAAAAAGAGTATTAAACATCTTTAGCTCATCCAAAACGCTGCTGCTTGAAATCTGTGTGGTATCTTTTAATTTATCTTGCTTTCAATACATTTTAAATTGATTTAGGATTTTTTTATGATTTTATTATTTTATTGTATTACTACTTTTTAATGCTTTCTTTGCACCAACTGTAATGCTTTTAATGTTTTATGTGAAGTACTTTGAATTGTCTTGTATATGAAATGTGCTACACAAATAAACTTGCCTTGGCTTGCCTTATAGATGAACAATGCACAGATGCAGGTAAGTCCATGCATGCTTAGTTAATGTGACATTTAGATTTCATTGCTTATTCAAATAATTATGTAACTTTTGAAGAACTGGCACATACACTGTATAATGCATAAAGTACATATGCCATGCATCATTAAAAGATTTATAGAAATGCATCTCTTTGTCCTATATCGGGGACAGGGCTAACCCCAACATGACATGTTTGTTGTTAAGCTTTGCTAAATTCATGTTTGGGTTTGCTGTTTTATTCTGTGACTCTTGTATTATTTCATTTTGTCTTGTTTTCTTGTCTTACATGCTACCTGACAATTACCAACAACTTCCTTTTTCTGTTCTTTTTCTTTTTCACTTTATTTTTTCAAGGTAAATGTTTGAAAACCAATTCTCATTTAAAAACATGACCTGGCTTCCTCGGTACAAATTCTCCCTGGTTTCTCTTTGTTCAGTGTTAGATCCTTGTCTGCACAATTTTAGTTTGCCTTTGCACCCATCTGCTTGTATTTTAAATGCTGTTAGATAATGTTCATGCCCTTGGATCCCCCCTGCCACTTCAAGGCTTTTTGTTGTTTTAGAATGAAGTCTTTCGGTTTCAACCTCTGCCTCCACTCATTCAGTGTGGTGTTTGGATCCTCCCCCGTTCCTCAACCATTGATCTTGACACTTTAAACTCTGCGATGCAGCAAAAAGATGATAGTAAATAGAAACAAAATCCAGAATGTCCTCCCTGAACCTGAGCACTTAAAAATTAGAATTAATTGATTTGGGAAAATGTTAAATTAAATACATTTTGTTTCCAATTGTAATAATTTTAATGCTTGCGCAAAACTCAACATGAGGTTTGTCTGCAAACCAGGGGCAGATCTACAGGGGGCAACTTACTTTCTTACTTTAAAGAAACTTTCTCCAGGTGATATCTAATAAACACAAAGTGAAAGTCAAATAAAATTAGTGATGAATGAAATGTCCCCTGAAGGTGACGGACAGTCACAATTCAGTATGTCTATTGATCATTTGCCGATAGTTATCTTACTCACTTGTGATTTGTTGGAGCATATTTCTTGTTAGTTTTGATCACAGTAAACTCAAGACCAGTTTATGAAGAGTTTTGATACAAAAACAAAGCTTGGAGAGTCGCTGTTTCAGGCACTGAAGTTTCACTGACAGTTCTATATCACATTAGTGAGGCTGCACTTTTAAACCTCATAACATCCTTACTGTCAGTCTGGGAAAATAACTAAGAGGCTGCAATAAGAATGCAGAGTCTGAGTGAAACTGCTTGTGTCACTTGTGTGCATGTGATGAATAATTTCTGGTTTCATATTTCTGGCTTCTTATAAGTGGAGACAATAATTTCTTGTTGAAAAAAGGGAGAAATGAGCAGGAAAGAGAGAGAAATAAAGAAGAAATTGTTGAGAAGCCAGGGGGGTCAGAGTTAAAGAAGGAGAGAGCAACACATAAAAAAGAAAGCAAAGATGAGGAAAAAGGCGTGAGGGATGAACAAGATCAATATTTCAGATTCAGAAAGGACAGGAGGAGTAGGCAGATGATGGAGGGAATGATAATATAGACTCAGAAAATGTATCCTTTATTCCAGCTGGACCATATTGTATGTTTATTCTCTGTATAAATTCCAGTACAAAGACATTAGATGTTACATGATGAAACAACATCCATCCATCCATTTTCTGTACCG
>JAOXYM010000008.1:12252019-12262324 GCA_028567055.1 Leptatherina wallacei | reverse complement strand
AAACTCAGTCTCTAAACGATGCTGTTAAAATACAGATGATGCATGAGTGTGCATTTCAGATTATTCTCATGTCATTTGCATGTTTAGGCCGTGGTATTTTGCCAGTCGTATGTGCACCATGATACTGTCCATTTAAGATTTATTTTTAAAATGTTTAGTGACAATAAGCGTCATAATTTGATTTGGGTCACCTTAGCAGAGAAAATACGAACTGAACCATTTTAGCAATAGTGTAAAAAATCTTTCAAAATGAGTCTTCTTTCCAACTAAATTTTTCTTTTACTTAGTCATTTTTATATAAAAGGAGATCTGTGGACAAACTGTAAATAATTATATATTCGTATTCAATTGCAAGCTTCATAAAGCTTATTGATCCCTATACTGGAAATTAACATTTTAAAGTTGCTTCTTTTTTCTCTCCCTCGTATTGAAGAGTCCAATTACTTTTTATGCTTATGTAGACTCCAGAATATTTAATGAGGGTCTTTGCTGCCATGTCCTCATGTAAGAGGTATTCGTGTGGTGGCAGAGAAGGAGGAGGTGGTGGTGCTGGAGGAGGAGGCCCCAGGCAGCGCTGCAGTGCAGAGTTCAGCAGGGAGATATTGTTGTGAGCCTGGGAAAGTGTAGCGGGGCTGACGCCAGACTCAGGGTGGGGGGGACTTGGAGGATCCCAGACCAAATTGTCATGTTAATTTCTCTCCGGCACGTTGTTGAACTTGATGTTGACTTCTTTCTTTCTTTTTCTTTCTTTTCATTTTTTTTTTTTTTTTTTTTGGGAGAGGGGGAGGGGTGGATTTTCCCTGTCACTTGTTTGTGGGAAAATCCATCTCAGGGCACACGCACACACGCTGGAAAAGTATTTTCAAACCTCCAAACCGGCTGACTGAAATTAATCTCCACAAAATAATGGGACTCTTAGTCTACAATTACAGCTGTAGACCAAATATGTTGCACATTTTTGTTTTAAAAAAAACTAACTTTTTTTTAAACAAAAGCAGAACTTTTCAGTCATGAAAAATTGTTTTATTTAATTGACTAAACAGTCAATTTCGAACCACAAAAAGCATGTCGCCTGGCCTGTAAGGCAAGTTTTGATGCTTTTATAACACTGACCATTTGATGGAACTCACTGCAATAAGATTTTATTTCCCCTCTATAATAATTTCATTAGAGTGTATAGCCTCTGCTACGTGAGTGTTTGAGAGCAAATGCACGTGCACTCCAAGACTTAGACGCGCATGCTCAGGAGCACTGATGACAATGCACACCTCTCTCCTGCTAATGCGAGAATTATTTCAGAGTATATGGCGCCTTTTTTTTAGAGTGCCAACACGCGTAAGTTCAATTACAGGATGACAACAGCAAAGGCCAGCTGATCAGATCTTGACAGAAATGATGCAGATCCATACAGTAAAGTCCAACATGTGCTGCAGCCTGACAGGAGAGCTGTACCTCCACGATACTAAAAGATAGCTCATGCGCGATAATCAGCTATGTGACTGCTATCTGATGCAAGATTCGTTTGAAACGCTGGACTCTAGCTCTCTACTCTTTTATTGGTTTATCCACATCCGCACACATGTAGCCTATATGTACAGGCACACACGGATAACACCTTTTTGTAAATATCCTTTCAAACTTTGGAAGATATTGCAAGTTGCTTTGCTGGTCTTGTGTCTGCTACTGACTTTCCCTATCAAATATCGTGGTTGTGATCATGCTCTCTATCTCATCTCTTTAGCCAGGTATCAATCACATCATAATATTGCACTCGATAAGGCTGCATTGCTACAGCCCTGAATGCTATCAGGATTTGGCTAGGCTGGGCCTTTTCTGCACCAAGAACAGTGAGCCTGATTTCCACTGCGAGTTTCCAAAGCATTAGAATTTTTTAAAAAGTGCTATTGCAAAATTTCCTCTCCTTTATAGACCCCCTGCATACAATACTGACTGCACGCTGAAGCTATTTAATATCGTATTTACACGTTGTTGTGACAAAGTGGAAATTCAGTAGCCTATGTTGCAAAGAAATAATAAATAATTTAATAAATGCAATAAAAAAAGATAGCAACCAAACTTTGTAAGGTTATGTCGTAATAGAAACAGGCAAAACATTTGGCGTTATTCCACAGTTATTCCCATAAAAGGAAAGCTATGTAATAACATATAAAGCTTTTTGTAACGTGAACAGAAGGCTTACTCAGATTTGTAAAATATCAATAACAGACTTATTGGTGATTTTTAAAAGTGTTTCTGCTTTGTAACTTTTTCTTTGGCGTTTGGAAATAATTTGATGCTAATCAAAACAAACTACTGTTATCAAACGAACGTATGAAGATGATTTTTTCCTGTAGATTAGCCTATTACATATTAATTTGTCTTCGACCAAGATTGCACAGCTTATTCAAAAGACAAAGTTTTAATGATTCATTACAACGTCATGTTTGCTCCATCTCCATCTGTCCCAATTTTCTTCTGGTAATAATTTACGCACTCCTTTCTGTTCTTTACGGCCTGACTAATGAGGATAATTGGAGAAATCAGCTCCCTGATTGACACACACCTGCATTCATGTTCAAATTGGCTGTGATAATCTCTGCTTCCCGCCTCTCTCCTTCTCCCTCTTGTCACTCTCTCTGAGGCGGAGTTTATCCCCTCTGCTCACCGTGTTGACTCTCTGCTTGTCAGTCGCAGTCTGCGTGTGTGTGAGAAAGGATGTTACTAAGAGGGGACACTTCGTAGCGTTAAATATCTGCTCTTTTACACTCATTCCGCTCATCGGGTGCGATCAAACCAGATAAGCTACTATATAATAGAAAGGGGGAAAAAAAGAAGAAGAAGAAGTCGCGGTGGAGAATATATTGACTATGGTGGAGTGGAGTGGAGTTAGCCTGGTGTGCAAGTAAGTAAGATGCTGGCGCTGCATGTGTGACTGGTGCAACTCTTAATAAAAACGGAGCAGATTCGGGATATTGTGTGTTTTTAACAGGTTCCGTTATACTATCACTTTTATGAAAAATGTATCGTGTTTCTTTATTAGCTACCCAGATCATGTGGACAATAAGGCTGTGGCATTGAAACATACAACAACCCAAATGAATCCCTTTTGATAAGGTTTGGTGCTGCAAATTGAAGGCTCAGATTCGGCTGCGCAAACCCACAATGTTGGCAACAAAAAAAAAGCAGCCCAAACAGCATATTCTGACCTTAATGGGTGTTTATGGGGTTGCACGATGGCCATGGTGTGTCCGGCCTTCAGGTTGCAAGACAAAATGCTGGTTTAAACAGCAGACTTGTTGTAGTAATACTTTTTAAAACAATTTGTTTTTTGTTTTGTTTTTAACTGTGGCAAGTCTTTTATTTGTCAGTGAAGACGATGTCAGCAGGAGCTTAATTGGACGGTGGCAGATATGTCCATCAAAAGTGTGTGAACATATATTTGACTGTGTTTTTGTTTTGTTTTGTTTTTTTCAAACTAGAAGCCAATACATTCTGCATGTCAATTCAGTTTCAGATCTGCTCATCCAGATTAGTCTAAAAGGTTATATTCTGTTATGCGGAGCATTTCACTCTGCTGTGTGTGAGTGTGTGTGAGAGTGTGTGTGAGGGACTCTCAGTGCGGTGTATAGGCAGGCTCTCCCCCTCTTGTCCCTTTCTATCCTCTTGTTTTTCTCTCGGCGGATCGGCCCCTTTAAGAGACAACGGGTTAGTTTGTGTCTTTGGTTATCTAGCTGTATGAGTTTTAATTTCATAAAGCTAGAGAACCGAAAGTACGAACTAACGCCGAGCACTTCGGAGCCGGGGTCCTCTCGCTCGGCATGGAGGAGGAAATGAAGCCGGGGCGGGCAGCATCGAGGAGGAAAGCGGGGAGGGACGGATGCTGAGGGAGGCTGATCGCTGCCGCTACGGAGGAGGAGAGCTGGAAGATGATGGGATGTGAGCACCGGCGTGATATCGGCAAACGGTTTGCCACCTCTCCGGGATGGGTGCTAGCACCCTCAGAGGAGCCACATGCGTGTGTGTGTGTGAGGGCGTGAATGTTGCTGCTTTCTAGGTTCGTGCTTTTGGGCATCGCGGTGATGCAGGGGCCTGTTATGGATCATTTAATCAGTTAAACTTTCAGACATAAGGGAGTTCTGCATGTGGATAATGATGCTAAAAACCAACATTGCATGTTGTTGTGTTGTTGTCACAACTGTGTGGGTGTTATAACCTAATATCTTTAGGGTTGAGACAGAAATAGTTAAAGCATTCATATGATTGGTCAGTCTAGGACTCACGTGACGGTGTTGGCAGCAGCACCATCTCATAATTTCTACATCTCTTATGTTTGTTATTTTTATTTCTTTTAGGCTTAAAAGTTGATACTTAACCAGTTATCACAGAGTCCTGCAGAGCTACGCCCACTCCTCCACTCTGTTTCCTTTTCTTATAAGTGTGATGTCCCTTGGCTGTAATTAACATGGCATTAAGAGTATGCTGTATATTTGGGTGTATATTTTCACTTGGTGCAGGATGAAGCCTTATGGAAAGACAGACTTGACTCAACTACTGTTTGCTAACATATCTGCTATCATCTGGATGTCACATATTGTGGCTTGTTTGGCTCTTTGCCACCCAAACAACCTGCAAGCTAACATCAGCGTCACAAGGCATCAGGCATTTAGATGGGGGGAAAAGGCCACATTTAGCCCGCTTTCAAGAAAAATCCAACTTAGACATGGTGGATATGTTGAAATTTGTGTTCCGCTAGTTGGATTATTTTTGTGTTTTCCTGCTAGATGAGAACAAAATAGGACATCAGCTCCGAGTTTGATCTATTCTTAGAGCAGAATCAGCAAGCCTTAGAGATGACTGAATATCCCTGAAGTCCCAGCGTGCTCTATTTAGAGCATGACTGACAATATTTGATGTGCGCTGTTTAACAAGAGAGCTCAGATGATGTGTTTTTGTGTGTATTCATCTGTTGTTGATGTCTACCAGTGTACTGTTTGAGTGAGTGGAAATGAGCTGACCCGCTTGTCTTCCACTGTGAACCGATTGAAAGAAAAGCAGGAATTAAAATATTATGGGATTGTGTCATTGATTTCTTTCTCTTCAATTCATTCAAAACATGTCCCTCTCAATTTGTGTATAATTTTTCTTTAAAAATACTTTTCTTATCATTTCGATAACATCGAACTGAAGATACTTGCACCTGATTTCCTGTATGCATGACAACTGGTAATAAGACAAAACAATGACAAGTGTTGAAGAAAGGGAAACAAGGTTAGCAGACGTCTAATGCTGCAAGGTTAACAACAAATGCATTCATTCATTCTTTCATACAAGTAATCAATTTCTTGCTAAAACGGAGTTCTTCATAAGTACCAGTTACTGGTGTGATTTTATGTCCTGACTGCTTTTTCTTTTGTTTTTAAAGGAAAATGCCAGCCCCCAAGTTTGCATTAGCATGCAGTGAAGCGAAACTGCCAGCAGGCAGAATGAGGCACACCTGTCAGCCTCCAGGTAAATATTAAACAGAAGACTCATGATATCAATTGCTGAATAACTGTGGATCATCTGGCTTGTATATTTTGGCTGTAATTTGATGAGATTAAGCAATAAAGCTAGAGGGCTAGATGTTGGAGGCTTGCAGATATTTTTGTGTCAAGTATTATCAGTTAGCCATGAGGCAGTCCGGGTGGTTCATTGTTGATTTATATTTTGTAGAGCTGTGTGCTTGTGTGCAAGTGTAATAAAAATGGTCAGACATTTTACTTAAAGAAAAAATGGGCGATCAGACAGACATTTAAGGACATTTTTATTTGCACACAGTATAATAGTCCATTTTATACCTTTCATGTATCTCTCAAAAATATGCATACAGTATGAAACTGCAATAGACTTCAGCCTGCAGCAATAGAGAGTGTAAACGGCCTGATTTGAGCAAGTGAAGAAGGGCCTCCATGTTGAATTCCATCATTGCTTTCTCCTTTGAAGTATTAGCATTTTTCACCTTGCCTATCACCTCCTCCTCCCCCTCCTCCTTCCATCTTCTTCACATTCAGACACACGCAACTCTCTTTTACTTTCTCATACATTCAGCTTTTTATCCCTTTAAACACTGTGATCCTATTTGTCAGGTAGGGTGTGTGGTAGGTGCAGGGGAGGTTGTAATCTTTGCTGCGGTGCTTTATCCCGTTAAGAGCGCGAAGGCTCACCCAAGGTTTGGACCTGCTCATGTGGAAAGAATGTATGGGTGGCTCTGTCCTTTTCATTCCTAATGCCTTGACGGGGCACCCTCCCTTGTCCAAAGTCCCCCTGATTACAGAGAGCAAATTTGTATAAAGGTGTATCATAAGCAGTGTTGAGCAACACCATCATTATGTTGAGTCTGAGATTATCAGTAGGTCAAAAAATTTTTAGTTCTGGCCAATTGGTTAAAAAAGTAATAATAAGGCTGCTAAGGAATCAAAGCTTCAGCTCAGGAGACATCATTCTACTGTAGTTATGGAAACATTACTGGATTTAAGGTTGTCAAAATTTTCCCTCCAATTCTCACTTAACTAAGTGAGAATTAGGAATTAAACAATACATATTGTTAGCAAGGTCACGTCTTCATGGTTCCACCACCTTGGAGCTCAATAGAAAGTTCAGTTATTTAAATTTCTTATGGAGTTCTTTGAGTTTCACAGCTTTTCCCAAGCTTTATATTAGCATATGCAAGGATCAGCCTGTGCTGCTGTTTTCTAAAGTGGATGTAAATTATAACCTCAGTATTATACAGGCTGATAGGAGATAAATCTCTGCAGCAATGCATTGCAGCAAATGGTGACTGGGGGTGGGGGGTATGGGAGGGGGTATTATCAAGGGCTTCAAGTGTGTGTGCATGTGTGTGTGTGTGTGTGAGAGAGAGGTACTGTACAATAGCATGTGGCAGATGGAATATAGTCTCAAGAAGTGCTGGCTAATAGTCATGCTAAACTCTTCTTTCATTAGTTCAGTTTATCCTCATTTTCCACCCCATTTATTTGAAAAATTTGATATTTGAATCTGAACATCCATCAAATTTCAGGACGGTCGCAGCATTGGTGGAACAGTTTTGAAAGTGTGCACACATCGTTTTAAAACAAATATTAACACAGGGAGATTACTAAGTCGAAATTTGCACTTGTGCGGTCTAAAAGGCTGAGGGGCTTCAGGCCTCACGAGCCGAGTGGAGATCTCTTTGGAATCCCTATGCAAACTAGGGCTTGAATAATGAGATGTATTTATGAAGGGCTGGGAAGGGGGTCCTGCTTTTGAAAGCCTGTATGCTGGAGTATGAATGGGATAGAAAGAGGGGGGGTGGGGGTTTGGACAAGGGAGAAAGGGGGTGCGTGCGGAGGGGGTACAGGGGGCCCCCAAGCAGTCCAGGCCTCGTCCAGGCAGCTGTGAAAAGGGGTCCCGTCTTTTTCCCACGCCCAGCAAGACGCGAAACACTGCCACAGCTCGCTAGGGTCAAGTCCCATCGCTAATATATACACACATGCATACACACATGCACACACATAGAGGCAGAGATTGTGTGTAAAAGTTGTGCAAATTAACAAGCTGTCTGGGAAGCTCTGTGACATAGGGACACCTGCTATTCTCCCAGAATGCTTTGCACTCTCATCAGGGGTCAGGGGGCTTCATGAGACAACAGTTGGGTCAAAACTTCAACTTGAACTTAAAATTCTGTTAGATGATTGAAAAGAGGCTGTATTTTGATTTTCCCTCTTTTTTTTCTTTATTGTGTGGGATGCATTTTGAATATCTGTGATGGTACTCTCTGTTAATATAACGTTTGAAAATTTGTTCTTTTTTTTTCTTTTCTTTTTTTTACAAAAAGAAGTGTTCTTTAGTTTTATTTGTGCAAAATAATTTTTGTCTTAAAAATATGACACAAACTGTTTTGAGAACCACTGCAACCCTGGAGGTTGTGATGTGACTGGAGATTCCATCTGTGACTAAGTTGGCTTTGTGCTTGATCCGAGACACTAACTGTCAACTTAGCATTGTCTGCACACACACACACAGACACACATCCACACAGATGTATTACCATGACATCTGAGGACATTAAACTAACTCAAAAACATTTAGGGAGAATGTACAGTATAACTGCAAATTATAGAAATCTGTCCTTCTGTAGGTGAGAACCTTTAAAATGAAATCATTCAAATTATTTGGACTTGTTTTTTTGTCCCCACAAGGAAAGAACATCCCCATAATGTGATTGTGTAAATAGATTTAGGTCCCCACAATGGATGTAATATAAGCTCACACACATTCTCACACACAGTGTGCTTCAGGGAAACACAAAAGAAAAAAATATTACTCTTAATAGGTATGGCATGGACATTGCGGCGACGATCTCTTAACAATCGTGTTTGCATTAGTGTTAAATAAAGATTTTTATAGGGTATACTCTTTAATATCTTTGTTTTATATTAAAAAAAAAAGAATCTCAGACATTTTAGACAATAAGATTCATCAACCAAAATCATTGTCTGGGTGACTCATTGTCTCACGTTTAATTATGCCTCGAACTACATCATTTTGTGAAATGCCGCCCATGACAGCAGCTGCTCTTTTACCGCCTCCCCATGAAGCTGGGGACCCACCCATTCCTTCCTTCTATCCCTCTCCAGATACGACATGGCACACTAAACAAAATGGTGCAGCATTCACTTCCCTCCCCGTTCTCCTTCATCGCTGCATCAGAGCCTCACAGAGCGGTGTCACACTAATTCGGTTCCCCCTGCCTGCTTGAGCCCCTTGCTGTAATTCCACACTATGAAAAACACGCCTTCTATCTCTGTGAATACATTAGCAAGTATCCTCTCCTCTCTCTCACTGTCTGTCAGCGACTCCCTTTTCCTCATTGCTCCTGACTCCCTTCTTCTGTGTCTTGTAGTCTGCTCCTCATTATCATCTTTCCTCCTATTCAGATGAGTTTCAAATGGAGAGGGGGATCCCTTCTAATTAGCTCTGTAAAGATGCTTTGTTGTGGTCAGTGTGGCTACCAGTGTGCACATTGAGAGGGGATGTGTGACAGCTAGTGTTAGCATTGAGAAAGTCTGTATAGGCCCTTAATGAGGTTTGTTAGCTGAGTGTGTATCCTACTGTTTGAATACACCGTCGGCAGCCTTTGAAGGAGCAGAGATGAAGAGCGAGAAGGAGAGTGGAGTCTTTCAGTGTGGCAGGTTGCAGAATGCAGATGATGCATTATACCCAGCATGGTTTCCAGTTGAACAGCAAATGAGAGGAGAATAATGCTCTACTTGCACAGTGTCCATGAAAACTGCGGGATATATTGGGGTCGGGATGCTCATCAGGCGTCCAGCCTCCGTGGATTTGTTTGCAACAAAGAAATATTTGTTGAGAATCAATCAGCATGTTGAGCATGCAGATGATGATCACAGCTCTAAAGCTCCAAGAAACTCAGTTCATTGTTGGCATAAAAGAGGCTGCCTGTGAAAGTACTTATTTTGCAGTTCTGATTCAGAGTTTTAAGCTTAAGAAGTGAAGACTCACATTTTGTTTATTCAGAAGGGGACGGGAAAGATGATGGTTAATTTACCCAGTTATCAAAAATACAGGCAAAATGCAGAAGGAAGGTGGTTGTGGTGACGAAACATGGGGAGATTATAGATGGTTGGAAACAGATGAAGGTGGAGTGAAAGAGGGGGGAAAAAGATGGGTTGAGAAATGAGGGATTGTGTGGAGCTAAAAAGCCAACCTGCTGGGCTTGCCTGCTGCCTCGGAGATTGTAAACTGTCACTCGGGATGCAGACAGACAAGCAAGACAGACACCATTTGCCCATATTACCCTCTAATATTGAAACTGTCGTCCACACATCCTCTTCTTCCCCCTCTTTTCTATCTTTTGCTCCATCTGCATCTGTCTTTTTTTGTTTTTGTCCATTCACATGCATGGTTATTAACCTCCCTAATCTATTTTCTCTATCTTTATCCAGTCACAGCCCTTCAAACCGTTTCTCTTCCCTCTTGATGAAATGAGTCAGTTTGCAGCATACTCTCCCCCCTCATTGTTCAATGGTTCGTTGCCTCTCCATAGGAGGTAGAGAGTGTTTGGGCTCTTTCCCCTGTTTTACCAGTTTACCAGTGTAATCCTTTACACTGGCACAATGAGCTTTCACTTCAGCCACAGGATTCTATTAGGCTCCCAGAGAGACACAGGATCTCCATAAACATTTTCCAGCTACTCTTACACCCACACTTCACCACCTATACAGCCTCGTGGCCTTAAACAGACAAACTTACAGTAGCCTTTGC
>JAOXYM010000008.1:12229203-12240884 GCA_028567055.1 Leptatherina wallacei | reverse complement strand
GTGTGTGTGTGTGTGTGTGTGTGTGTGTGTGTGTGTGTGTGTGTGTGTGTGTGTGTGTGTGTGTGTGTGTCTGTTTTCCCTCTGGCATAATTGTGGGATCCCCTTCTGAGTGAGTGTGTGTGTGTCCTCTTGATGCTCCAGACTTTCAGGGTCAGGGGTGATGGAGTGTAGACTCAGACACAGACAGATATTGTAGTCATGAGGGGGGAGTGTCCTCCACCAACACCCCTTACTGTCTTTAAAAGAAGATGTTCTTTATATCTGCTGTGTCAGTCCTACAATGGTTTAGTAAATCTCACTGGCCTTAGTGTGAACAATATGACAGTTTCACTTTCTCTTCATTCTGCACCCCGGTTTTTCTTTTAAAATTTTCTTTGTCTTCTTGTTGTCTTGCAGATTGAAGACATACTGGGAATTCTCTGATCAGCTGAATTTGACTCAAAGACCCTGAACCATATTAACCCTTTTGTTGTTGTTCTTGTTGCTTTCATGTCGTGTCATATAAGGAGGTTGCAAATGAACTATCAAACACACCAACAAGAAGAAACATCATGCAGTTGATATCCCGTACAAATGTATTTTTCCACAATTTGTGCCTTAAGATGTGCTTTTGTTAATAAAATAGCTGTTCTAATTAAAGTGTATTTTTGTTTTATTTATGCATGAATGAATCTTCATCTCTACACTGCTTGTGTAAAAATATAGACATACATGTCACACTGCTGTGTTTGATCCTTTTGGTCAGGAAGTGAAATATCTTGACAGTGACCTTTATGTCTCAGTTGGTTGTTGGACTGATTGAAGCTCATAGTAGAGTATGCTATCAGTGTAAACCATTCATACACTCAATGGCCACTTAGACTTCTGTTCAATATGATATTAAAGATAAATAAATAAAATTTTCTGTAATGTCTGTATTTTTAGTTTTTGATGTGGACTACTGCTGCTTTTACTCTGCCCCTCCCCAAAGAATGTTAAATACGTGGATTGAATTTGATATCATAGATGTTCTTAATAAATCGTCTGGTAAATGAGTCGATAAACATTTGGTGAAATTATATTAATTTCTGATGCCATTTCTATTATCTTTCCAGTTTTCATGCTAAATATCTGCCACTGTAAAATTAATTTTAAAAAGTTTGTCTGTTTTGTGACTAACAATTCAAATGAGTTACTTCCATGTAATTAAATCAGGTCTGGACTATTTTAAAGTATACTAAAAATGTGTGCCATTATTTGTTGCAATATGAAGAAATGAACAATAAGGTTTTACAATACATAACTATTTTATCTGTCAGTTTTCGGATTTTTGTTGTAACAAACTTCCGTAATGGTCATCTTGACAAAAGAAGGTTGGTTTTTTTTTGGGGGGGGGGTGGGTTTGATAATTTGGTCACAGATGTCTCAGAAATATCAGGCCTAAAAAATTGAAAAGAAAATAATTATTGTTTTCATGCGATCTCAACTATGACTAACGAGGGTACTGCGGAGGCTCCTTGAAGAATAAGCACTAAGTTAGACTATATTCATGTTGGTCGTTCTCTGTGTGTTTGATGTAAATCCAAATGGTGTTTGTTTGTTGCTGTTGGTTCTTTTCTTCTTATTATTATTCTTTTTTTTGGATGGTGGGGGGATGCCTGTCTTTTTTAAGTAAAGTTCAATTTAAAAGAAAATAAATGTGGGCCTGCAATCACAAGCCTGGAGGATGGTGTACAAGATTTTATTTTATATGGATAAAGAGGAAGTAACAATATGATTTTACAGTTTAGATTTTTTTTTAAACATGTGTTTTCCTTTCTTCGTTTTCTGAGCTATCAAACCTAAAAAGCTTCCAAATAATGAAATTTGCCCAAACATCACATATTCTCTTTTTGTTTTCCCACTTTTGTGAAATATATGTACAATGACGCAATATTGTAAATGATTTTCATAGGGTTTTCTGTTCAAATAAAAAAAGGAAATGTTGAAAATAACAAACTTATTATGAAGATAATAAAGGTTTCTGTGCTGCTTTTATTTCAAAAGGAGATTGTGGAAGAAACCATCATCTGGATGAATGCAAATGGTCTCTGCCTCCATCCGGCATCATGCCAAGTATCTATAGCAACCACATCCTCCGATAGCTCCCTCCTTCACTCTCTAATTAGCCCTCTATCTTCCATAGAGCTTTCTTCCAGGGATTTTCCTCTCCCACCTTCCCCCTGCAAAAAAAGGGCGAAAAAAGAAAAAAGAAAAATATATTTGCCACAAAGGGTCAGGGCTGAGCCTCGTTAAAAAAACAGACTAAATTAGGTTAAATAGTCTAGTTCATCAGCCAAAATTAATGATAAAAAGGAGATCCTGTGAATTTTTCCTTTCGTACTACACACTTTTAATTACCTACCTCTCAATCAAATCCTTAGATTTTATCGAACACTATGTCAAAAAATGATTCCTAATAAGTTAAGAAGCTTTCCTCTTGCTTCATATTATTGGTGCGTTGCGTTCACGGTCAAGTTCAAAGCGCCTTCGTGGCCTCGGGTGGAGAAGCAGCTCTCGTCAGCCTCTGCCCTGAGCTGGTAGAGCTGTGTTGCACCGCCACCTGTCGGCCACAAGTGGCACTGCAGCCTGAGGAGTTGACTCATTTATGGAGGAGGAGCGCCCTCCAGCGGAAAATTATTTCATTACAAACCCACACAAAAAGGATCGACTTTGGCCACAATGAGTGCACTGCTGCTCATTTTTTCTGCTTCTTCTTACTACTTTTATTAACAGTTTGAAATGTCAGTCAGTCTGTTTAGATTTGCATAAGTTGACTTGTATCTATTTGAATAATTCTATCTTAAATAGCCCAATCAATTGTTGCCTAATAACTCAATACTGTTATAACTTTTTTTTTTCAATATTTTTAAACTTTATTATTTCTAAATAGATCTTTTTTTTTTAACTCTTCCTGGACTAATGCTGTCTTTCAAAATTGTGTGGTGGAGGTTTTCAAAACATAAATGATCCCACTTTGCATATTTGTGATGACACTCATTTTTGGATGTTTTTTCTCTCTTCAATTATTTTTCCAAAGGTTGGTGAAAAAGTCCCCCTACATGCAACAATTTTCCACTTTAATCCAAATGTAATTCTTAATGGATAGAAGATCACTTTGACATTACTAATTTCATATGACTGCAATGCAGGATAGATATCTACATCACACTCTTTGTTGAACACCAAGGACTAATTTTCACTCCAATTCAACCTGGATTTTTTTTTTCAAACCTTGGCCACCCATCATTCTCCACAGTGAACATCCGAAATAAATACCAAAAACTTGAGTACAGATGTTCAATTGTAAATCTAAGCATGCCTCCATAGACAGTAAGCATTCAGAGGTGAAACATGCTAATGAAAACAAATGAACACATTGTTAATGTCTGGTTTTATTTAAGAATTTGATATTCCATAATATTCCCACCGATACACCATCATCATTGGACTGGACACAGGGTGTAGTTATTTAGTAGGTCTGTTACATTCAGTTGGCACAAATCACTAGGATTTACAAAACAACTGTTGCACAAAGTTATCTGCTGCAACACAAATACAGTAGAAGTATATGTCTGCTGCACTTGTATAGAGTACCCACAAATAAAAAGATTACATTTCATTTAGCAAAACTGAAATAGAATCACAGCTTGTACCACAGTTAGTTGTTGTAGTGCTTCTTTATTCTGTCTAGTTCAGTCACTATCATGTTCTTACTCTGTCACAAAAGAAAAACTTTTTGGCATGTAATGATTGTCTGACAGTCCTACAGCCTCTCTTTGTTACAGGGTATGTCATTTACTCAACTCTTTAAACATTGTTTTTTTTATAGTTATTACTATTATTATTGTTGTTATCATTTTTTTTTAACCCCAGTTCCTTAAAAATGAGTCCAAAACTTATTGGAATGAACTGGGAACCAACAAAAACCCCACCTGTCGCCGCAGACAGCAATTTTCTGCAAGGCAGTTTAATTTTTACAAAAATTCACATACAAAACTGGACCTGAAGTTAATACATTCAGTCAGTGAGGTCAAACAATCCACAAACTTAAAACCACTTTCAAACACCTGCTGCCTCATCCTTATGCTCATAACTCCAAAATTGATACAAGGCTAGAAATGGAAGCAACCTTCAAAAAAAGGCTAGCAGATTTAGCTTAGTCATTATAAAAACATTGCCATTTCTTCCTAGGCACTTAAGAGTCCGTAACTACCTTTTGTTCAGCTTTTAGTTACTGTGAACTTTAAACTAAAGTTCAGTTTAGGACATGTGTTGCTCACAAGCCAAGCTGTCACTGATCAAAGCTTCCCTCCTGCTAATCTATGAAAGAAAGAATATTAATTGATATTAAAAGAGACTACACTGTTGTCTGCAGTTCTCAGTTTCTCAGTCTCAGTCTGCAGCTGATTGGACAGATGGTAGGACATCAGCTCTGCAAAGCATCACACTCACAAAGTCACCTGATGAGACTGCTCTGTTGTATGTGGGTACAGGATAGTTCAACAGAGCAGCACATTTCCCCTGTGTTAGAACAATCACAATATATACAACAAGACAAGAGTGTGAATGGGAGGATTACACTCAGACAGAAGCAAGTTAGGGGAAAGAAGTGAGTTTTGATTTTGTTTTTTAAACAGCTGAGGAGATGTAAATCATTCAAATTAGTATTGAGTTTCTGTTTTCTGTCAAATTGTTTATCAGCAAAATTACACGGAAAAAAAGCTGAATTTTATGAATCAACAAGAGCTTGTAAATCCATTGAAATCAGAAACAATCAAATCCTGGTGCAGATCTGGATCACATTTCCAGCAATTAAAAAACAGGGGATTTGCAGCATTTGTAGAGAAATAATCACTGTAGAAATCACAAAGATATTCTAATTGGGTTAATTACGAGCACTTAAATTGAGTGAAAATGTTGCCTCAATTACTGAGATTCACAAATTACAACTTTTTCATACTAATACACTGCCTAACCAAAGCAAAAAGCGCCTTTAAAAAAAAAAATCACATTGGACCACCTTAGGCTTTGATTATAGCACACATTTGTCATGGCAACATTTTAGTAAGCTAATGCAATCTTAACTCACATTAAAAATTCCTCACACTCCCTGAACTGCTCTTTGACAATTTAACTTGGATGAATCCTGGTGTTGTCATCTTGGAATGAACTTGGGCCATCAAGGAAGAAAATAGATTTATTCATAGAAAGGAAAAAAAGATCATTCAGGTCATCAACAGGCCGAATGTTTTGGGGCTTGCACTGTTGCTGAACATAGACCTGACCAACTGGAGCAAAACCTGATTATTTGCCTGTACTTATTTTTTTTCTCCTTCCCTTTCCTTTTTTTGACCCGGCAGTGTATTTCAAAACTTTTGTCAACATCACAACTCTGTCCTCTGGTATTTATCACTTTATCTAGTGATTAAAAATCAAACAATCTAAAGATCACTTGTAATAAATGATCACTTGTGCCGCTTCGACAGAGAGTTAAAAACACAAATAATATTCTGTAAATCACCTGTCCAGAGCCTGTCTACTGTTTTCTGGTATGTCGTGACCTCTGCTCCACTTGGCTCTGCATTCACGAGCTCACTCAGCTCCACCCTCCTGCCTTGGTATGTGTGGTCTATCTATAGAAACCATCGACACTCTTAACGGCTGCAAGCCAGCATCAATGCTGTCCCATGGTACCTGAAGCGTAACGAGCAATTTGGCTACAGGTAGAAGTCCCTTTTTTTTGCCACTACACTGCATAACACATTAATATGCAACAATTAGACAAGCCTTTGATTATGTGCAAAGGTAAAGTACAATACTTAGAACACTAATATCTTTTAAAAGAGACAATTCATCTTTGCATATTTCCAGTCAAGTTATTCCATTAGTTTTTACTGCTACAGCTCTACATTACGAGTCCCCTCTCTAAGAGATTTAATGCTGTCGCAGTGACTTGTCAGTCTGAATTAGCGTCTTGTCTTTCTCAAACAAAACAGGCGATGAAGAGCCATAGCATGCAGCTGTCAGTGTGACAGAAATTGGAAGACAATACATGCATTCTGTACATACTCTGTCACCGATTGCAGTATTTCAACTGTCTCAATGTGCTGTAGCTCAAAACAACCTCACAAAAAATATAATTACCATACATCTAAAGCAACAGTTCTCACACGGTGACAGCAGCAATGTGACAGTGTAAACTTCACATAGGTAGTGCTCACTCAGGGCTGTTAAATCAGAGTACAAGATCTCACATTTGGAGAAGTATTCATCACACTGCTCGATGTGCAAATACGAGACTGCACATAAAATCTGGATTGGATTTTTCAGACAAGCCCCAATTTACAATCTTTCAAAAAGCCAATGATATGCTAACAATTAAAACAAAAATTAAAACAATATGGGTACTCTCAACAGACATGTTGGCACTGACATAAAACATGCAGGTGATGTCGCTCCAGCAGTTAAACTACAAATACAGATGTGAATTCAATCTTGTGCGGCCGAGAAATTTCTAAATGTTCAACTTAAAAGGAAAACCAAATGATTCGAAAATATTACTGCTGGAAATTTCTGTGCTGGGAATTGTTGCACTAACGTTGTACTTAAATATACTAATATTATTTAATCTGCTACAGCTGAGATCAAAAGCTTTGGTATCATTGCACATGGCAGCTGGGAGCATTTCTAAATTCTTTTCCAAATGCACTCTGGGAACTGGTTCACCAGGGTTGGAGCGTTACAATTTCTGTGCACAGCTAAGATGATTGATCAAATTGCACTTGATAACAGATTATGTTCTATACATCCACCTCATATCTGCTGCACACAGACACAGCAAGAGCACGACTTGGTATTACCCACACATCCTGAGTTACTTCTATCCAGCAATAGGCATTCTTCAATCGTCCACTCCCTTGTCCTTGCTTAACTTCAGAGGGCTTACAGGTGATCTTGTCAATCCACCCTCCCCATTGTCCTCTTTCTATGTCATTACTATCGAGTGTAGCCCATTTGATGCAGCTTCCTCAGGAGAATATGTGTAAGGTCAAAGGTGGTGAAGCTAATCCCCACCGCAATAGGTCCTTTGACCCAGTTCATACTGAGACCTTTGTAGAGTCCGCGGATAACCCCTTCCTCGGACACGATCTCTTTCATGGTGCCCAGGATGGTGCCGTACGTGTGACCGGTGACACCTGCCGTCTGCATGCGCCGTCTTACCACATCCAGAGGGTAAGATGCCGACTGGCCAATGAGACCTGCACAGGCTCCAAAAGCCAGACGTTCATAAGAATAGGGCTGTGAGCGGCCACTTTGCTCTGCATGAAAGAAGAGGACGTGAGACAGGAGTATTTTATATAAACATCAGGTGGAAGCATTTCAGGAAAGAGAAGAGTTGTATGTGATGTACCTGCATGCAACTTCTTCAGTGTTTCATAAGTAAAGAAGCTGAGTCCAGCATAGGGGACAACACCCAGTATGGTGGGAGTGAATCCTCGGTACAAGGTCTTCAAGCCCTCTTCCCGAGAGATCCGCACAAAAACATGCAGAATGTTGCTGTACCTGAATAAAACAAATAATACCAAACATGTCTGAATGGAAAGCTCCAAACTATTGTCTGCCACATAGAAGTGAGAACAGATGTTTAACAAACAACAAGTTATGGTTTTTTCACTTTATCAAATGTACTTTTTACAGTTTCTACTCTCAGCCTGGAAAATTAAAAACTATGATCAAGCATTAAGTTTCTAAGCGTAGACAGAAAACTATTTCTGCCACTGGTTTCCCAGGAATGTATTATGGTAGTTTTATCAGGCCATATTTGCTCTCCAGTGGCTTTTGATAAAATACATGTTTTATATTTAATATACTAAATGTAAAATGTGTAACATGGGGGGAGTGTTTTTGTGTTGTAATATGGTGGTCAATAATAAAAATTTCCTCATATCAACAGATGAATATTCATTAGCTTTTGTATAAGAAAAAAAAAGGGCTTTACATTTCCTTTGGTGTTACAGCCATCCTAGCTCGCACCATGTCCAGAGGATAAGTCAACATGGCTGCAGTTGTACCAGCCATAGACCCGGCCAGTAACCTCGGGACCGGAGGTAGGGCTCTGAAGGAAAACAAGTGCGTGTTAGCTTTTTATGCTTTCCTTATCACTTAACTTGATAAACAAGTTTATAAACAAGCCAAGGGGCTTTAAAAAAAAAACAATACTTACTTCCCTTGAAAGCCATAGTAGCCTCCCAGCAGCCTTTTATACTGCTCATGTGCACAAAACTGGATGGCAGCATATGGGATGACTCGCACCATAGTGGCAGAGTTCCCCCTCCATAGACTGAGGAAACCTTCCTTCAGGTAGGTGTGGTAGATCAACCTGTAAGCCTCCTGTGATAAATAGACATATGATTGGTTTTATATAAAAGTGTCTATTTTAATCACTTTTTTGTATTTCAACTAGCTCCTGTCAAATATCCCGCGAGGGTCAGACCAAATAAAACAAACGTAAGCACACATTTAGTTTAACTATTAATTATCCTCAACAAAACATGTGGCTGACGTTAAAAGCTGTGACTATGACTAAAACTTTCTGAATGGGAACCAGTGAAGTGATGTGCTACATTTGATACTCTTGCTTAAACATACCTTGGCGGAGAATCTTGCAGAGGACACTAAAAAGAAAACAAGATAAATAACAACATAATTTGTTATAAGCCCTGCTATTCGTAAGGTACATATAACCAGATGTTATACCATGGTATGCATTCAAGTATTCAAAAAGCAATCTTCACTTTTATGGTAAATGGACTGTATTTATATAGTGCTTTTCTAGTCACATTACACTACATGTCACATTCACACACACACTCTTGCAGCACTTCTATCTTTACATACCAAGTGCTTTCTATCGCTCGCATTCATTCCCCAGTAGACACACCGGGAGGAAACATGGAGTTCAGTGTCTTGCCCAAGGACACTTTGGCATGTAGTCAGGGGAAGCCTGGAATTGATCCACCAACTTTCTGGTTGGCAGACAACTGCTCTTCCTCCTGAGCTACAGCCGGTCCAAGCAGAGCATCCTACTTGCCTTGAAAGATGATTTTAGTTCTATCCAATGGGGCGACAGCTGTCTTGGCCACTGCTCCGGCCAAAGCCCCTGAGAAAAGCGAGTTGAGGATGGACCGAGTGTGCTCCATGCCCTGCACAGCAATGGAAGAATTACATTTAGGGTCACCAACAGCAACAGAGTAAATCCTGTCATTTTCCAACTGCGTCATGAATAAAGTTTTGCTTGAAATGCTGTTGATCATTAAACCCCATATATATATATATATATATATATGTATGAACAGTTCAAAATCATTTATTACCAATAATCATCCCTGATTAATCTGTTCATTGAAGTAGTAGTAGTAGGACAGAGCATGTATAAAACTTTACCTCATAGCTCGCTTCTGACTGACTAGAGGAAGCCAGCGGCAGCACTTCTCCCTGCGTCAGTGATGCCCGTTGTTCCTGGACTCCACTCCCCATCCCCAGCAACTATGCACTCAGCACATTCATGAATTCAACCTACGAGGTAGCGGGGGCAGTACCCCGGGAGAGGAGAGCTGCAGAGGTCAGAGCAAAAAAAAAAAACAGGTCAGTTTTAGGTTAGCCTAAATATAAAGCAAACATGTAGTCGGCTAAGCTTATTCTCTTGTTACTCTCAGGGAACTGCATAAGGATCAAGTGACATGCTTGACTCTAAGAAGAGCTGTCATGCACACACCATTTACAAATCTGATTTTCCATTGATGAGAATATATTCATCAGGAGGTAATGACAGTTTTAAAACATAAAAAAATTATTTATTCCAGTTTAGAGCTTCTATGTATTTCCCTTAAGTGTCATGTCAGCATGCAATGCCAACAAGAGGGAGGATCTTTTTAAAAAAACACATACCTCTACTAAAAGGTTGCCCGGAGAATAATCCAATAATTATAAGCAACCACCAGATCTTCGAAGGTTATATAAAGACACTGAGCAAAGCACAGCAGCTATATGTAATGTATCTCCCTAAAGAAAAAGGGAAAACTTCTTGAAGGACAGAGCTGAGGACTTGTAGGTGAAAGGTGTCTGTTTAAACAACACAAGTACTATACAGACACCTCCCTTGCCAGCAAACCATATTTCAGTGTTACTATGAATTCAAACAATCAGGACAATTGTGGTCATCAAATCAGCAATGATTTAAAAGAGATCAACTTTAGAGGACAAACATTATTTCGGGTGATCTCACTACTTTTACGAAAAGGCACATGCATGTTTCCCGATGAGCTAATCATTTCTCTACACAAATCACCCATTCATGCAACCTTCAACCCCAACACTGGTTTATTGTTAAATTCCCAGCCTGTATCACAGCCAAGCACTACTCCTAACAGCCCTAACTACTTAAATAAGAAGCACAGGTTGAATAACCTGTGCATGTGTCAGATATGAAAAGCTGAATTGCACTTTGACAAAATAAGTACTTTTTAATGATTCAGCAGTAAAAGGAAGCATGACAAGGCATGACGTTTTCCAAGTTCAATATTATCTTTTACCTTCAGTCAATGTTTTGAAAGAATATTATATAGACTGCTCAGGACTGAAATCTGTTCCCTGTGAGTTTATGTTGTAATGTTGCTGCTATAAAGGTTATTGTTCTTACTCTAGAAAAATATTATGCTCAATAAAGAAATTACAACAAAGATCTTAAACCAATAGAATTGTTGAACCAGTTTCATTTCTATAGTATGACATATGGACAAAAAAAAACACATGATGAGCCAGTCAGCTACATGTTAAGCTGAATCTCCTTTTAAAGCTCTAAAACCTGAAGGGAGCAGCATATTGAGGTGACTTCTTTACACTTCACACCTTCTCCTGTTTGCCTTCACACTGTCTGTGATACATTGTTTTACAATAAAAATCTTGGTGCCAAGGTCATTGTGTCACAGTTAATTCAAATCTTCTGCAGAAAATTACACTGCACCCACTTCATCAATGTGGCTCTATGTGTGAATAAATACATAGTGCAAAAGAGAGACTACTGTTAGAGATATTGTTATTGATAAGTTACAATAATTATCATTAGTTTGTTACACGTTATTCGTTCTTATTTTACGAGATAATAAATAAGAAAGATCAAAGTCTACAAACTTTTGTAACATTAGGGGTAACATTTGTTTGTAACCCAAACAAAGACATGAGACAAGAGTTCTGTGGCCAATTCCTATGTGCTAGAGTTATATATATATATATATATATATATATATATAACCGACCAGCCCATTCAATTGGGTTACTTAATAGTGAACTGAATATTTTGATGTATTTGTGTCATTTGTGGACCTCCAAACATCTTGATTGTATCATTATTGTTGTTCGATTCTAACAGCCCTGAATCCCATGTTCTGCTATTTTCCTTGGCATGTAACATGTATGTTTGTCATTATCTGTGCTACTAAAGTATTAACACACTCTCAAACAGAGTTTGATTACAATTAAACAGTATTTCAGTACAAACAGACATTCATCTGTAAACTAATAGTGATCCGTCTCTCAAAGTTTGGTTGGTGCATCAGCCTGGTCTGAACTTGTTCACTAAATAGTCAGTCTTTGCAGTCACC
>JAOXYM010000008.1:12187810-12201740 GCA_028567055.1 Leptatherina wallacei | reverse complement strand
GGGGGGGGGGGGGGGGGGGGGGGGGGGGGTATTTTACTCTACCTCCATTTTCCCTCCATTCTCCACCTGAACCCTAAAAACTCCCTTCTCACAAAATGAAGCCGTGTGTCACAAACTGGTTCCAGCCGGTTGTTGCCATGGTTTCCACAGTGGAAGGAACGGTGGGGGGGGGGGGAGTAAATGTGTCACGTGATGATGACTTTGAGGTCATGTGACTTCTTTGGAAGAGTAGTGATTAATCCACAGGAAGTGATGATGGCGCTAAGCCCTGAGGAGAGATTAATGCGCACACACACAAATAAGGAGGACGATGAGGAGAGTCAGGCCTCATGTAATGTTTTGACTTGGAGGGAGGGTAAAGAAAATAAAGTGCATAGAAATGCATAATCTACACAATCACAAGGCTATCCATGTTTTTATAGTAACATTACTCCTGTACTTCAGGTTTAGAGCAGACAAAGAATTTAGGTCACCTAACATATAGCCTGCAGTGGATCTTGTCACTTTGTTGCAGATGCTTTATGTGCTTGGAGGAGGCGTGTGTAAAATATGCATGATGATGTGATTTTAGTGAGGCAAACGCTGATCACTGTGGGTTAATCCAAACTGCTTTCAAGGTTGCCAGTTGCTTTCGTTTTCTTAGCATGCTTTGTGTGACATACTTAGCCCTGTACAGGTCACTCCCAAATGCCTCAGACTCCTGTTATACCCTGCCACAGTGTCCTGTTTCAACAGGAAACACGTTCTCTAAAACAGCCATTTCACTGAGACTCGAAAGACATTTACTGGAGCTTTAAGGCCTACCTTGCCCCTCCTTGGCATTTAGGATTATTCGCCTGATGTTGCAACAGCATCAACATGAGGAAGGAAGCTGTGTGGAGAGGTGTCTAGACTTGTTAGATTATAGTGGAGCAGATAAACTTGTGGTCATGAATTAGAATTGTGTATGAGAAGCCAACCTCTTTGAAAGCAGACATTAGTCTTGGACGCTAATATTTGAATATGCTGTCGGGGAGCAGTGATTTATTTGACCTCATACTTATTTTGCCTCTGCTGGATCTGTCTGCACATACCCACATAGTAAAACAGCTGAACTTAAAATTATCCTGGCAATCCCCATGTTTATATAATTGCCACATTGAAAGGTAAAATGAGCCGATATATACAATATGAATGTTTCTTCTGTTAAATCCACTGAAGGAGGAGAAAAAACCAAAGTAAAACTACATTTTATAATTTTGTGTTTTTGACATTATTCTGTTCAGTTCTCCTTATTCAGTATTTGTGTTTAATTTCTATCCAGAGAATACTTGAAGCTGAATGCAAATGTCCCTCTTCTGTCCATCAGTATAAAAAGGGAGAAGCGTCCCCCGTCCCCTGAAGATGACGATGTCATCATCTTGTCAGATAATGACTCCCCCGGTCCACCAATGAATGGCCTGAGCCACTTTAAAGAGCTGGACACAAACCTGCTCATGGTGAGACAAAAAGACACATTTCAAAGAATTGCATTTCATGATACTATTCTACTTTAATGAATTGTAATACTCAAGCTAATCTGTAATCCAAAACTTTGTTGTAAGCTTGTTTTAGATTACTATCCTCAAAAACATTGGTAATGCTGAGTGTTTCATTCATGTTCAGTCAGAACAAAGCAACTGAAAGTGAATCAGATGAGAGTTTGTAGGTGTTGTAACATTTTAGGAGCTGAAAATGTTTGTTAGTTGCTTAAATGATGTTCTGAACTTCTGTTGAGTGCAGAAGAGCAACCCGATAGAGAGGGAGCGCATCATTAAGCAGCTGAAGGAGGAGCTGAGACTGGAAGAGGCCAAACTGGTGTTGCTGAAGAAGCTAAGACAGAGCCAAATACAGAGGGACACTCTGCAGAAGGTAAACAATAGTTCTCACCCACACATTGTTGCACAGCCCCACTTTCAATTAACTCGCCGATTAACTTTATTTTCTGGATTGAATCCAGATTTTCTTTTTCTGACAATGAAGACTTTTTAATAGCTTGGCCTGGATGGTTGAGGTCAAGGAAATTATAAAATGGTTCAAACTGACAGCAATTAAACATTTGAAAAAAATAACACTTCATTCATAAAGTAAAACTACAAATGACTGACTGGCAGCCATCAGTATGCCTGGGCACTCTGCTCAAGCACAAAGTATTATGTGACTCAATTTGTATTGTATTTATTATTATGATGATATATTTTAGAGTCAAACAGCATATGCATTCAACTGCAAGGTTTCCCACACATGCAGACTTGCCCCACAGTTATTTTCAAGTCCTCGATATTGTTCAGCTGCCTCCCTGGTGAGTTTAGTGATGTAAATGGAGTTCCAAACAGAACCTACATTAGGTTGAGATCAGGCTCACATGCTGCTATGCCTAGCTCAACAAGTCTGCAAAGTAGAACAAGGATTAGTCCTCAGCTACAGGTCAAAGTGGAATCCATCTATGGGATGAAAGACCCACTGGAGAGGCATCTAAATGTATTGTCTAATCATTTGTCACTAAGTACTTAGTTATTGACATTTTCTATTTAACAAATCGATGTATTAATCACTAAACCTGACATAAGCAGTGAGCACCTGATATGTACGGAGTTCAGTGTTTGTTGTTAAACGACTTTCTCTGTCGTTTTTCAGCCCTCAGGTTTATCCAGTTCCTCTGCTCCTCCTCCTTTAATTCGAGGAACAATTGCAAGCAATAAAGGCTCTCAGCAGGTTCATGCTCTACAATCTTCTATGTTTTCAAGCAGCTTATTGATGTTAAAGCACAGATATGCTATAAGCAAAACACTTGTCCTTTTTCTCTGACAAGATTTTGACAGGAAGGAGTTCAGGCACAGTCATCCCACCCCCTCTGGTGAGAGGAGGGCAGCAGGTGTCATCTAAACATGGCTCCCAGATCATCATGCCTCCTTTGGTAAGAGGAGCACAGGTGAGTCATGAAGCTAATTATGTTAATATGATTTTAAAATATGTCAATAACTTTACATATTTAAATGTAGACTTTGCCAGGACAGTGACAGTCTGTTCACTCTTACTGCTGTCAGTTAACTCTTGAGAGACGAACTGCAGAGTGATCATTATATTTAGGACTTATGGTCTGTCTTTGCACCTCTCTCTCTCTCTGTCACTTTTGCTTTGGTGCTTTTGATGTCCCTCCCCTTGTCCTCCACTTCCTTTGTCTGTGATGTTCCTTCGTGTCACCCCTCTCATTGTCCTGGTTAGCCCATCTCTGTATCTCCACAGCAGATCCAGGCTCTTCGCCAGCAGCAACAGCAGCAGATAGCTGCAACTGGAGGCTCAGGGTCGGGACCTCCTCCTCTTCTGTTGGGCCCCAGGACGTCAGCCCCTGCAGGCCAGGGCCAGAGAGGCATGGTCCAATCAGGCCTCATTAGAGTCGGTGGTAGCGCAAACACACTGGTTAGTATATCATGTCCTTGTCATCCTTGTCATGACAAAATACACCAATTTTACATATCAGGATATTAATTCAAGAATAAAAGTTTAATGGTTTTTAGGTAAATATGGCTTCAGATGAACTACACATGACATTACATTATAGACACATTTAGAAGCAATAACCTGAAGTATTTGTTTTCTGTATCATGTTATTGTGAACAGATTTTTGGCCCTCCTTATTTAACATCATACCTTCAGTTTGTTGAGGTTTGTGGATAATTTGTCTATGCGCCACTCTCACCATACATAAGATCTACATACAAAATAGGTTCTATATACAAAAGTTTTTTGTTTTTTTTTGATAATTCATACAAGTCAAACTGAGTTGGCTAGCCCCATATCGGTGTTTGCTTGCATTCATCAAACCGGCGATGGAGAATCAGCTGAGTGATGTCAGCATTGTCGTTTAGTGGCAGCTTCCAGAATATCAGCTTGATGTGTGTAAGCAAACAGTCATGCAGGCTTGTGCTGCCTCTTTAGCTACCTTTAGCTACCCTTGCCGGTTCAGAGGTGCATCAGCAGCAGATTGAGATTGACACCCCCATGCCACCTCAACATTTTCCTACATGATGCAGATGTGCAGCGAAGGAACATCAGTCCTCGCTTGAAAAACATATGTGAAAAGGCCTAATGACGGCAGACGGAGCAGCTTTTGTGGCTGCAAAGCAAGCGCAAATATTCGCCAGTCATGGTGCTCTGTATTCTGTCTGTATTTATATCTTTTCTTTTTGTTATATTGTTTTTAACTTTGACATTTACCGTGCTAAACTGATAAGTGAGACTTGCAAGGGTCTGAGATGTAGCTCTTGGGATGTTTTGGCAATTTTTCTGGACATCCTGTGGTCTGTCCTTGGGTGTTTGACTCCTGGGAAGATTGGTAACTGTTGTGAATATTTTCCAATTGTGAATAGTCTTTCTTTTGTTGGACTCCAGTTCTTTTGGAAATGGCCTTATCACCCTTCCCAGATTGCTTGTGATGACTTATTAAAGTGCATTTGATTAGCGTCAATTGACTGATTAGCATGTCTTAATTCCATTGGAAGCAGTAAAGTTTGGTTTTTCTACATACCGTTTCTTCATTTTGACTTATTTTGTGTCACAATTGTTTATGAATAATAGATGAGAAACCAGCTTTAAATGGCAGGACAGGTAAATGGCGTAGAAGATGTGTAAAATGCAGAAAAGGCCGTGTGATTTACGCAGACAGGTTACCAGGTCGGAGCAGGTTGGAGACAATTCCACAGTCAAAGATCAGTCTTCATTTAATTGTAAAAATAAAAACAATTTTTTTAACTGCTTTGACTTTGGAAGAAAAGACGGCGGGATTTGGACCCGTACAATTGTTCAGGTGCACAATAATGGTGCACCTGTCTCAATTTACATTGAATATTTGTTCAAATTTGATTGTTCTTAGATGGCACCTGGAGGGCCATTCAGAAGTTGGGGTGGCAAATGCCGCTCAGGCCCTGCTCTTACTCACTGCATTTGCCATCCCTAAAATCTGAATGGCCCCCCAGGTGTCAAGTTTGGACAAATATTCAGTGTAAATTGACCTTTACACAGGTAAACCTCTGGAGCCCAGTGCTATTTGATGCAGCATGTAATGTGTTTTGTATGTGTTGTTTTACAATAACAATACCATCTTCTTGACCATGATGCAGCATTTATACAGTATCATTTCATCAATTGCCTACGTGGTTGATATTTGTCTGCCCAAACTACATTTTATGAAGAGGGTGAAGAAGTCATAAAATCACCAGATGTGATGACTGTACAAAGTTAAACAGCCAAGAATGCTGAAGAAACACTGACAAAACTTGTAAATTTGGCTCTAAGTAAGTTTAGCTCATGATCCAAAAAGTTTAAGTTTATGCAACGGTGACCGAAACCAAACAAAGCAAAATCATTCTAAGTAAACAATTGCTGATGGGAGAAAAAAATAATAATTTGACTGTTTGCTTTTTAGAAATGTTTCACTAGTATGTGCAAGCCTTTTTCTGGTATGTGCCCCTGCCACCAAATACTTTATAGACCTGGTAAAGTGAGGACAATATATTAATAGGTTTTGGTTAAACTGTATGCAGCTGAAACTCACGGGAGCCATTTGCTGCCATTAACTTATATTGTTTATGGTACAGAGTGTTTGATTATTATCTTTCCAAAGACGTTGGGTATAAATTTAATCTGAAGGAGCCATTACAACAATCATTGTAGATTTAACGTTTGCTTCCGGTTAAACAGTTTTGAGGAAACTCGTGTGAACGATAAGAAGAAGTTGGGTTGCGAACACACCCAGAGTTATGAATTAAATTTGTCTTTTTAAATTAAAGACATCGTTGGTCTCTTCATGTCGGCAAACTTGACTCGGTTACTCGTTACCATGTTTGTTCGGAGAACTGACGGACAGAAAGTGAAGGTACGGTGTAGGATTAATTGTCAAGATAACATAAAATGCTTGGCTAGCAAAGACTCATCAGGTGGATTAGCCAAGGGCAGCAACGTGTTTTTGCAAGAAATTATTCTAAAGCATGTTTTTTACAGCTACTTTTAATAAAGTATTTTTCTTATCAACCTTTCACCAAATTGCATGTGGTAATCTGAATTTTATTTATAAAGAGCCACAGATTTTTGAATTGGACTCCAAGCACCTTGTATTTCAACAAGATTTAACAGCCACGTAATAGCAATTGTATTGCTCAGAAATCAAATATATTTGATGATTTGCTTACATTTTAGTTTTTTTGTCTGCTTGTTTTCAAGGGCTCGCCATCCAGTTTGAAAGGCTCCTCAGGAAGTGTCTCCGTGGTTGGTATTAATGACTCTCCAGCCAGCCGCCAAGCTGCAGCTAAACTTGCCCTGCGCAAACAGCTGGAGAAGACCCTCCTGGAGATCCCCCCACCCAAACCACCTGCCCCAGAGTTTAACTTCTTGCCTTCAGCGGCCAATAACGAGTTCATCTACCTGGTGGGACTTGAGGAAGTGGTACAGAATCTCCTAGATACCATCCACAGAGGTGTGTTTTGGTGACTTTTGTTTACATTCCTTGAAGTGTAACAGCTAGTTAAACAATCAGTATATCAATACAAACGTAATTAGTATTGGGCACAAAATTAGTTTCTTAAAATTAGAAATCAAAAGATTTTCTGCTTGTTTTTTTGTTTTTAATAGTTAACAAAATAGTGTTGGATGCTAATCTATGTTGTTAAATGACCACCAGCTTTATTACATTTAATATGCCATTATTTTTATTTGACTTTTTATTTGTCTCTGATTTAATTTTGTCCAAGCACCTTGATTTGCCTTCATTGTAATCCCAGTGCATTTCCAATATTTCCCCATCCAGGAAAGACAGGTGTATCGCTGTCCAAGCCAATCAATAGAGACCCTTTCATCTGCACTCAGTGCAATACTGACTTCACCTGCCGCTGGAGGCTGGACAAGACAAAAGGCGGGGCAGTGCTTTGTGAAGACTGCATGTCATCCAATCAGAAAAAGGCGTTGAAAGCTGAGCATACCAATAGGCTGAAAGCTGCATTTGTCAAAGCACTGCAACAAGAGCAAGAAATAGAGCAACGTATTATTCAGCAGACATCCTCAGCGGTCACTCACAGTACCTCGTCATCCTCTTCATCCGCCTCTTTGTCACTGAAGCAAGAGCAACTGGTGTCTCAGCAGCTGAAGCAGGCTCAGGCTAGAGTGTCCGCCCTCCACCACCACCACCACCAGGCCAGCCACGGACACAACATAATTCATCATCACTCCATCAAGCAGGTGGGAAAGGCCTTTTTTCCCCCCTCTAAGAAAAACATGTGGAGTTGTAACTGAAACTAAAATGGTCCATTTGTGATTCTTATCTCCGCACAGAGCTCAAAGGGCCACCTGTCCCATGGTGTCTCATCAGCTGGGATGAGAGGCATCCCCCACTCCTTCTCCTCCTCCTCCCAACTGCAGAGTGCAGTGGCGGCTGCAGCTTTGGTCAGCCGACCAGGTAAGCATGCTCATGTTTCCCACCGCTCTGTCCAGAGTTCAAAGGTGAGCAGCAGTGGGATCGGCGGCGGCAGGAATATCAGCGGAGGTAGTGCCTCATCCACTGCATGGAAGAAGCAGAGCAACAGCAATACAGGTAGACTCGAGTTAATACCAGCCCAACTCTGGCGCCTGACATCTGCTCTCTTTCAATTCCTGTCTGGTCCAAAAGCAATCCTTGAACATGCTCAATCTAAAAATGTATAGCGTTCAGTAATCCTTTCAACAAATGTTCGATTAGTTTAATGTCACTCATTAGACTAAAAAAAAACAAAAAAAACATCTAAAATTACAGGAGGAAATGTTTTCGGACAAGGCAACCCCACTATCCAGTTCCCTCCCTGGTGCTGATCTCCATTTTCCTACTTTAGTCCCTCAGTTTTGTGGTCCTATATTTTTCCCTGAGTGTCTCTATTTTTAGAGTAGAAATTCTGTCATTTCTCCTCTGTGTGTAACTGTGCATTGTGAGGGAAAGGGTGGTTGAGGATTTTTTCACAACTCGGATAGCATTAAAATGAGCAGCAAGCAGTTTACTCCACACACTGACCTGCTGGTCTGCTGCATGTTCACAGGAGTGACCATGGCCTACGTGAACCCCAGCCTGACAGGTCACAAGACCTCTGCCACCGTGGACGCTCGTCAGAGGGAGTACCTGCTGGACATGATCCCCTCTCGTTCGTCAATTTCGCAGACTGCAAACACGTGGAAATAATTTTTTTAAAAACATGTACTGCTGTTCAGAAATAGTTTTTGTCCAAATTCCTCAGCTCCAATAATATGGTCCACAGCACCCCCGCAGGACTGTTAAGCATTTACAATCTCTCAAAGTGAAGAAACGTTCCTGACTTACCTTTGTATAATTTTTGTTTAGTTTTCATAATTTCTGTTGTTTATTTTTAAGTTTGCTGGTCTTTGATAGTTATGCAAAAACCTTTTTGATTTGAGTGGGGCAAAGAAAGAACAATACTTGAAGGGCTTTCTTTGGGCTCCGTCCTCCAGACTGAGTAGTTATAAGTGATAAGAGGTTCTGTCAGCTGTGAGGACTATGTTAAAAGTAAGTACTCTGTTTAGGCTTTTTAGCCCTTTCTGCCATGATGTGGGTCAGACAGGCCCACCTTTTTGACACTTGAATGGTTATAGTCATACCCAAGAACTCACATTCAACAAAAAACACATTTATTTAAGTAAGGACAAAACAACCAAGTTGTAAAATTTTCATTTCACCCCCTGTGTAGTTAAAGGTTTGAATTTATTTTGTATTTACAGTAAGTTATTTTGTTTTTGTTTTTTTTCCCCCATGCTAAAAATCACTCAGTATAACGTGGTTTCCACTGATGAAGAGTTTATTCTAGCTTTGTCTTTTTTCCCCCTTCTTTTTCCTGTTTAACAGCATGCCTACCCTTATGCCCGTTTTGCACCTTAGCTGAAGAAGCGAGGTGTCATTGCTTAAGTCATCTGTAATTACCATGTGTAATTTGCTTATTTTATATTATTGTCAACATTGTAAGATTATTTTGAGTGTTATGTCATCACTGAAAAATGCAAACTCTGAAGGAGCTGAATTTGCAACACTGGAGCCAGAGATTTTGCCTCCAATATTCATTATCCATGACACGGGATATACGTAGCCCTGAGTCTGTTCTTAAAGAATTGTCTCCCAGCTACTACCAAGACTCCAGATTTCACAAAACCATCTTGAATTCCTTTGCAATATTGCTTAATTACTCTGCTTTCCAATAATCTGCATTGTTCAAAGTTATGTTAAAATTATTTGGTTTACGTTTTCCTAGCTCCTAAAGAAATAATAAAAAAAAATCTAAATTTTAAATGCTTGCTCTATTTGGGATTTCATTCATTTGATTTTGGGATAATATATCACCTGGTATAAAAAAAGTTGCACACTTTCTTTTTCACAATCTTTTTTGGGCCTCCATCAATTATGATTATAGTATACATTTGCAGTGGCATTTTTTTAATGACCTGAAATGGCATACATTTATTTCTGTTTAGAGATGCATTAATTTCTCACCAGCTGTGTAAAATTTGATCAAGCACATCACAAAGCTTCCAAATGAGGTTAAAATCTGTACTTTGTTGACCAACCCATGCGTTAAAGTAGTGTCTTATATTTCACAGTTTAGGCTCATTGAACTGTGATTAGATTATTAACAGATTTTTTTTTTATTGTAAATAGTTACCAGTAAAAATTCAGTATTTGTTCATTTGTTTATATATTAATTTATTTATCTTTTTAATCTATTTTTGTCGCTAGATTAAATTTGTGGTTCATGTCTTGTATACATTAAAAATGAAAAATAAGACTTGTCAGCCGACCATGTGGGGGCGGTGGAGCCCCACTAGAGCTTCTCTGTACGGAAGAGGAAGAATTGCCTGCTGACGTCCGCCGTGCTGTGGAAGAGGAGGCTGGAAGAAGATGGCGGGGTCCAAGGTGAAGCAGGACATGCCTCCTCCGGGAGGCTATGCTGCCTTTGATTATAAAAGAAATCTACCAAAACGAGGACTTTCGGGTACTTGCACCTCATTCATACCTAGCTTAATTTACATACCGATACAGCACTTTTATAATGTGTAAAGTTTACTTGACATTTGCTACTTTACTAGCAGTGGTTTATGCTACTCAGTGTCAGCGCAAGACGAAAGCTTGAATAAAACATGCTGCGGTTGTTAAAATCTCGTACATTTATGCTTATTAATTGGATGAATAAAGACTGTGTTTGGTAACGGTGCAGCGTGAAAGCCTGTAAAATGTTTAAGCTAATAAGCGAATAGTTATTGACAGTTTTGATAGCCACTTGCTAACTAGCTAACATGGGTTGGTACTTTCTGCAGTACTGCTGCATTTTTCAAATAAAATGAGGTTTAGATGTTATATATGGCGGCCTATTCCAGAAGTTATAAGACTAATAATAAACAGCTTTTAAAGCTAGAGATAATTTGAATTTGTTGGTGTGAAGCTAATGGTCTAAATGAATATGTTATCGTCAGATTTGGTGCCACGAAAGACAGATGAAGGTGATGATGGCTGATAGTCATAGCGCTGGGGTTATACAGACACATTTTAATACCTCTGCACACTCATTTGTGTTATCTCTGCTCTCTAAAGTATAAATATTTGAGAGTTACGGATATAACTAGCTTCTACTGTTTAAAGGACAATATAACGAGATAGAAACTATTCTCAAAATGGGACTGATATCCTCTGATCTATTTGGACATCTTGGGTCAGAGAATAATGATAAAAATTGAAAGCTGACACCGTTATTGTGAGAAATCATACTGTGAACCTGGGCTCCAGAAATTCAGTCGAAGTTGCTTTGAAATAAAGAAGTGACATGCACATGGAAATGGTGTTAACATTTAAAAAGAACAAGAAACTGTGTGCCATAATTACTGAAACATCAATCAAATTCAAAATTAAGAGTGGCCTTAGAATCCAGTGATGCCCAACATGAAAAATATAAAATATAATTGGAAAATGATAACAATAGTGATTATAATGATACTAAACAACACAAAAAAAGAGAACATACTCTTCCTGCAACAACAATAAAACTGATATTCAGATTTATGTTGATCTAAATATAATACAACAAATGAATGAATAAATCATACTGCAGACAAATCACAACCAAACTGAGTTTCAATAAGGTGATGCTCATCGAAAGTTCCTATTATCTATATTTCCCCACAAAGGTAAAGAGCAGTAAATATAGAAAAACTATGAGAAAGTTGTTGTAAAACCCAATTTTATGCCACTTTACTTTGGGCAGATTGTAATAGATAAAGCTGACCTTTTTTCCCCTTTTCTTTTAAGTTGTTTAACTGCAGTGAATCATGTAATTTTCAGTGGCCAAAGCTTGCAGAGATGATTATTAGCGGGGTTATCTGATCAGTTGTTTTTTTTTATTATTAATTTTTATCCAATTTGACTTAAGATGCAACAAATGTGGGTGACAAAGTCTGGAGAAAAAAACCCCGTCTGGATCAGCCCAACTTCATTATGACCTAATTCCCTTCTGAATTCTTCTGTTTAAATAAAATCATCCATAATGACAAGTAACAGACAAAATAAGACAAACATGGTCATTTAGATTTTTTATTTCTGATATTGTCACTATAACATAGCTTCCATTACGTGTGCAATTTACATCGTATGATTTCAGCTTATTTTCAGTGTAACTGTGGCAGCAAACATGAACACATCAATTTTACCTTATTGGCAAAAAAAACCAAACAAATCCACACGCACTTAACAGAGGAGTCTCAAGACTAATGCACACAAAAAGCCAGCATTGCGGTATCAGCTGAGAAAATAATGGCTAACATATTAATTTGTTTAAGATAATGTATGTATGAAGGATTGATGGCTATGATTTAATATAATGAGCATATTTTTTCTGTAAACTGTGACTTGAGTTTAATAAACTGTACATTTCAGCTGTGTTCAGGATGTGTAGACAAGAAAGAAGTGTATTTATGGTTGGGTTGTGTTATTTCAAACTTATTTAAAAAAAAATGTGTGTGTCTATGTGTGCATTGTCCTTTATTATGGATACCGGTACTTGTATTGGTTTTTGTTGAATTTCATTCATTTTCCAAGTACTTGAAAAGCTATGGTTGCACTCAGCAGTTCCCACGAATCTTTGTAGAAATGATCCTAAATGTATTTCACTTGGGACCCATTTATTTATAAAACTCGTTAAATCACAGAAGTTGATGAATCATTATGGTATTTATTTTGTAAGAATCACTGTGGTAATTGTGCTGTAATGCCAATAAAAAAACCCAACTGGTTAATACTGGAATAAAAGATGTTCCAGTGATAAAATGATTGCTTGCTTCTACAGGGTATAGCATGTTTGGCATTGGAATCGGCATCCTGGTGTTTGGCTATTGGAGGCTTTTTAGCTGGAACAGAGAAAGGAGGTAAGATGATGTGTAAAAGTATATTTGGTTTGCGTTGCTAGATTGTGAGTTCACAGTCCAGATCAAACTGGTGGTGATGTTGTGTTTGTGTCTCAGACGCTTGCAGATTGAGGAGCTGGAGGCCAGGATAGCGCTGATGCCTCTGCTGCAGGCAGAAAATGACCGAAGGTGATAATCAGAAGTAACATAGCAAATTTTTATTCGTTTATTTGCTGCTTTTTTTTGTTAAAGGTCAGCCAATTTAAATCATATTTATATAGCAACTGTATTTTTGTTTTTGCCAGGACCTTAAGGATGTTGAGGGAAAACCTAGAAGAGGAAGCGATCGTCATGAAAGATGTTCCCGGATGGAAGGTAAAGAAGTAAAAAATGTCGTTCATTGCTTGTTTTCCTTCCTTTTCTTTTGTTATTTTTTAAGGGGGACATATTTTTGCAACAAAAAAACCAAACGTGACTATCAAACTTTTTTTGTAAGCCTTTTAATTAGTAAGAAAATAACTTAAAAAAAATAAAGTATTACATCGATGCATTTTCAGTTCATGTTTACAATAAGTTTCACTTTGTAGTTAATAAACCAACTTCAACTATCAAAATAAATGCTGCAGTACAAGTTTAATTGAAATATCAATTTTTTGCCTCAGAAACACAGAATTATGTTTACTGAACATTTATTATTGTCTTTTCCTTCTGTTGCTCATCATACTAGCGCAGTCATGGCAGGAAGCTCTCTGCTGAAGATGTTTTCTTGGCTGGAAATAAGAGTGATGGGGGTGCAGCAGAATGACTTTATAATAAGCAGGAGGCAGGGCACGATGCAGAATTTATGCTCTAGAAATCGCTGTATTTTCTTAACGTATGGAGAATCACAGATGAGGCTCTGTACCATGTTCATGTGAGCACTGCCTGTATCTGTAGAAAACTTGTTGTTCCAGTCTGGAACTTCTTATTTGTGTTTTCCTGGATATACAGTAGCAGTCAAATGTTTGGACATACCCATGAATTAAGAGTATGTGTTCAAACTTTTGACAGTATTTTATTTATTTTAAACAATAACTTGGAGAATATTATTACAGTTAAGATATTCTTTCTTCTGAAAATGAAAAGGTCCAGTGTACAATTCCTTTGATAAGTTCCACATAAATCAGTTCAAAAAGACACACACGCTGCCATAGGTCGGTTTGTCTGCAATCATTTTTGGCTTTTTTTTTTTTGTTAGATTAGGATTTTAGACATACATCAGTCAGCTGGTGTGTACATATTGGATGCACTCATTAACCCTAGAACACTAACGTTGTGTACTCTACCCATTCAAAACTAATGTAGCATGGGTGAAATATACCCACCTTTAGTGTTCTAGGGTTAAAAAAAAAGAATTCAAGATTTCTTGCAATTTCCTAAATGACACAGCTTGTGTGTGTGTGTGTGTGTGTGTGTGTGTGTGTGTGTGTGTGTGTGTGTGTGTGTGTGTGTGTGTGTGTGT
>JAOXYM010000008.1:12158830-12179156 GCA_028567055.1 Leptatherina wallacei | reverse complement strand
CTACAGTATATATTGGAAATGACTGACTTTGCCTTCATCCTTCTTCAGTTACTTCATTATAGGCTAAGCTAAAAGCTTATTAAGGCAAGTTAAGTTTATTTGTATAGCACATTTCATGTACAGGACAATTCAAGGTGCTTTACATAAAAACATAAGAAACATTACAGCGGGGTGCAGAAAGCACTAAGAAGAATTAAAAACAAAAAATTAATCAGGAAACATTTAAAGTGCTGGACAAAATGTCTACAGCGATGGTATTGGCTGATAACGAAAAGCCATTTGAAGAGCTGCATGATCCCCAGAGTGGGATTTTACAGTAGTCAGATTACACAGAAGCCTTAGATGAGATGCCCAATTAAAGCAAGGCTAGATTCTCTAATTGTTGTTGTAACATGGTTAATGACCAAAACTCATGGCTACATTTTAGATGCCAAGCTACTACAAAAGATTTACAAAAAACTAAAGGTCAACAATAACACGAGGACATTTTTCTTGAGGTGAGCATCTTTGAAATACAGCCAGCCAAGTGATGATCTTGAATCAGGGAGATGTTTACTCGTGTGTAGCTGGAGGATAAGAAGTGGGCACACAGGTAAAGACACTGAAAGTTCCGTCACCGGAGTTTCATAACATCCCCCTCAACCCACAAGACAGTCAATACGTTTTGTTTAAGTGGCTCCATCAGTTGTGAGATGAGCAACTTTTGAGCAGGCAAGATTTGGCATTCGCTTTAGCGCTTCAGTTGTTTTTTGCCAGCCTCTTTATCAGAGCGGGGAATTGGTCAGCAAAATTTGGCAATTGTATGCAAACAGGCATCTTGGGCTCAGGTACAAAACTGAGGGGAATACACGATACAAGTCTTCAAAAGTTAAGGATGTTTAATTACCTTAAGTGCAAAGTTGAGCAAGCCTGGTCAAGTATTTGCATATGAATCTATGTATCCGAATATAAATTATCTTTACACATAATTTAATGCAGTAATACTAAATGGAGCAGCCGTTATAAAAGGATTATGAATCAGTAAATATTAGGTGTTAACGATTTCACAATGACAGCCCCAATGTAAGCCTACATCAATCAAAATAATCAAAATTCATGCTTACCATAGCTGTCATATCCATCGCGGTATGATCCAGAGCGGTCACCATATCCTCCCTGGCCTCTGTGGAAGGGAAAATAAAAATTTGTATTTGCTGCAATGCATTAGATACAGGCCATATTTAAGTTGGGGAGGAAAAAATAAAAACCCAGTGATTACTGACCTGTTTTCCCTGTAGCCACCAGAGGAATAGCCGCCACTTCTGTATCCTCCACTGCCACCAAAACTCCTGTCGCCACCACCGAAGCCTCTGTCACCGTAACTTCTGTCACCATAACCTCTGTCACTGTTGTATCCGCCTAACAGGCCGATACAAATGATAAGTTTGTTGTCAAAACCTCTTCTGGTACAACAATCAGAGAGGCAATCATACCTCTAGAGAAACCACGCCCACCCCTTCCTCGTGATCCACTGAACCTGCCACCTCTGGGTCCTGAGCTAAATCCTCCTCTGGAACGTCCACCTTTTCCTGCTTCATCCACTCTGATTGCCCGTCCATCCAGGGTCTAAAAACATTATCACTAAATAAGTACAGGTTCATTTCTGAAATGAAGCAAATCTCATTATTGACAAACCTACCTTTCCATTCATGGCATCCAACGCATCTTTAGCATCTTCAACATTGTCGTATTTCACGAAGCCAAAACCACGAGATCTTCCGGTTTCTTTGTCTCTAATCACGTCCACTAAAAAAAAAAAAAAAAAAAAAAAAATTTTTAAATTAAACCTCAAAAATTTTAATAAAAAAAAAAAAACAAACACAAAAACCTTACGACCATAAACCAATTTTTGAATAGTTACCTTTCTCGATGGTTCCGTATTTGCCAAAAGCAGCGGCAAGAGACTCTTCGTTGGTCTCGAAGCTGAGTCCTCCGATGAACAATTTGCCCTCGTCCGACATTTTAGGTATAACTAAATTACAAGTAAATAGAAATTAACAAACGTAAATTACACTTAAAAAGACAACTCAAATAAACCCACCCAATAATAAACACACACTTCGATTTAAATTTAAAAAAAAAAAGATAAGTACAAAATAGGGTTTCGCGGGGCTTAAGTAGGTCACCGGGCCACTTCCATAAAATGGCGATCGCGCATTGCGCACTTTCGCCCAGGGTCCGCTCCCGCTTAAAAACAGCATACATTTACAAATTATAGATTACCTAACCACTTATAAATAGAGATAATTCCAAATGATAAACGAAATTGGGTCATCCATGCTGGAGTGCCTTGACTTTAGAATACTTTAATTAGCCAACACGTGCTATCATTTTTTCTTCCGGCGCCATTTTGTAGCATCTAGCTGCTCTTCTTTGTTTCAATGGCCTACTTAGCACGTAGCTCACAATGCGGCTCGACACCCCGCTCCCAAAGATGGTGTAAAAATGAACGAAAAATAAAGTTTAAAACCTTCTACCACTATACAGTTAGTCAGCATAAACTGCAAAAAGCTTCCAGATGACTGATAATGATTAGTTAACAAAATTTCTTCTAACGGCAGTTTTACTCAACTTTGAGACATTAATATAAATCAAGATCAATCTATATAAATCCATGCTGTTATTTCTAAATAAAAGATAAAATAGCATAACAATAAATCGTGAAAATGCAATTACCTTTTGTGGTCTTATAGACTAAAGACGAACGTTTCTCTGGGTGGAGATGTAGGTCGAATGAGGAAGAAGAGAAGGAGTTTTCTGCTTTTATATCTGCTGCGACACACTTCTTCTTCTGCAGTTTAACGGGTCACAAACTCCGCACTTCCTCCCTACGGTTCATGGCTGCCACCTACTGATCACATTGTGTATTGGTATATAATGAATATTGATCACAACTGTACTGTTGCAAAATATTGGCCTGTCGATAGATAATAAAACAAAAACGACCAGAAAAACATATCCATGCTGAAAGTAACACAACTACAATCCCTTTGGTTTTTAGTCATAGCTGTTTCATCTCTCCTTTTGATACCACAATTAAGCATGATTAAGTTGACAATGTTTTTGGTTTTCTCTGCTGATTTTGCAATAGATTGTTTATTCATGTTCCTTATTTTGTGTCTCTTTTTTGTTTTTCATATTAAAGCATTTGTTCACTATTGTATCCTCCTGACTACAAGGGTAAAAGAAGTTGCCCAATTTTTTTTTATTCCCCAATTGTTTAAAGGGTAAATTGTATAAAAAAAGATTTTTTTTTTTTGAAGAGCAAAGTTTATTTAAAAACAAACAAAAAAAAACAAAACAAAAAACCCCCCCAAAAAAACAGCACAGTCGTATACTGAAGCACGTACTTTCCATCCAATCTAATGGGAATGCGGTAATGGACGCCAGTTTCCTTGACAAGAAAGAGAAAGTTCCCAAAACTCAATCCCTACAAGTGTGGTATCTTTTAAAATTCCTAAAAGTAATATTTGGAGAACAAAAAGAGTTAGTTCAGTAGCATGCAGGGGGTTGGAGATATTCGGGTTTACAAATGTTCTCCACATACGTCAAATATTAACTATTGATATTCAGGAGGATACTATAATTTTTTAATCACAGCAGTCATCTTGTGTCCCATTTGAGTAATCTTGTCTGTTATTTTGGTGTGTTTGTCACCTCTTTGTTTCACACAAGGGGTGCAATTTTGAGAATTTCCAACTTTTTGATGGTAATTTATGCTTTTTTTCCCAATCTTTTTGTAACTTTTTTAATCAACATTTTTGGTTATTTTGTATCTCTTTCTCGCCACTCTGTGACTATTTTCTATCACTTCATATCACGTCTTCTGTATTGCCATTATTTTCGGAGAAAAAAAGGAAACGGTTTATCCAATATAACAAAAACCTCAGACCTACATTTGTGATTTGTGAGTGAAAAGCTTCTTTTTTTAAGTGTCCATTTTAAATGGCTTCACCTCACTTGTAGAACAAATGGGGTGTAATATTTATCTGTCAATAAGACAGTGAATGGGCATTAGGGGTTTGCTTTAAGCTCCATTTTAGTACCCAAAAATGTCAAAAAATAAAGTCATGTCAGGCAATACCAAAAGACTACATGTGATGTACCTTCATCACAAAGCAAAGGGTATCATATTATAGGACCCATCATAAAATAACCCTCACAAATGTGTTATTGTTATTGTATATTACTGACAGGAAAATGGATTAACAGCATTATTTTCTTTTTGCTGTTAAATGCTGTATTTGTGGAAACGTGTGTGTCATGTACGACGTGAACTGATCAAGTGTGTGAACTCAGTTTGGGTCTTACTTTGGCCATGTGGGAGTTTGATGTGTAGGTGAAAGCCCTGTGCTTGAATGGTTTGTGTGGGATGCAAAAAGAAGCATCTGTAGGAGGCCCAAAGCTCAGCCATGCCTGTCCACATAACACAAAACAGGAAATACAAAAATCTTTAGTTTGAGTTACTTTAGATAATCATAAGACTGATAGATCAGATACTTATCAAACTGATCTGTCAGATATTGACCCTGAAGTCTGCTTTCATCAACATGCATCTGGCAGTGCTCTTTATGATACTCTATACTTTTATTACTCCCATTTGGGAAATTCTTTCTCTGTTTTTAACTCATCCTAGTTGCATGTTATATTCCAGCATTGGGGGTTGAGGGCCTCGCTCAGGGGCCAGATTGGTTAGCTTTCTTTGTCATTCTGGGGACTCGAACCTGGGTGCTTAGTGGGGGAGCACTTGAGGAGCTTTCACAAAGCACCGGGCCTGATAGTGGGTCGTTTGAAGCAGGAAGGGAGTTGAAACCACTCTAATGATCTGTTGTATGAAGATGGGTGAACACTAACCTGCCCACAGGGGGGTGAGACATTGTTTGGGCCTGTTGGAGCCGGCAGACAACACCAGTGTTGTCTAACGGCGCCAACAATCAGTATCTGATGATACTGAAGGCAAGATCAGCCAGTTGTAGGTCCCCTGCAAAGATATAGAAAAAAGCCGGAGAACTGGTATTTAACCAATGTCTCTTCATCAGTGTCCTAAAACACACACACCACATTTATCTGTCTGTCAGGGTGCAGCCTGATTAAGTGACTTTGTCTTTACTTATGAAAGCATCTCTGGCTTTTCTTCCTCCAATCAGTGCAGCTGAAACAACTTTGTACTTCTCACTGTCCTTGCTTGTAAGATAAATAGAAAAAACATATTTATTTTGTCAGGAAATTTGTGTCATATTATCTTGATTTGATAAAGTCTGAATTTAAAGTCAGTATCAACACTGAAACTGCAGTGCAGACTGCGCAAGATTTCAATACATTACCTGTGTTTGCTGTCAGATCTGTTACTGTATATTCTGCTTCTGCAGCTGATTATCACAGTCAGAAGAGCTCGGCCTGCAACCACATCAGCATTCGTGCTGCAGCTCTAAGCAGTGCCGTTCATTGAAAGTGAATAATTAAACAAACCTAGAAATGAAAGATCAGGGCTTTCTCAAAACGTATCAAAGGTTAGCATTGGGTAGAATTATGAACACCAGTAATGGAGGAGTGTTGCCCAGTCTCAGTCTGCACTATTTAGCTGCCTCACATGGCAATAAACTTTCCTGTGTGTGCATGAAGGCATACTAACATCACAGTAAAATTTAGAAATGAAAAAAAGCTTTGAACAAAAATGCTTTTTTCATATTTCTTGTGTCTTTCATTGGAGGAAAGGTAACAGCTACGCATTTCCCAAAACACTGAACTGAAATTATTTTTTAAACAAACATCACACAATAAATTCAACAAAAAAATGCAAAGAATTGGGATTTTTATTTTCTAGATCAGTAAACTATCATTAGCTCCACACAATCAGTCTAAATGTTTATTTTTTTTCCAAGAACTTGTAAATTTTCAGGCATATGTTTAATCAGGTTTATGTTTTCTCTGAAAAAACTACAAGCTTCTTCCCCATTATTACTTTTCAGCCAACATCCAATCAGTAACCAAATATAACAATAAATAGCTCATTTTACAGATTTCTGATAAGGGTTAAGTTTATGAATTATTGCATTAATATGATGCATTTATCTTTGTAAGAAAGCTTGTCTTGCAAGATGTTTATATTTTCCATAGATTTGTTTATTCCTTGCAAATTTTCGTCATTGTTTGAGTTTTATTACTAAAAACCAGATAATAAAGGGAAAATCTTTTTCAAAGAAAACACACTCTTTACATTCAAGTACAATTAAGGCTCTTGAATACAAAAAGGAAAAACTAAGTCATAAAATCTTTTTTTTTCTTAAAATACAGACAAATACATTCAGTTTTAGTTTGTTTTTCCTTTCTTACATAGGAGGTGTAAAGCACCCAGTAACTGATTTGGATATGTGGATGACATTTTGGTAAAAAAAATGACCTTGAATGTCCAAGACGAGAATGAATCTTTATCAGCTTATTGGACAGTAACATCAACTTTACTTGAGAGGATGTCAGATAAACAACAAATGTATATCAAGAATGCACTTACAATACAACCTGGGGATATTCCCACTGGTGAAGGAAGCAAAGGCCCCCCTCTCAATAGGGGGGATTGTTCACACCATCAACTATCAGCTACATACAATGCAGTCGTTATACCCCTCCCTACACTGCTTCACCCCAATTCACACCTCAATTCATGTTAATTTTGGGTGAGCACTGTCCCAGAGCACCTACAGAACAGGCAAGTCTTAAAAAGAGAATTACTTTTGAACAATGCGACACCTTTACAAGAACCAAAAGGAAGCTCAGCTGCCTTTTACTCAGACACTTGGGGTTACACAGACAAATACACAAAGTATTCAGACCAAACACAGACACGGATGACACAACAACACACAGAGCTTTTTTATGACATCGTGCTACAAATGTGAGTTATTGGCCCCCGAGAACAAACTCTGAATCATGTCAATACTCATATTTTTCTCTAAAAAAGCCCACAATGTGAATCACTTAAACAGCATCACGACATTAATTGACCATGTGCACTCTCTAGATATTTTACTGTAAAATCAGAGATCAATTTTGATTTCACCGACTTTCACCTGCTGCTTAGTAAGCCACCGAGGCTGTCACAGTGAGTGGTTATTTTCCATCCAGATGACTAAGAGCAATAGTGGCGATGCTGGTTTGGACGAGCGGTTTGGTAGAGGTGTGAGCTCCGGCGAGTCCGCCTGCGTAGACGCCTCTGATGCATCAAAAGCTGGAGGTGCTCTAGCTTGCAATGCAGAGTTTTATTTTCCTCTGTGGATGAAGGCAGCACCTGACTTTGTTTGCCTGCTGCAGAGACAAGAAATAGCATGTCAAAAATGCCACACAAAAATAAAACACACCTCAAATGATCAGGATGCATTCTATGAATGAAGTAAAGTAGCCTACATGCAGCTCAGTGTTGGAGTAAGTACTGTACATTAGTTGATCTAATCAGTTATATTTCAACACTGGCAACAAACTATTTTTTTTAATTTTGCTGAGTATTTCTAAATGATTGATAAATCAATGTATTGAATAAAAATTCTGATTTTGTGAATGCACAAAATCTCCACCAGTTATTCTGAAATTCAACTGACTGGCAGAGGAACAAGCATCTGAATTTCTTAAAGCCCCAGGTGATAAACATCATAATGAAAAGACTTCTTCATACATTTGAGAAATGTTTAGCTGTTTTTTTTCAGTGTTCTGTGACTAAAATATCATTTTTACCACTGCACTCCATCCCCTGTCTTAGTGGTTGTCTGCTTCTTGCTTTACATTGTTCCTCTGCAGTGACTTGGCTGGGCTGTTGGTTTGAGGCAGAACAGCAGTGAGGAGAAGGAGGAGGAGATGGAGCCCCCTGGTGGTGGTGGTATGCAGCTCTGAGGAGGTCTTGGAGGATTTGGAAAATGATTGTAATGCCACGACGAGGATTACTGACACCATTCTGACTGCAAGGGGCCAGTGTCCCTGATGGGAGAAGTAACAAAGCTCTGTTAGGTTAATTCTGTTATACAACTGTATGTTAACCTGCATTTACAGTATCTATTGATTTATCTTAGTCAGACTACCACAAAACTGATGTATTGCTGGTGTGCTTGTCAGTTGCCCCAGACTTACCAGAAAAAGTCCCTGAGAAGACACCTGGAGAGTGATTCACAAAACTTTCTATGACCGCTCCTGGCTGCTTTGCGGTAACATCACTCTATGTGGAAGAAAAACATAACCAAATGAGGAAGATGTTTGTTTGTTTGTTTGTTTTTTTAAACACAACAATATCTCAAATCCATCATTTGAAATGTATTACATGAAATTCTGTTACATGTAAATAGTACAACCTCTGAGAAGGTTGAGGCTGATGCTGGGCTTGGGGGCCTGGGGCTGCAGCCAGACGGTCTGCCTGTACAGACTGGTGTGCTTGCTTGCAGTGGACCGCTGCAACGTGGTAAACCCGATGGGGAAGGAAGCTTGTGAGCAGGTTCGACAAAAGAGGGACTGTGGCATGTTACAAGTGGGGTACAGCTGGATGAGTGTGAGGAAGATCTAGGTATCTGGGTGTGACACTGAACGAAGGATGAAGAGTCAGTGGAGAGCTGGACTGGAGAGGAAGTCTGTGAGGTAGCAGATCCTGTGGAGGCAGAGTCAAGGTGGCTCACAGTGCCGGATGTCTGTGGACCAGTTTGAAGCTGACAACTGCTCAGAGCTTTAGAGTCCCTGTCCTGCTGCAGCTCTTGGGCATCCTGTTGTGCAGAGAGCTGGAGCTGCACATACATGGTGTGGGCACCGGTTCCAATGCTGAGGGCCAGAGGCGAGCGCCCCGACAGGAAGTCATTAATCTGCAAGACAATCAGAAGAGAAATAAGAAGTCCTAAAGTCATTTGGATTTCAGTCATGTTTAATTTGGCAGAGCTGCTGATGGCAGAGCATGTGGTGTTTGCAAAAGAGGTGTAATGTTAAAGAGGTAAGTCATGGTGGATGACTCCATGACACCCACAGATGTTCTTTTCACACTCCCTGACTGACAATATGAAAGGGACCAACTCACTGTAATGCTATGACTGCCTGATATACATATGGGGATTTTGTGAGTGTGTACAGCTTCTTGGTATCCTCTAATGATATTATGCAACAATATTTGCATGCTAATACATGCTTGTATTAAGAAATCAAAACATATTTGTGTGGGATTCTCCTCAACTGAGTCATTCTTCTGACCAAAAGCACTCTGGACTGCCAGATGAGGTGATTTTCTGGTAAGATGCCTTGAGTAAGATAAATGTAAAAACCCTTCAACTATCTGAACAATGGCATCAGCTTAGTTTTTATTAACTACTACAGGAATCCAACAAATATTTCCATTCAGTGAAAGCATAAAGACAGCAAAAAACTAAACTAAAGTGTTACCTGGACTTCTGTTAAACTTTCCAACACATCCCTCATCGTCCTCTCTCTGGCCGTGGAGCACTGTGGTAGTAAAAGTAAAACATCAACAAGTCTGATTATTGACATTTTTGCAATATTAGTAAACACAAGGAAAACAGAGGTTTACTTACCGCTAAACCAGATTCAATAACTGGGACCAGGGTTAGTTTGCTGCCATCTGTCACTCCCTGCTCCAACAGTTTCCCCACAGCCAGGTGCCTATAATTTATAATCCATGTGAGATAGAAAGTAATAAGTACATTTTTAAGTCACTCTGTGAAACAACAACAACAACTCAGACCCATCCCATACTCTGATTCATATAGGATGCAGTATCGCACAACTCGCCTGTTCTTATGCAGTAGAACGATTCTGTCCGTTTGCAGTCTGAGTTTTTGGGAGATGCGTGTCTTCAGGCCCTCCGCAGTCTCTCCTCGCGGGATAGTGAGCTCCACCGGGCTGCCGGTTGTCGACGTGATAGACAAACGCATCATGGGTTGACCAGTAGAGACTCCAGCCCGATCTGCAGACAGAGGATGGGAGAAGCTACAAAAACCCTGATGATGCTGTTGCTCCATTCACAGTCTCTGGTTGCAATTTGTTTAAAAGCAGATTCTGGTCGCTAGCATCGAGATTGAGGTGCTGTTGCAGAGTTTTCTTTCTTAAATTTTCTTCGGAACTCGTGAAACGTGTTTAAAACTAAGAGAAACGGACGACTCAAGCACAACTCTGTGTGATAGTAGCTCTTTCTGAGTGTAACAACAGCAGCTCTACTCCAAACGTAAAACACCCAACCCTACCGGAGAAAGTCCCGCCTATATGGATTTACAGCCAATCAGCGAGAGCCACAAGACTGTCGAGCTTAGATTGACCAATCAGAAGGTTTTCCTCACCGCAAGGCTCCACCCCAGTTTGAGCCCATTCATAACTGATGCAATCCGTTCAGCACTACATTTGTACAGGATGTCATGTCAAATTTCCGTTTTGATGAAATGAAAGACTGTACTGTCATACCTCAACTGCTTGAGGATTGTTCAAAACCTTAAGCGTTAACAAAAACAAATACACTCAAATGTAGCATGTATGTTTAGATCTGATTAGGTCTGACTCCCTGTGATGATTCTTACATCCCTCCAAGGAGATTCTCTTCCACGATATACTTTTAAGCATTTAAAAGAAGGAAAGAAAATGAAATAATGACAGTGTTTTCAACTCTGTCATGAAAAATCGGCAGCCTTCAGTAGTTGCATCATAAACAACATGCAAGAGTATCAGGTGTGGGCACCCTCAACAGGATGTCAGCTGGTTACGTGACACAACCTTTGGCAAATATTGCAGCTTGTAAACACCTTTTCCACCTAGGAGCTTTTTGGTTATTGCTGGAGGCTGACCAATGATGTTCAAGGCTGAGAGCCATGGCAAAATCTCCTTAGGATTTAAAGGTTTGGCCAGAATCATTATCCTGTCGTTGAAGGCATCTTCAGATGTTTTACAGAGATTATGATGTTTGCCTTCAGAATTTGCTGGAAAGGCCTTTGGAGGGTCTTTGTTTCTTTTCTGAGAGCATATCTTCACTCATTGCAGCCAAAAATGTCATTTTATTAGAAGTAGCCTATTACAATTATACTACAAACCGATGAAAGGAAAGGTGAAAACACCAACAGCCTAAAGATCTGAGATCTTAAGTTGTCCCTTTTTACACATTTACACCCCTTTCTTTTTTCACTCTAGCTAAAAAGGAGCAGATGTTAGGGGGTGTAAAACGTTTGTGTGTCACTTCATATATTCTACAAAACATTTGTGTAACTGGAAGTTACTATGGTAACTATTAAAGGTAGAACAAACTGTGGGATTTGCTGAGTGTATTGAGAAGGTAAGTCAACATTTCTTTCAATATAGATTTTTTTTGTAATGAAAATTACAGAAGCCTTTCCCAACATGCATTGTGCTTGAATCGGGGAAACTCTTTATGGACACTCACATTCATCTATTCAGTTTCATGTTTCAGCCTTTGGGAGGAGATGCTGACAGAATACAGCTAATCACATCATGGCTGTTTGGTATTCACGTCATGTCCAATCTCTGGTCCACATCAGGATCTCTGGCTGCTCCTGTCACATGATACATGGTGGAGGGGAGTAAAATGTGACGTATGAAGCTGGTGAGGGCAGAAAATGCAGCTAATATGTGTCCCCTCACAGTGGCTAAAAATAGCAGCACCAACAACACCCCCGCTTTACAGCCTGCGTCACTCCACTCATGTGACTAACCCCATCCCACACCCATATTCACCTCACTCCAGCAGGCAGACAGGTAGTGTTTGTCTCATTCCCTCTCATCTGTCTGAAATCCCTGCAGCGTGTGAGATACTCCTTTACTGTTGTCTTCTGTCTTCCTCTGTTTTTGCAATTTCATATTTTTTTCTCTTTTTGCATATTTCTTTTAGATGCTGATGTGCTACGTTCAGTGCTATTTAGTAGTGGATGTCACATACGCATAAAATAATTCAAATCCCAAATATTTTTGTTAAATCTCCCTGGATTTCAAAATGAATATGTGTCTGACCACTCCTCAGTCTTTCCTCTTTGTAGATAACATGATGAACTGAGTGACCCTGAGATATTTTGATGGAGAGCCTTTCCTCCCTGAGCTTTTCGCTGAGATGAGCGAGACGGGAGAGGCTGCTGCTTTGCATTCTTCGACCATCGGCGAGAACAATTCCACAGGATGTCCTGCTCTCCGGAGCATGCACAGACGCAGCTCTGACGTCAACCACCCAGCAACACACACAAACACACAGCTCTCATCCTCTCCTTCACATTCCTCCCACCTCCAGGCATCATTTCCCAGATGTTTCAATCCTGTGGTATGTGGCACCTTAGACGTCCTGGAATTTCTAAGATAAAGCATTTGTATGTGAGAAATTCATCTTGAATATTTCACCTATAATCTCATTTCATGAGTGTGACTTTGTATGAAATGCAGACAGAGAAAAGAGAATATTTAGGTCTTTTTACTGATCTTAAATGTGAAAGTCATAACTGAGCTCATCCATTAATGCACCTTCTTATGATTGTAAAGTGTTATGCATTGAGCTGTCTACTATAATTATCTGCTCACATGAAGCCCGATTCTCATTTCTGATGGAGCTGTTGCAAATAATCCAAATTTGACAAGAAATAGATTCAAAACGCCAGATGATCAAAATCTCCTTGAAAAAGCATCGGATTAACTCATCAACGGATTAACATAAAGGAAAATACATTTTGTAATACTTCTTAGATGCACCAAAACTGATACAGCCAGGTAAGATACGAACCCCTGATGTTGCTTCATTCATTTACTGGATGAATTTGATGTGAACAAACTCAACAAAATGATCAGCCTGACATATTTTTAGCTTTTGGAAATATGGGAGCAGTAGGGTTGGGGAACTTCATATTAAAACATGAATTAATTGGTTGTAATGTATTTAGCAAAATATCTATTTAACAATATCTTTATACTGCTTATATAATATTTAGTGAAAGCTTGATATTGATTTCAATCTGGAAAAAATCATAGAACACATAATATTTGTGTTATTTGCAGTCTTAATGTGTCCAAATCAATGCATGGCCTCAGCTAATGATTCATTCCTATAAATTATTTTCCTCAATATGTCTTCAATCAGTTAAGTGTTCTGATAAATATCTCAAAGTGTTTGTTAACAGCTATATTTAGCAAAGAGCGTTGTGAGAAAAGTGTACAGTTTTTCTTTATCTGGAACATTGTGAAGGAATTTTCCTTCATGATGTAGTTAGACTCCACCGATAAGTGAAGTCTCACTTGCATGAATTTAATGACAGTGTCCCCCACCAAGGACATCAAGACTTTCTTCTGTCTAATTTTACAGAAAAAGCACTCATGTTCAGCATGCCTTCTCTTTCTTTATTCCTGCTAAAGCATCTTGCCCTTATTTAGTTATGTTTGGAGAGGAAAACACATCAGTTATGTAGCTTCAGTAATTACAAAGGAACTCTGAACAAATATCACAGAAAGACTTGTTACAGACCAACAGGTCCACCAGAAGAAGTTGTCACTTTCTCAGTCTGCTTAGCTTTTTGGAGGGGGGGGACTACACTAATTATCTAGAAAAAAGTAAAGGTTTAGAGAAACAGCAAGGAAAATCTGCACTTTAGAAAATATTTAATCACAGGCCTTTAAAACAGGAAGTTGGAATCTGTGTTCTCTCTGAGACCACCTTCTCCCTTTTTTGTTTAATAAATTTAGCTCAGGTTACAAAACTCTGATAAGAAAAAGGTCATGGTTTGGATTAAAATAGACACTTTTAGAGGCAACCTCAATAAAATAAACATTAGTCATTTCAAACAATGAAACATTACTCCACTTTCTGTGGTTCTGCGATCACATTCTGTTGGCCATTGTGCTCATGTTTTTACAGCTTAACAAACCAAAACCTGACGTGCATATAAGTGTGAAACTCATTGCACAGTGAAACAAATTCTACATTTTACATTTTAAAATGTAGCCTACAGCTATCACAGCTATCTGAAAACCTGCTGCATTAACTGAATCTAGCAAGCAACAAAGAAGTAAGGTGAGAAACCTGTGAAATTATTTAAGGAAAAAAAAACTTTGGTTATTGTTAATAACAACACATTGTTGCAGGGGCAATACAATATTTTGAGGAAATGCTAAAAATGGTTCCACAAACACAATATAAATGTATAACATATCAGTATGATGCATAAGGACAGGGACACAAATCAAATCAAGATATTTATGATTGCATCATATGATTCGCACTTCAGCTGCTTTGATATAAATGTGATTTGTCTGAAACATGTAGAAAGACCAAAATTAAGTCTTTATGCAACAGTTTTTTGTGTCCAAATGAATCCAGTTGTGAAAATGCTCAAAGAGCATATTTTTTCATTTTAGCCTATAACACTCATAATAGATATCTATTATTATAATTTCTGTAATTAAAGGCTGGGTCAAATGTTCTCAAGCTGTTTCCTGAAAATGTCATCAGATGTTTGAAGAGGTCACTGTGACTTTTAGCACACCCTCGTCCGCAAACAGTGATGACTGAAAGTGTTTCAGAAATGAACTGCAATGCCATATACATTTTACGAGGCCATGACACTTTTTGTAGAAAGGACAAAAAGGACAGAAGCGCAATCACAATTACACAGTATTAAGTACTCTAGTGAATAATTGAATTCAGGCCATTTAGCTCCTCTGAACTGATTCTCATGTGCTGCTATTTATGTTTGACCCAGCTGTGAGTCAGTTTTCCAAAGTTTTAATGCGGGTTGACATTTTTGCACCGAGGCAGAAAATTAATTCTCAGATGTCCGACTGTCCTCCTATCGGTTATGATGCAAGCACAAATAAGACCTCCTTCTAGTTGGGTAAAGCAAAGTTTTACATCACCCAGAATGGAGACTGCAAAGGTAGAGACTGAAAATTGTGTTTTCGGAAAAGTGTTCATATAAATGCAAGAGAATCTTTGTGTGGTGTAAAAACATTCGGAGAGGACAAAAAAATTTATCTAAAACTTTAAAATAAACAACAAACTCTCCAAACTGCATTTATATAGGCTATTAAATGTTTGTTGCTATTGAGTTTTAGTTTTTATTGTGAGTTTATAGTTAGATTATCTCAACAGTATAGGCTGCTACATTGCCCTTTGTAAAAAAGAAACAGAGCTGCATGTTACGTGTTTTCACAATGGTTTTTTGGTTCAAACTCATAATAATGTGTATTAATTGTCCCAAATTAGAGTGAAATGACCTGGATTTGACTCAAACTCAAAGAAAACAAAACCTACATCCTGAACCTCCATCGAGTCTTCAGTTAGTGCGATGCTGCCCCCATGTGGCGAAAAGAGAGATTACAAAAACGATTACCGCACCATCTGTCTGTTCTTGCATCTTATCTCACTACAAGGATACAGCGGCAGACTAAAACACGTCAAACTGAAAACATTTTGAACAATTTTACATTGGTTGCATTGACCTAGATTCAAATACTTTTATCAATCATAGAGTCATACCAGAGTCCTCTCCGTCAGCTGCTGCCATTCATGAACGACTGCTGTGAATGAAGACGGGTTTTCTCCTCCATCTCACATCATCCCCACCATCATCATCATCATCAGCGCTGGTCACGTGGCGCATCGGGGAGCGGGCTGTGGGTGTGTCTAATCGCGTGTGGTTTCATTCATAACTAGAGTCTTTATTTGAAGCCCAAATTAAAGTATGCAGATGGGGCAGGCTGCCTGTGGACCGCTTCAAACCGAGTCTACAACCGGGTGAGTCCTGTTTTTGGTCCCTCTCACTTAATCTGAATAGTTCGCACGTATCTACAAGCGTGCTCATGGTGTAATGTGGCACTATTTCATTATGTAAGATGCGGGATAGGGGAAAGAGCCGACTCCAGATATAATCGCAGCATATGATTTATTAAGAAGTGTTTGACGCACAGGGACCGCTGCGGAGCCCCTTTCCCGTAAGTCTGGCACATGAAAGCTCCCGTGTGAACAGTTGTGATTTATTTTCCCGCAGGCTGAGAGCAAGCGATGCAAAGACATGGGACAGTAGGCTACTGATCGGCGGGTTTTCGGAGGAGACGGGAAGATGCTGCTGATGCTGCCGCTATGAGCGCCGCCGGCTGCAGCGGATCGCTGAAGTCACTCTGCACAGAGCGGAGGGAAGCTCCCTCAACACCACCCGAATAGACCGTAAGATAGTCCCACAGCACATCTGGTGCACTTCATCACCCACTTACATATGATACACAGCCTACAGCACCCCCCCTCTCTTCATCTTTACTGATGGTAGCCTAGGCTATAAGATATACAAAACACAATCAGCATCACTGCTCTGGCATCTAGTGAGTAGGACCTATGTGTGAGCCGCCTCGTCCATCTGTCTGGATGATTTAACCAGAGATGATGTGGGACTATAACATGTCATTAAAGCCCAAAAACTAACACGTGCACGCACTCACACGTTGATCATTTTTCTGCCAAATGCAGTCAGTGTTTTGAATTTATTTGCTGAGAAAATGAGGATGAAGCTGAGAAAATGGAGAGGATGTAATAGTAGAAATAACAGAATATTTGTAATCTTCTGCTAAATTAATTAGAATTAAATTAAAGATGTGCCCCAAGCATGAATTCATTCTCACACTACAAGGGTCAAAACCTTTTTACATATTTATATCTTTCCAAATATTGTGCCTCATGTCAACCCCCAGGGTTAGTTGTGGCAATTCAGACACATTTTTACAGCAAAACACCACCTTGTTTAATTCCTTTAGAAAGTAGGCTACTTTACATTCAGATTTTCTAACATCACTATATCTTTATACACAGTCTGTTCTGTTACAGTGAAATCTTGAACAAGAGAGAAACCCTCAAGACACGTGCAAATGTTAGGACAGAATAACCCGCTGGTGCTGCATGTGTAAAGCTTCAATGAAGATAATTCAACAGAACATGAGTTCACATACATGTGCATTATTTGCCTTTTTCTATTCAGAGATGCAGTCACATCATCTTTACGTTGAGCTGCTGGTTTGTCTGAGATATTACATAAAATATGGCTCTCAGCGAATGTGCAGCGCCGTTATCAGCGTGTTTGAGGAATACAATTATGGGTTGATGTTATACAAGCTGCTCTCTGCTGTTTCATATGTTACTTCAGAATGGTCATTTTAGAGATTATTGTGTCTTCGGGAAAAAAAAAAGATAAAAGAAATCTTTGGACACAAAAACAGTTGTATAATCTTCTCTGTAACTCCAGAATGTAAAGCCAGTAATGTATCATCAGATCTAAAATTGTAATACCTGAATCACAAACTCAATATTCAAGGGGCGTGTATTTTTATTTTTTTATTTTTAATACCCATGAAGGATCTTGACTCATCATGCTCAAGGCTGAAAGTCTGGATGTGTTTGTCTTTTCAGCATCAAACACTGGATTTTAGATTTTTTTACTTCTTAAAGCCATATTTTCATTTTAGTTATAGTCTCCCATTGATAAGAGTTATTTCTTTGCTTTTATGGTACACAACTGCGTCTCAGGCTGAAACCCAGAAGCACAAGATTTTAGATTCAGTACCAGACAAACCAGCAGAAGTGACGGTAGACTGTTCACATGTACTACATGTAGTTTTACTAACACTGGCCAGCTTTAAGGAAATAATATCATTAAGTCCAATAAAGCAGGACTAGCTTTTATTTGATTTGGACAAGCTTTGACCACAAAATAGTCTTCCAATGGGAACAGCCTGTGCACACACCTATGAGCAGTGATGATACAAGACAGCATTCAAGGAGCCATATCATACCTTTTTGCTTTCCACCAATGTATCATTGAACTTTTCTTTTACATACTTGACACATAGATGACCTATTAAGTTGTATTTCCCCTTATCGTCACCAAAGGGATTGATTTTCTCCTACAGATGACACTGTTCCTGAATTTTTTTTACTCCTAACAATTGTTATCTGTCTACATTTCTGTGTTATATTTGGATAGCATCTACCAAGAGGCAAGTTTGGCAGCTACATCTAACAAAGAATAAACAGCTTCTGTGTATACTGTCATTTTTACCAGTCCAAGCAATCTGTGCTTTTGGGGTCTCTCAAAGAAACAGGAGCTTAAACAGAGAATTTTAGACAAAAAAAAAGAAAATGAACAAAAGGTGGTAAAGCAATGTAAGTTTGTAGCAGTTTTTTTTTTGTTTTTTTTTTGCACAATATGTATGCCTGTTCTTTTAGATCCAAATCAATATTACAAACCTGCAAATCAGCATGTGGTTTGAACTGTGTTCTGGAGATGGACTATTTTCAGTTGTAGATGATTAAATTACATTTAATTTGCATTCCCATCACCAGATAGAATAAAAAAAAATACACTACAGTATCCCTTTTTATCATAATGCAGGAATATGCTGACCACGACAATTCACTGTATGTTGATGTTGCTCTGTGGTACAGAGGAATGAGCTAAATCAGGCCTCACTGAGAAAACTAATTAGTGAGCTCAATACAACTCCGGCTTTGAGGTCTTTTCATTGAATTTGTTGAGATTAATCTTATTCTCCAAATCATCTGAACTTTGAAGTTTCTGTATCAGAAAACAGAAGTTATATTAATGCCCATCCATCTGACTCGACACTTTCTTCATCTCATGCAGGGCTCACTCACACTGCCCTGGACCATGAGCAATGATCTGCCCGTTCTGACAAGTCTGACAGAGAATTCCACTGTGAGTACTGCTGCATATGAACTCCTCCTCTGTCAACACCATCAACACATCCTGTCCACACCTTCAGCTAGTGACTCTGGTGTATGATGACTCCATGAATCAAACTGGACTAACATAGAAACTACAAGGAAAGACATGTTGAGATAACAACACAATGTTGCAGTCATACGCATCATATTGCAGGTGGAGAAGCGATGGTGTCTGGTCTGTATCCAAAGATGAGTTGATTCAAAACAGCACTGAAAATTTGTGTGCATGTATTTTCTCCGCAGTAAGAGTTGCTATTTATCAGCTAGTTAAATTAGTCAGTGCAGTGGAAGAACTGTAGTGTGTTAGAAACACGGCCTTGAGACTGAAGAGATGCTTTTTGCTTTTCCAGCTCATTGATATAGCTGTTTTTCTTGTTTGGCGGAGCTTGTAAAAACAGCAGATTTGATTAAATCACAAATGCTCTGAATCTCATACACATGTTACTGTGGGTGTATCAGACACACGGCTTCCAACACAGTCTACTTTGTGTCTTCAGTGGCATCAGCTGTCTGTATACGCAGACCAGGAAAATGAAATATATGGTATCTTTGTGAGACAAGGGGTTCAGTTTAACATGTGGCCTGAAGCAGATTTGACGGTGACTTAAAACATGTATTTTCCTACATGAAGATACTCATTGTCAGATTTGTCTGCTTTTATGAACAGGGAATGACAGCCTCTTTCGTTCAGCAGCATAATTCTCTCCTTCATGTTATGACTTTTCTGCTGTTAGATTGAACTTCTGATTTAAGCGGACACAGACTGATTGATTAGTACCATTAGAACCATAAAATCTGCTGTTTTTGTTTCCTCTCCACGGGATGGGAAAGGTACAGGTGCTGTGTTGTGCCTTTTGTTGAGGTGGCCACGCTGCAGCTCCTATTAAAGTCATTGTCTTATAGTTAGACTGTGCTCCAGGAAGAGCTTCAGCACAGTTTTTGTCACTTGTGATGACATCCTTTCAAAGCTTTATACATTAAACAACATTAAATGTTGCAATTGATAAATATAACATTTGTGATGGTGTAAAGAGTTCAATTATTTCCCCACTCTCTTTTAAAACTGACATTGGTAAAAGGGCCAAGAAAGTCTTTTGTGGGAATTGCTCATGTGTGTCGGCATCCTCCTCCTCTGATTTCCATTTTTAGCCTGCGTAGGCATCATTTCCCTCTCATTGAGAAGAGCTGGGAAATTGAATTAAGGGTCTCGCTGATGTTTCGATTAGCATCCCTAGCCTTGCTCAGCCCAGACTGAGAGTATTAATCAGAGAGGAGCAGTTGTGTTGTCTATGCAAGTGTGTGAGTGAGCAGACACGATGTGTATGAGAGTGTATCTGAATAAGAATCATTACGACTTGAGAGTGTGTTTCAGCATTAATTCCACTCATTAAATACACTGCCTGGCCAAAACAAAAGTCACCACCAAAAGGTCACGCTAATATTTTGTTGGACCGCGTGTTGCCTTACAGCAGCATTCGCTGTGGCATTGTTTCAACAAGCTTCTACAATGTCACAAGATTTATTTCCATCCAGTGTTGCATCCATTTTTCACCA
>JAOXYM010000008.1:12146263-12158730 GCA_028567055.1 Leptatherina wallacei | reverse complement strand
CACTGGAACAGGGTAAATCTGCACTCATCAGACCACATGGCCTTCCTTCATTGCTCCTGAGTCCAATCTTTATGCTCCCTGCCAAATTGAAGCCTTTTTCTCGAGTTAGCCTCACAGATTAGTGGATCCCTCGAGTTCTCTTCACATTGTGCTTGTGGAAATGTTCTTACTTTCACTATTAAACATAACCCTGAGTTCTGTTTTTCTTTGATTTGATTTCACCAAACGTTTGAGTGATCACTGTTCACAATCATTCAGGATTTTTTCCCCGACCACATTACTTTCTAGAAGACGATGGTTCCTCACCATCCTTCCAGTTTTAATAATGGGTTGGACAGTTCTTAACCCAATTTTTGTAGTTTCAGAAGTCTACTTAGATGTTTTCTTTGCTTAATGCATGTGTCACAGAGTGGTACTGTGCAATGAGTGGTGGAGTCAGAAATGGGAAGTTTGAAAATTCAAGGTATTAATGCTTTATTCAAAATTGTGGAATTTTGGTTGACAGACAACATCACCTGGGATGTAGGACACAGGCTTGTTCCTGTTTGACAGAGATGTGGGTACAAGTTTAATATTTATTTGGATACAAAAAGATCTAAATATAAAAGTTGAATGAATTACACTCCAACATAAAATAGTGCTAGTTCAAAGGCTAAAAGCTAAATAACTAAAAATGAGACTATATTTGGGCCACGGGGGGAGAGCAGCCTACAGGGGGGAGTGCCCAAGTGTGCCACCACTCACCTCGTGAATACGACAAACCTCACTGTGAATTTAAATGTGGAGCCCTCATGTACCCAGTGCACCAAGTGCATCCTATGCCAAGTACATCCTGGGCAAGTTTTGCCACACTGACACAAATACTTTTTGCTTGAAATTTCACAATCATTTAATGATTTTCCTTTAATTGTTGATCATCATTATGCTCATAACAAAACACAGTTCAAAGATTTTTGTCAAATAAAACTTTTTATCAAACTGAATGGCAGAACTGAGAAATTTCACATTTTTTTTTGTTTATAAGCAAAAGTCAACAGTGTAAATTAACTAATCAAAAGCAAAACTTACTATTGGTTGGATCTCATTCACAAGAAAAGTAAAGAAGAGAAACTGCAAGAAAAATATCGATCTCATCACTCTGGTATCGAGTGATACTGATACTAGCCTTGGTATTGATACCATTGATATTTGGATCGATGTCCATATAGCAACCAAACATGACAACAGACATATGTATGTCTCTGCCTGGTTAAAGGAGTGAGTTATGAGCTCCAGCAAGGCATATTTCATGTACATGACAATTCAAGGTGCTTTACATACAAACATTAGACACATTACAGCGGGGTGCAGAAAGCATTAAGAATTAAAAACAAAAGTAAAATCACAAAATAAACAAACAAAAATGAATAAAGAAAGAAAGAAACCCTCAGAGAAAATATCACTTATCATAAAAGGCTGAAAACAGGAATGTTTTTTACAATGATTTAAAACTGCTGAGAGTTTCAGCAGACCTGCAGCAATGCCATGTGAAAACATACAATGGAAATAAAATTGTGGCCTTGCAATCCAAACAGTGAAAGTGCACAAAAGGGCCAGGGTTAGACTGATGAAGCTGTGCATAATTTATATTTGATTGAAAAGCTCCCATTTTTATATCTTTTCATGGTTTCCATGTTTTATGTAGTGTTTCTGTTCTTACCATAGTTTCTTTTAATGATGCATCAGTCTGTGTTTGTGTGTGATTTTTTTGGGCTTGTTCCTAGTTGTTGCTTGTTATATGGGTTCGGTAGCTTATTTGAGTGCTTAGCATCACTGTTTTCTCAAGAATATTTACAGAAAACGAAAGCAGGCCAGAAAAAGAAAACCAGGGCACTGTCCCACTCCATGCACAGCTGGTAACAGGATTACAATGTGTAATTTTGTAAACCCTCTTTCACTGATGGAAATAAATGTAACTTTATCACTGTGCAGACAGACTGGGAGTCCAGTGACTCCAGCGTTTAAATGATGAGGACCTGAACCAACGCAGGTGACTTTATTGTACCTTTTCCGCCACTGGACGTTTTTTTCTCTTTTTGGTTTCAGAATGAGAAAATCAACACAGGAAGTGTACATTTGAAAGATTGATCAACATATTTATTTGTTTATTCGAACATGTTAAATAGCAGCACCAATTTAATTATACAATAGTCATGTTGGAAATATGCTCAAAAGGAGTAGGAGGAAGTTCAAGCTTGAATTCTCAAGTTTAACATAGAAAGATTTAAAACAACAAACGTATTGTACTACTTACCTGAAATACTATTGTTTTTCCAGAAACTTTGGACAAAGAATTAAATGGTATACAAATCATGTAATACTTTATCTGACAGTAAGAAAAAGGAAGATAACAGATAAAAGAAAAGCTGAGAAATTGTTTTTTTTTAGAAAAAGTAAAAAAATGTATGCTTATCTTGAACTGGCCAGCTACCATATTATGAAGTAGTAAAATAGTCTGGATATTAAACTGGCCTGTGTTAAAGTGTTAATTTAATCTTCAAACAAAAAAAATACTACAATGGAGACTTTGTACTGAGTAGCTGGAAACTATCATCCAAGGATGGGAAAACATTTGACTTTAAGCTCTTCATGACTTCCCAAGCAAAACACTTTTTAATATTTTTTCAGTGTTTAAACATATAGTGATGCATCACTGTGGTGTTCTTAAAAATCAGCTCTAGTCTCAGATTCATTATAAAACTTGACAAAAAAATGAACAAACAAAATATATATTTGTGTTTGTACCTTAAATTAAATATAGGAAAGGAATACTTACCAAATCCTTACATTTTTTCAGGAAATTTTTAGTATAAGGGTTGCATTTGATTGAAGGGGGCAACTTATTAAAATATGGGAGCATGATATTAAAACTTCTTGCTCAAAAGTAGAATAAAAGCTGGTCTATTTATAAATAGCATTAGTTTAAATTTTATTAAGGCATATCAAATAAAGACTTTCCTCTTTATACATTAGTCTAAAGTTTTACTTAACTATTGCATCTAAATGAGATTAAGACTTTAATAAAATGTAATTTATTTTTTATGTATAGTGCTCAGCATTCAGCAGAAATGGTGCAAAATTTTACCTGTTTGAAATAATTGTGACACACTGCAAAATGTAAATTAAAAACAGATTTGGTTGGCAATTCTCATTCACCCATGGTTTCTTCACTATATAACATGAAAAAACACCAAAATTGAAAGTGACTGATTTGAACATTTTATTAAGAATATTTCCTCATCTTAAACGGAGTCAAGCCAAAAACGTGACATCTACAGACTGTAGGCCACTGATTGGGCAAGAAAGGGTATCAGCGGATGAGTCATGAGAGCTAGTCCTACAACTAATTAAGTTAATTTGGCAACATGCAAGTAACATGAGTGGTTCTAAAAAGAGCACCATAGAGAGGAAGAGTCTCTCAGAAGTTAGGATGGGTATAGTTCCTGCATGTTGTTCCTCAACATAAAATTGTGAAGACTCCCATATATTATCTACAGCACAAATGAAAAAAAAATGTGAAGAGATCTCTGTGCACTACATGAAAATCAACAGCACCCCCATGGTTTTTGGGCCCTCAGGTGGCCTTGCTTTAAAAGCATGATTCTTAATGTTGCTGATAATTACATTAATAGTATTAATTTGTCAGTCTTTCTCTCATACAGTATGTTAAGTGTTGTTTTAACTGATTGTTGTTGTACTGCAACCTCCAACAGCTTCAGTGTTGTAGCTGGTGGAGGCGGTACAGCAGGATAAAATGCAAATACTCCAGAAAAGTAGAAGTATCTCAGAATTGTACTCCTGCACGTGGCTTTACTCAGTATAGTACCACTATTGCAAAGGCTGTTACTTTTTTTTCTAATGTCATCAGGATGTGCCTGTGTCAGCTGGCCAGGTGGAGAACTATGTGCTGCTGTTGGTGCTGCTGAGTGTTTTTGCCGGGGGGACGCTGGTCCTGCTCTCCCTGCTGCTCATCTTCTGTCACCGCTGCTGCTTGGGCGGACGACGCTACTCCAGGTGGGTGCTGGTCCATGGCTTGGATGAAAAGGCACAGGGATTACAGGGGCCAGTGGGATTAAGACTGCAAACAGTGTGGAATATGAAATGGAAAGCTACAATGTGACAAGCACTTTGGTTCCTGTGAAATAGCACAAAGAGTGAAAATCACTTCTTATTTTCAGAGCGAGCGATGACCCTGAGAAAACAAACACCACTTATGCTGAGGATTCTCAGCCCACACAAGGTCAGAACTATTCAACAATTTTATGAAGAAAAAAAAATTTGAGTTTACACATGTATTTTAGTCCAGTTTTGTCATGATCTCCATCATACCTCTTTGTTGGTGTGTCCTTGTCAATTCTGTCACTCAGAAATTACAATTCGCCTCGATGAATCAGATGCTCTCTCAGCATCAAGCTGTCATGATGGAGAGTCGGAGAGATTTGTTTCCACTGGGTCTACTGGCCGAAGAGTCTCTTTCAATGAATCTGCACTTTATGAACAGGAGAAAATGACTCAGGACAAAGCACGCAGGTATAGCTCAATCGAAATCAGGTGAATTTTGAGATTATCTTTTGATGAAGAAGTTTGATGGACTCTGATCAGATGATTAATCTACTTGCTCAGGTACACACTGACTGAAGGAGACTTCCACCACCTGAAAAAGGCTCGACTTACCCACCTTCATTTGCCTCCAGCCCCATGTGACCTGAAAATACTCACCATCATGGAGTGCGACTCAACAGAGAGCAGCACCATCAACATCAATGAGACTGCAGGGCCCAAACTACCCCTCACCATCTACCAGGTAGCTGAACAACATGAAATTATAGCATTTATAGCCATTACAGCAGTCTGGGTTTATGGAAGTCTAAAACAAATCTGGGTCCATTTTTATCTCCAGCCTGCTGAGAGTAGAGTCCCTGACTGGATGGGACAGAGTCTGAGTGGAGGACTTCCAGGAGACCCACATCACTCCATTGTTCTGGACCAGGAATGCAGGCGGTCCTCATTAGCCATGAAAACACAGCACACTCAATCCCAGACAGTGAGTTTGGCTTTCCCCTTTGTATTTTTTTCTTCGGCATTGTGTTAACACACATCTGAATGCTCCAGACAGGTGCTCACATTTACTATTGATCAACTCATCAAATGCATTTGATTAGCAGCACACAGATGCTATTTCCCTCTTAATTTAAGCAGTTGAGATGTACTCTTTTCCAAACACTGTTTCTGCATTTGGACTTAGTTTTTAACCTAAAAGTTGCATTTCATCTACTTATACGTAGCCAGAGAAAAGCTGCTGCTACAGGCTAAAGCTGCTGATGCACAGTGACATCAGTCATAGCTGCAACTGAGTGACAAAATGTCAAACTGCTGTCCCCTGAAGGTTTTTCCTTTGCCCATCACAATTCATCTCAGCGTGTCTCCTTCGTTAATGTGTCATCACCTCCTTCCATCCCTTCTCTTCCTTCATCTCTTCTGTCAGATGGAAGCTCTCGGGGACAGGGGGGAGGCCGAGAGCGAAAGGGGACAGAGAGGGGAGCCCACACAACCTCCGAGCCAGACTTCAGTTCTACATTTCTTCTCTAAACTGCGGCGGCATGCTAGTCTGGAGGGGGCTGGGCCTTACTTTAAAAGGTGGAAGTTTGACACCAGTCACCGAGCTGCCAGTCTGGATGCCAAAGGTTTGTGTATTGTATCCTTGACTAATATTTGATGTGTGAAAAATGCCTAACTTAGGAAAAAGCAATCACAAAACAAACAAAAAAAAAACCTCAAACACATCTGTGTGACTTTCCACCAGGGTCCCCGAAGAGGAGGCCCTTTCAGAGACAGAGAGCAGCAAGTGAAAACACAGATCACAGCGAAGATGAATCTTCTCCTCTCCCGGATGATGCCTTTGAATCTTTCCCACATACGCCCATCCAGACCAGCGGCCTCCAATCCCTCTCTGCAGAGTTTCTGTTTCATCCTGCAGCTGCAGCCACATCTCCAGTCTTCCTCAGCAGGTACATCCCCGCCCATAGCAGCCTGATTTTCAGCAGGTAGTTAGAATCACTGACAAACTGAGTGCTCTTCATCTCTGCAGGCTTAAACTGGAGGCCAAGGTGGAGGTAGGCGGTAGCATCAGCTCCAGGAGAGAACAACTCTGTTTGCCATCAGATCCCGCTCAAAGGCAAGAGGAGCCCACAGTTAATGGAACCGGAGTGGAAGAAGAGACGATGTTCGGAACAGTTACAAGAACAGAAGCAGCAGGAGATGAGCTTGAGTCTGTAGAAGATGATGACTTGTTTGGGGCAGAACAAGAAGCTGCCATGCAGGAAAGATTTGAGGACATGTTAAAGAAAAAAGACACAAATACAGATGGCAGCACAGTTGATGGGAGGAAAAAGAACGAGGCAGAGGTGGATGATGGAGATGAAGTGGTTTTAGGAGCTGAAGCCAGACAAAGGACGGACTCAGGCTCTTCTCTGACATTCATCATTCGCCAGGAGAGCTCGGAGGCCCCTCCCTCCCTGTATAGAGACATTTGGAGCTTGCGAGCCTCTCTGGAGCAGTATGCTTCCTCAGACCAGAGCAGCACAGATCGAGAGTCCATCCGCAGTGATGCAGACAGCGTCTCATCCATTGGTGGTGCAGGAACTCGTCCTGGTCTTGACAGCTGCTTGTCCCAAGACCTGGATGATGAACCTGAAGGAGAAGGGGAGGGAGATGGGTTGGAGGGGGGGACCAGAGGGGCATCAGGTGTGGACAGTGAGATGGGAAGTGGAGCTGGAGGAGAGGGTGAGGGAGGAAACAGGAAGCTTCTCCAAATGGACAGTGGCTATGCCTCCATTGAAGCACCACCCAGGGCCCCTGAAGAGATGCGGCTGTTTGGGACTCCTGGAGCTTCTCGGGGGAAGACGGCATCTGAGAGAAGACTGTTTTTCACCAGCTCAGGAAGAAAAGGATCAGTGTGTGAAAGCACTGAGGCCAGGCTGTTTCAGGAAGAGCTGGAGGACCAGATGGCAGACAGCACAGAGACAGAGGACAAAAGAAAGCAGAAATCTCAGATTGGTGGCCTATCTCACACCCTTCTAGAATCATATCAACTCCTGAAATCCCTTCATCCTCAGAAACCTCCAGAATCCCAAACTCAATTAATGTCTCCACTGCTGAAGCCAGTCACCCAGTCATCCAGTCCTCACCGACCTCGTCTCCGCCGCCGTGACTACAGCATTGATGAAAAGACAGATGCTCTTTTTAATGAGTTCCTTCGTCACGACCCACGCTTTGACCGGCAGGACTCTCCGTTGCGCTCCAGGCACAGATCCAGAGTTCACCTCCGAAAACAGTGGCAGGGACATAAACAATACAGTGACCCAGGGTCAGTCTCTGGAGGAAGGTACTCGCCATCTTTGGAGAGGCAGAGGTTTACTCCACTGAGGAGGGGTGACAGTGCCGGTTACCCTCTGGACACAAGATATCACAGCACACTGTCACGCATAGCAAGTGCTGCAGATGAAGAAGCCAGTGAAGTTGCGGCTTCTGAAGAGGCAGCCAAGGAGAAGGCAGAGGGCAAAGATCACTCAAGTGAAGGAGCTACAGAGAAGGCTGCTGAGAGTGGAGCAAGCAAAACATGTGAAGTAGCCAACACAACAAAAAGCAGCTCTCGCTGTGAAGAGTCCTCTGGTAAGACTGATGGCTGCCAAGTCTCTCCAAACAAGGACATAGAAAGCACAACTAGTCAGTCTGTGAGCACTGCGACTGCACACATGGATCCAAGAGTGGACAACAGGAACAACAACAGTAGTCAAGCCATCCTATCAGAGGTTTCCCTGCAAGCAGAGAGTAGTGTGACAGGTAAGCTGGTGGTGTCAGTGGAGGAGAGGCTTTACGGCGGCCTGCGGAGTGCAGAGAAACCTAGACAGGGAGGATCAGAGTGTGAACTCACCGTGTCTCGCACAGCCTCACCTGGATTCAGTCCAATATAACCTGTAAGCTATGCCATTTCTTTAATCGCTTTCTTTCAGATCCAGTGTTTATTAGCCACACATCTGGACTAAAAAGGTCCATAGCAATTCAAACGTGTTAAAAACTATCAGATGTCTTCTAGAGGCCAGAAGTACCTTCTTGACGGCCAGTCTAGTCCTGCATTCATTCAGACCTTAACTGCCAGGTAATGCCATGTGACATCCCTTTCTATTGCTAATCATTCGTAAAAATCAAATACACTTATCACATAGATAAGATGTAGACCATCATAAAAAACCCCAACATATTTTCAGACTTAACTGAGTTTTTAGCATGCTACTGTAGGTTAAAAAAAGTGTATTTAATTACTGTACAGTTTTAACTTCAGACAAAAAGCACTTTCAAGGGAAGAATGACAATGATGGTGTCACCCATTCCTCTCATTTTGAAACCCTATCCTCAAGTGTCCTTGTCTTGCTCATCGTGAGAGTAAATGTGTGAGAGCTGTTTTTGTGTGTGGTAATACGACAAAGCTTCAGTGTTTAACCCTTTCTACATAAACACTGCACCATCGGGTGTGTAGATAACACTCCATGCGTTGAAGTAAAATGAGATGGTTACCACAAGAAGCAGTCAAAGCAGTGGAAGAAAAGCATGCATTCAGCATCTTTACACAAATACTTCACACTTTTTTATTAGTCATTGGTCCCTGTTGCACAGAACTAAGGAGGTAGTATCCAGGAGCTTCCGTGGAGTGCCACCCGCATTCAACTGAGAGAAGACAGACAGATGATGGTTAAACTGACCGACACGGTATCCTCTCAGGCATTTACACAGTTGGCCCAGTGACAAAGAGCTGATGCTGTGAAACGGTTGATGAAACCGGAAAGAGATGGCGTTGTCTGTTCCCAGCAGAAACAGATACAACTGTGTGTTACCAAAAAAAAAAACCAATATTCTGTATTTTCCTGAAAAGCCTAAAACCAATGCTGAACTTATACCGAGATGTGTAGCTAAAACCTGATAAAGCTCAAACTTTTCTATCTAAAGTTCTATTGTTTGCTCCAGAGTCTCATTCTATGGACTCTGCTAAATGTTTAAGTCGTGCAGATATCATCCAACTTCCATGAATACACGCTTGAGCATCAAATGTGTTTATTTTTTTGCTGAAATTTGAAGAAGAAAAGGTTACGGTGGACATTGTGGGGAGAACTACAGTGGAATAAGTGAGAAGTGTACTGGAAGACAGAAAATGTATTTTTGTCTTTTTAAAAGAACTTTTACAGACCTTGCTTGGAAAATTGATTGCAGCTTAAATCATTTTGTCAAATTCTAGAACAAGTTGCTTTAACTCAAATCTTTGCCATGGAGAGGACTGTCACCTGAAGCATGCTCCCTATTTTATTTTTAAACACACGCATACTTCCATGTTGAGCTACTGTGTGTATCCAAGGGAATCCATGTCTTTGTCCTCGTTCATGTGGCACCACCTGCTTTATTGTAAAATGAGTATTGTAAGATTTTCAGATGTCTTGCAGCTTTGACAGACGCCAGACCTTGTGGGACCAACTGTGGCAAATAATTTGGACTCCCAAGTTTTTCTGAATAAAAACAAACAAAAAAAATGTACAAAAGGACCAACTTCCCATCTGACTTTTTTTTCCCTGTTGTGACTTGTGTGAGCTGATGTACTGTGAAAATGTTGAAACAGCACAATCATTCCCATCACAACAGAAACCTTAAGTGTGTCCTCACATACTAATCACGCTGCAGAAATGTTCCTCAGCCTGTTAACACAAGGCATCACTTCATCCTCTCTGAACTGCTTTTTGTGTTCTGTGAACGGAGAGCCTCTATGTCGACCTTGCTGACGTGGGAAGAGCTGCTCCCTCCCACCCTCGCAGATGTGACTCACCTGCTCTCTGATCTATTCCCAGTGAGGAGCTGCTGATGGTTCTGGCTGCGTAAGAGTGGGGCAGGGCTCCTGCTGATGTGATCGGCACATCAAAGCGTCTAGAAAACCGGTGACTGGGTGAACTGTTGGGGCTCGCCGTCTGCAACCGAACCGATTATAAAATGGTTGCAGACAGGAAAAGATTACTTAAAAAAAAACAAACAAATAACCTCAAAACGGACAGGAAAAATAACAAATATTGACGTAAAAAACTGTGCTGTATTGCAAAATAAAAGCGTTAAACTAAAACACAAAAGGAAAAGATAATCCAACAAAACAGCCTGTTTGGGACACATTTTATATAAATAATAATTAAAAAAATATTCATTGGAAAAATAAGAATAAAAAATAAATGAAAAAATGAAAAATCCCCAACAGGTCAGCAGTGGATCTTAGGGCTTCAGTCCGTCAGTCTGTCTACAAACCAAGCACCTTCCCTTTCTTCCAGCTCTGTACAGCATGCAGTTTTATGTTGATGGTAGAACTATCATAATAACACATCAAAGATTTGAATATAGAATTATTCATAACTTTTTTTTTTCCTTTCTCTTTAATCTTTTTACACATGACAATGTGTATTAAAAACTGCCATTAGGGTTCTGTAAAAACAAAAGGTAAAAGCAAAGAAACAGTAGGTGAGAAGAAGGGTGGATGAGCAGAAACAGAGGGGATGGTGTCTGTAACGTCCGGTGCAACACTTGTCCCTCTGATGAGGACAGACAGAAGGGGGAGGGGAAATGAGCAGAGGACACAACTGGATGACACAAGTTCAAAGGAGCCAAAATATTGGAGAAAATAAACACCATCTTCACGGCAAATGCCTCAGTCTCAGAGCAAAAAAGAACATTTCATGCTGTCCTCCTCCTGATCACTTGCACTTCATCTTCAAAAGACTCTGCAGGCCAGTGGTCTGAGGAGGTTTTGGGAAGGTTAATGTCAGCAGGTTTCTCTCACAACTGTGACAACTCCAGACACAGAAGGATGAGGACAGATCAACCTGAAAGGGACAGAGGCAGCAGGAATTTAACAGACATCTGGTGGAATATGAGATGTATTTTTATCTGGACACATGACCAAAAGCAAGTGGCCCAGAAATAAACTGAATGGTATGACAGAACTTTATTACAGAACAAACTGGTGCTGTTAAAAAGGAAAGAGTCAACCCACAGAGTGAGACAGAGACAGACATCCCACAATCTACTTTATCTAATGCAGGGTGAGTCATCCCCTAAAAAATGAATACACAGCATCTCTTCTGCACTGCACCCGTGACGAAAAGCCTCGGGTTGTGAGTGTTTTGTATGTGTGCAAAGAAAGAAAAGAGCAGCTGTGGGTGGTAACTGGTGAAAAAGGACAATCAGTTTTATGTTTTATGCATGCTTGCAGCAAATATCTGTCATATGTCATGTAAATTAAAGAAACTGAGAACCCTTTGAAAATATTCAATATAGATAAATCCCAAATTTAAAGAAAAAAAAAACCAGAGGCAGTTTTTGTGAGTGTGTAGGAAAACTCTCCTGTGTTTGCCTTAGGAGAGATGGTGAGTCAGAGCATTGCTTGCTGAATATCAACAGATTCTCTCTCCATCCCAATTTTCCCCTTACTGCAACTCCTTCTCACTCTGTTTTAATACATTTTCATCATTCCTTTTTCTTTTTATTTGGAGCTGCAGCAGCATTTTCTCCACAGTTTCTTAACCTTTTCTCTCTTTTAGTTGTTTAAAAAGGTGCCCTTCAGAAGCACATGCTCAAATGCTGCTTTTGAAGTCAACACACTCACCAAGTAGGTTGTTGCCATGGTAGAAAGAGGAGAAGTGAGGTGTCATTGCTGCTTGCAGGTGGAGAGCTTGCGGATTTTGCTGGCTGTGGAGATTCCTTTACGTGAGGGGTTGGATGAGGAGGAGGATCTACGTTCTGCTTTGGCCTTGCTGTTCAGAGAGCCCCCTTCTGTTCCGTTCACACAAACTGGTTTGGCTACAGCTGGACTGTGGTCTGCATTCCCCTGATCATGATCTTCTTCAGCCACTTGCCCTAAAGACACACGCAGTTTACATGTAAAACAGGTCCAATATGAGTGAGCGGACGGAGTGATAACATGGATGGAAATCGTCACAAATTTGCTGCTGTACAAACTGCAAATACGCTTTCTAAGAACCATGACAAACTAATCTATCTACAGCGCCAGAGGAGTGTCAGGCCAGATAACCACACCGCATGAGTAAGAAACTATACAAACAGGGAGATCCACCTGGTGACAAATAAAAGCCTTCACTTGATGTCACTTGTTTATTTTAAGTGCAGATGTTTGCGTGGATCTGTGTCAGAAAGCGTAGCTTTAGAAAATGTTGTTACACTACAAGCAGCGAGATGTAGGTCCTACTGAAATTAAACAGCAGGTCAAACTGCTCAATTCAGCATGTATTCTTTGACATGAAGCATCATATGAGGGAAAATGCTGTGTGTGTGTGTGTGTGTGTGTGTGTGCGTGTATGTGTGTGCGTGTGTGTGTGTGTGTGTGTGCA
>JAOXYM010000008.1:12135608-12146253 GCA_028567055.1 Leptatherina wallacei | reverse complement strand
GGGTGGTGGGCGGGGGGGGGGGGGGGGGGGGGGGAGTAAAGACTGGAAAACCATTCATACTCCCACACCAAAACCCTTTCATCTGGACTATTTTTAGATCACTTCATTCATTCTACACTTCTGTTTGGTTTTTATGTGGGGCACCACTTATAGATACCCACCACTGACTGCTGCATTTATTATTACTGTCTGTTGCCTAGCAACAGATAAAGGATCTAAATTCCAGGGAGAATTGTGATAAAAGAAGAGTTGGGGAACAAGTTAATTCAAATATAAAAGAAAATGTTACTGTATATTAATCCTGACATCCATCTACAATGGGTTTGAGTTGGTAAACACAGCTGATTAGAGGAATTTTTTTTTTTAAACTGAGCAAAACAGAATTTGACAAAGAGCAGCTTATTGTTGTTGTTCTTCACTGTAAATATTTTTGCTCACATATGAAATCCCAACTTAGTGTCATGAAGAGTCCCAATGTGACAGGACTGAAACCTCTGCTATCCATGCGGTGAAAAAGGTATATTTAAACTACAACAGTCAACCAATCAGACAATAAAAGGTGATTTAAAAAAAATGGAGAAAGACTTTCAGGCACAGAAACCAATTTTGCTGGCATGCAACAAATGGAGGATGAATGCCTTATGGCAACAAAGACACAACTGAAAGACAAGTAAAATGAGAGTGAACTCTTAACACTATTTTAATGCAAAATTAATGTTTCCTAATGGCACTTAATATTTTTCAATATTGCCCATTGAGTAAAAATTTTATTATCTGCCCAAGTTCAAAAGTGCCCCCTTCTATCAACAGCCAGCTGTCCGATACAAGTTGGTGTTTCCATGTGGCGTGGTTCCTGTTTGTGACCTGTGTCAGTTTAACATTACTTTCTGACAATATTGGGTCTAAATCTTGAAATTGGACTTACAGTGAACATTTTCCACAACAGATATTGGCTGGACATCCAGAACAATGAATTTGATCTGTTATTGTGGTGGCTTTCTCTTGCAAATGTCACATTTTCTAAAAGCATTTGCCAGTGTTCGTTGTTGCTGCAGTTTGTTGCACTTTTCCTTCAATCCTTTAAAACCAGATGCTGACGCCAGCAACAGAAAATGACATACATTCCTCGAAATACTGTACTCTTCGACTGTTTATGCTATTGACGCAATTCCAATGGATTCTGAAAACTGATAAGGGCAGCGTTGTTCCACTACCATAATAGCAACAAACTACTTGTGCCCTTTCACGTGATCGCAACCCAAATACTTTATACAGTCTCTCATGTTAAATTTGGCAGCATTCGTGCCACCTTTAGAAACTTCAGCCCTGCTTTTAGGCATGTTGCCGTTTTGCTAGTGGGATTTTCTGCAGCGGCTCCACAGGACATAATAGATGTCACTGTGCCATTGGATGTGTCCGGAACTTGGAGTTAAAGTTACATAATAAGGTCGGAAAGTTACATAATGCATCTTTAAGGTCAAGCATTGTATGCTCTTTCAAATATTCTAACAGGCTTCAAGGTTTACCGAGTGTAATTATTGTCCATATTTATGTTTGATTGGTTGAGGAAAGCTGTGCAACCAATCTCGAAAGAGGTGTACCCTGTGTACAAGAATGGTGGAGTAAAGTAGCTACACTGAAAACTGAAAAAATAAAATACTCAAAGGAGCTGCATGAAATGCACCATCATGAAAGCAGACAACACTGGCCTTAATGAGAGTTATTTAAAAGTCACAGGCAGCATGTTTTACACACCACAGACTTCTCCAGCACAACGCAATATGAATCTGATGAAATTGATTAATTATACCATGTGCTTAGGCAGGACCTTGTAGTGCAGTGGGGATCGAAAGTTTGGGCACCCCAGGTAAAAATGTATTTTAATGTGCATAAAGAAGCCAAGGAATGATGGAAAATCTCCAAGAGGCATCAAATTACAGATGAGACATTCTTATTTGTCAAAAAAAGTTAGATTTAATTTCCATCATTTACACTTTCAAAATAACAGAAAACAAAATAATGGTGTCTGCAAAAGTTTGGGCACCCTGCAGAGTTAATACCTTGTACTGCCCCCTTTGGCAAGTATCACATCTTGTAAATGCTTTTTGTAGCCAGCCAAGAGTCTTTCAATTCTTGTTTGAGGCATCTTCGCCCATTCTTCCTTACAAAAGTCTTCCAGTTCTTTGAGATTTCTGGGCTGTCTGTCACGCACTGCTATTTTAAGATCTATCCATAGATTTTCAATTATGTTGAGGTCAAGAGATTGTGAAGGCCATGGCAAAACCTTCAGTTTACGCCTTTTGGTGTAATCCACCATGGATTTTGAGGTGTGTTTAGGATCATTATCCATTGGTAGAAGCCATCCTCTCTTTAACTTCAGCTTTTTCACAGATGGCATCAAGTTAGCGTCCAAAATTTGCTGGAATTTTATTAAATCCATTTTTCCTTCTACTCTTGAAATGTTCCCTGTGCCACTGGCTGCAATACAACCCCAAAGCATGATTGATCCACCCCCATGCTTAACAGTTGGACAGAGGTTTATTTCATTAAATTCTGTGCCCTTTTGTCTCCAAACGTACCTTTGCTCATTCCGGCCAAAAAGTTCTATTTTAACCTCATCGGTCCACACTTTGTTTCCAAAAATGCATCGGGCTTGTCTATATGTTCATTTGCAAACTTCAAATGCAGATTTTTGTGGTGAGGACGTAGAAGAAGCTTTCTTCTGATGACTCTTCCATGAAGACCATATTTGTACAAGAATCTCTTTATAGTGGAATAGTGTACCACAACTCCAGTGTCTGCCAGAGCTTTCTGGAGGGATCGTGCAGTCAAATGTGGGTTTTGACTTGCTTTTCTCACAATCCTGCGAGCTGTTCTGTCTGATATTTTTCTTGGTCTTCCAGATTTTGCGTTGACTTCCACTGTTCCTGATGACTGCCATCATCGCTACCTTCTTATAGCCTTCTCCTGCTTTGTGAGCGTCAACTGTTTTTCACTTTCAGTGTTCTAGACAACTGCTTAGAAGAACCCATGGTGCTGATTGTTGGGGCAAAGTCAGATGAGTCGGGGCATTTAAAAGTTTTGAGATTGACATCACCTGGTATTTCCAGACGATGATTGTGAACAATCTATGACACTGTCAGGTCTCAGCTTTCCAAAGGGGGGCAGTGCATGATCTAAACTCTGCAGGGTGCCCAAACCTTTGCAGGTGCTTTTTCCCCTTTTCTTTTATTTTCAGAGTGTAAACAAATGAAAGAGGATCTAACTTTTTTTGACATATTATAAGAATGTCTCATCTGTAATTTGATGCCTTTTGGAGATTTTTTCCATCTTCCCTTGGCTTCTTTATGTACATTAAAATACATTTTAACCTGGGGTGCCCAAACTTTCGATCCCCACTGTAGGCCTGAACAACATTGGAAAAAAAATCTAATTGCGATTTAATCTTTTAAATTTCAGCTTCTGTTCGGTGTTCATGCAGAAATATATTTTCTATATGAAAAAGAGGATGGTCACATGACATCAAAATATGAACTGCTCTTTATTCTAACAAGGACATATTCACTTACCAACTATATGATGCAATTGTTGCCAAAACACTGAAGTTTCCTCTAGAACGGGTTTCTACTTTGTCCTTGGAGTAAAAACTAAAAAGTCTGATGTTATTTAGCTTACTTACACCACAGCTCCTCATTTCTCTCTACACGATTTCTGTACTGCACACAGCTGGAGTTTTACCCTGATGCCAGACACATGCGTACGCGCGCCGGTACGCACACTCCAACCAGCAGAGAACAAATATCAGACAATTTGTGGCTTCAACCACCTGAAAAATCAGACAAAAATCCTGGTTTTTAAACTCCTGCAGGGATGTGAAGATGCCAAGAGAACTTCATGTCCATCACAGAGGCTGAACAGGCTGAATCTATCGTCATTGTTGTCAAGGATATATGTCGGAGTGTTCATCTTGTTTATAGACCAGCTTTGGTGGAGCTTGGAGCGCCGCGGTTTGCAGGCGCACCTGAGAAGTTTGGTAAACTAAGCGGGTTCTCCGACTGACAGCTAATGCTACATGCTTTTATGCTTCTGCTGTTCTGTTAATAATAAACGAGTCAACTAAGAATAGAGGGAACAAAACATTATTTGTAGGTTTTATTAATGTCAGCACGTTATCTGAGATATGAACTTTAAGAGTATTTAGAGCGATTCCACTCGGTAAAACCGTCTTTATTCACTTCATCAGGACATTTCACAAGTTGGACTGTTTGTGTTTTTTGTCTCAGCGTTTCAGTCACTTATGGAAAATGTGTCCATGATGAGGTTTGAAGATGTGACTTCACAGCTGAGTGTAGCTGTCACACGATGTTTCATTTAAACCTTATTAATTTTGTCTTTGTTGAACTCTCTTACTGGGAGTTTGATAAATGAGGAGGGTGAGTAATTCGCAGGTTTCGCACAAACACCCAGTTACTCTGTCCTGTTTGCGCTGCCCCCTCTCCATCACTCCTACCGACTGTGAGAGAGTGAATATTATACGCATGTGTGGTGAGTGAAAAGCAACGCACATCCAATGTAAACATGTTTGAGGCTGAGAAAGAGAAGATTCTCAGCCAGATGCTTTTTTTTAAACTCTCAAAAAGGGAACCATACTGTCCCACAAGAAAGACGACAGGAAGTACGTCGGAAGCAAGTGGATTTGTAAAACCATGGTTGCTTTAAAAAACCTGGATCCGGCGCCATGTAACATGTAAATAAATCACACTATGTGCTAATCGCAACGTCTGAAATCACAATTTCAAACTAAAAACGACAAATCATTCAGCCCTAATGTGTAGCATCCCCATGTGCTCTTAACAAGAGACTTATTTCATGTCAATTTTACATAACTCGCATTAACTTGCATTCAGGTGAATCATTTCACAGCATCTGAATTTGAGCTAGATCTCTGGGTACTTGTACTGTTTTGGAAGAGTAGGATTTTTTTGGCCAACCATTCATGTAAGAAGTCCCGGTACAACATTTTTCCAGTTACGTGACTGATGCACTGGGTACTGTGGGACATAATAGACCGGATACCTACCACATGTTTTTGTCATTCTGCAGATTTGGCTTTTCTTGCCAATTATATCCTTCATGCTAAAATGTGGCTTAATCAGTTTATATGACTATAATAGCAGATGATTAATTTTCTTAACCACATTAAGCCATAAGAAGGAGCTTGAGGTGGAAAAGAGAGATAAGTGTTGTTAAATAACAAGCACAGGTAGCAAATAAGACCACATAATAATTTAAATTTTCTGAAAGGTAAATACAATCCAAACACAAAAACCATCTACTCGGTTGCAAATGCTCTCTTACTGCATACATTCAATAAAACTAACTTTCACAGCCCTGATCAGATTTGGCGGCATATTTTATTCTAAGTACAGATTTGAGAACATTTTCAAGAATTAATATAAAAAGAAATCAAGTTGGTTAAATCAGACCAACCACAGTTTTTTGAGCAAAATACCCAACAACCTTTGATACAAACAATATTTCTACAGTTGGGACAGATCTGATCCAATATCTTTATCGGGCTCTGATATTGACTTGATTCAAGAATTCCCAGATCCCCCTCAGCAAAGAAGGGTAGAGAAAACTACGCGCAACAGAAACTTCCTGAAGCGTTCCAGTGGAGCAGTAAACTTCCAGTAAACAATGATAAAAATGTATTGATTAGCCCACAGAAAAGTTTATTCTATTCATCATTCTGGCCAATCTGCCTAGTTCTGTCATGGAAAATGCTGGAAAAGTCTGCAAGCTAAAATGCTGTAATCCTGCGAGACAATGTGACTCACATGTCGAAGGCTAAGGAAGACATGGGAATCTCCAGCTTATTTCACAGCGCAGCGTTAGCCATGCTTTCACAAATGCACGTAAAATTGTGGAGCATTTTAAACATTTGCAACTAGCACAGTCCTATTTGTAGGATCTTCAAACTAAACTAAAAGTTCTTGCAAATTGGCTCCATGAAGACGTGCTGACCAGATTGAACGGCAGCTTTTAAGATCAGAAGTCCTCTTCAGCAGAAACAAGCCCTCTGGGCCGATACTGCTGACCACAATCTGCCTGCAATGCTGTCCGACTATCTAGCGTTCCCTGATTATTCATATACATCCTGGTCCCCTTTCAACACATTCCCTTGGACCTTAAATATAAAAAAAGCAGTTGCTACTACTTAATTATAACTCATTTTGTTTTTATTAAGATCAAGATTATGAAGCAACTACAGACATTGTCTGCAATTTTTTTTTTCTTACAAATTATTTGGAAAACATTTAATTGATCGTCTGTGAAGTGCCTTGTGGTGACTTCATGAATTGGTGCTATGCAAATAAGCTGAATTATATTGGATTATTTTGTTTATCAGTTGCTTTCTTATTAAGGAGTGATATGCAGTTTACTACAGCCTAATGACACCTTGCACAATAACAGCAGCAATAATGATAATAGTCACAGTACCTGATTTGGTATCTGAAAATATAGATATTGGCAATTATCAAATTTCAGATATCAGAATCTGATTGTAATCCCCAAAAAGGGGATTGTGCATCTCTAAAATATTTGTTTATTTTTTACTTACATTTCCAAGCTGTCAATAATTCTGACAGGACTTTAGTGCTGTTGTGTGTGCACTAACCTGGCACTGTGAAGTCCTGAGTGTATATGATCTCATCCTCTCCATCATAGAGTTCGTCATCATCTTCCTCCGTGTATCCGTGCAAATCCTCCAGGTAGGGGACCACTGTCATACTTCGCCAGGGGTCCCTGTTTTCTGCGTTGGCAGGGATGGGTACAGGGGGCTCAGATGGAGGGTGTTTCTTCCGCACCCAGCTGGCAAAATTTTGACACAAGAGACAGATCAGAATTTTTTCTCTTCTTAAGTGTTTCCTGTGAACACTTCTTGTGGAGTTACATTCATTATTACCAATATCTATTTTTGATTGCACCAAATTAATTCAAAAGTACCAAATATTATATTCAACCACTCACTTGTGTTGCCTTATGCTTTGTATGGAAAACCTCTTCACAGGGTCATACTCAAGCATTCCTGAAAAATAAATATTTAAAAAAAAAGTAGATTTAATGATAACGATCCAGAATTTTTTTTCCATTCATCTCTTTCCCTTGTAAGTTTTCGCAACAGCCATAGTTCTGAGGGGGGAGGCTACCGGCAGACAGATGAGAACATTTCAAGAAACATTCATTAACGCAAGTAGTCTCATTCATCACTATATGTCAAAGTATCCCATTTAGCTTAAGGAGTCAATGAGCCTCCATATGGAAACATCAATATGAATAGCTTAACAACTGTACCAATTTAAATTAGGATTTTGTGCCTTAATTATAACAATGTGGGATGGATCTATGGGAAAAAGCAGTGTAAGTATGATAAGGCAGAAGTGATGTGGTGCCCATCCTAATTATGCAATGGTCTCCCACTAGGCATTAAAGGGCAGAATGCAGAGAGCTGATAGTAGTGCTGCGCCTGCCGAAGGACACCTTTTGTAGCACTAGGCTTATTTTAGACCATGTAATTATGGACCGACTGTCTCTTAGGTGCTGCGTCATCACAGACAGACGTCACACACTCACAAAATGGGAGAAACAGGCCCAATGTGTTTTATAGGAACAATACAATTCTTACTTTTCATCTATTCCTTGATAAACACCCAATTCACTGTGACAATCATTCTTCTGAATAACAGCAAATCATTTCTAAAGTAAAAAGGTAAAAAAATAAAATGCCCAGAATGAAAGTACCAGCATGCAGTGGATTAATTTCCAGAAAAAGGACATAGGCAAACCTGGATAAGAGGCTGGAAGAGTACTTAATCATTCAGCCTTCATTGAAAGGTTTCATTAGATGGTACAAAAATAATCTTCCCAATATTCTTATTGGATTTAACAGGTGGCTGGCTTGCTTTCACATAGTCAAACATTTATTTCACAATTAAAAAATGACTCTTGACTTGTCTTTGTTTTTACGAGAGGCCAGAAATATTGCAGTATTCAACCTGTGAAAAGCAAAGCCTGGCTATGACGTGTTTAGTATTATGCTGCTGGCTCCAGATCAATGAAAACAACGTCAACAGCAGAAGGGATTTCTAATGTTCGAGAAAGCATTGCATACTGAGAAGTCACTGTAACTTTCAATGTCACAGCACCACCTACTGGATACATAAAGAAAAGATCACAGTTACCTTTAGGCACTTAGTGATTTGATACATTCACTAGATGTCAAGGTAATTTAATATCTACTTTGTTCAAACCGATACTCAATTTTCTGTAACAGCACATAAACCTGCGTTCTGTAATCTTGAGAACGGTTTCCCTGCCATTATAAAAATGAATGCATGCCAGTGCCTAATGGTGCATGACACAGACATTTGCTGTTATAGCAGAGCTATAATATTAAGTTAATTCTATACTGCACTATGAATCAATCCTACCCTGCTGTCAAGTTCTTTAGTCGTCACCTTAAAGAGGAAAAGTATACTAAGCAGTTACCATTTGTAAATGAACTGCATTCAGACCTTTGGCTGTTTCATACCTTCGCCGAGATATCAGTTAACAGTGCTCTCAGGCCCTGTAGATGACCACTGACACACGGATGTTCAGACTGCCAAAAACCTAACAAAGCACAGTCCTCAGAAAAAGCTCCTTGTTATTTAAATGCTGACTGGCTGGAAGTTAAGTCAAACAAGGAGGACAACAACGTATTACATGACAAAAATGACAAAGCTGCCAATTACAAAACAAAGGACTACAATAAGGACTACAATAAGAAGAATAAAAATCTAAATAGTTTTTGCTGACTTTATCTAATGTTACAATCTAATAAAAAGGTTGCGAACTTTGTGGGAATGTAGTGCATTGTCAGATTGTATATTTTTGTCCATGTTCTAGGGGTTATAGATGTGTCAGTGGTTAGCAAAGATTTCTAAAAAATATGATAGCAAAGAAACTATTTGAATTGACTGCATAGCTGTGTAGACACGAACCAGCAATGACAGTATCTAAACAATGCCATCGGCATTCTTAACTCAACATAGTGACCAATCCACAGAGGTTGACTTGATCTGCTGTACTTTTGCTTTCGCTACCTTTTTAAATGTCTAGTGTGTTTTTTTTTTTTTATGTTTTAGATGTATTTGTGTTTCTTTTATTGCACCCATGCAGTACTATGAGGTGCGTGTATGTTGTGATGGTGAGCCAAAGAAAATTTTCCACTTTGGTGGACAATAAAGATCTATTCTATATTGGTGTGAAGACCAATATGCAACATAAAAAAATAGTACAAGACAGTTGGCTTTTAACAGCAATTACCTTGCAGCAGGTCTGACAGGAGGGGTCCACACTCCTCTGGAATAGTGTAGTCTCCTTTTCCAATGTTCTCAAACAGCTTATAGATATTGTCTCCTTCAAATGGATAAAGACTTGTTGTAATGTTATATCTGCATCAAAGAATAAAAAAAAGAGGACGGTAAGAATAACATGAAAAACTCTGTTAGGTGACCAGGCGATGTGAAGGTTGTGAGTGTAGCTCACAGTGTTACTCCGGCAGACCAAATATCCACTTTAAACCCTGAAAAAGTGTCCAGTCCATTAGCAATCTCTGGGGGCTGGAAGGCTGGCGAGCCCTGACTGGTGCGACATGTGTCATCCTCTGCAAATGGGTGAAGGGCCTGAAAAATATAGGAAAGTGTAAACCATTTTTTTGTTCATTCATTTATTTTTCTGTGAATAAAATTAATTAAACAATAGGAGAAATTCTTGACATTTCCTTTTTAAGAACAAAAATAAACAAACAGAATAAACAAATAAATCAACAAGGGTACTGAAAGCTTTTGCAATATTTGAGGACCAAAAAACTTATCAATGGCTTTCAAATACAAGATTGTAAATTCTAGTCGGAAGGAATTTATGGGGATTGAATTTAGTGAAATTCAAATATAATGGTAACATTCAGTCAGGGTTCACCTCTGCTACTCCCAGGTCGGAGATTTTAAGCGCCCCGTCTGTGGTCAGCAGCAGATTCCCTGGTTTAATGTCTTTATGAACTATTCCTTGGCTGTGCAAATATTCAAGACCATCTATGAGTTGGCAAAAGTACCTGAAAAAAAGCAAGAACATAGAAAACCAGTGGAATTTATGCGGAATTGGAATAGTAAACAATTAGCACATTAAACAATTCATCACTGCAAGAAGCTTAATCACTCATTATTTCAACTGCTTTCTGGCTGTAACCAAACATTCACACAATCTCTGGTCAGTTATCTTAACAGCAGAGCGTCTGCAGACTCCGATCTAAACTTAGGCCCAAAGAGGTGGCTGCTGAAAGGGTCAGACTAAATATAGCACAGAGGCTCACAGAGAGAGGAACTAGAAAGAGTTAGAGAGGAACTCATTATTTATTTATTTATATATATTATTTGGTTCTTATGTCTATAAAAAGATTTGCTTAGTCACAGCTCAGTTGTCTATCTCAAATAAAAAATACACTTCAATAAGTGTTATACCGTAATAACACACACACACACACACACACACACACACACACACACACACACACACACACACACACACACACACACACACA
>JAOXYM010000008.1:12107037-12128000 GCA_028567055.1 Leptatherina wallacei | reverse complement strand
AACATGTGACCTGATAAAGAAATAAGCAAATGACACGCAGTATTTTAGATGTATAACTTTTAAGACACAGATTTGCTAAAGAGGTGGAAGACAAGAAAAGCTAATTGACACACCACAAAGTGCAAAGCATTACCAGACGTGTTGCAAAACTTTATGATTGATTTGTGTCTCAGTGTGTGTGTGTGTGCTAAACTGGAGCAAACAAGTAAGTTAGTACATATCACACATATGTACAAACAAAAACAATAACTCACTGACAAATTTGTGTCTTTGAATTTAAACTTTGTATCACTCTACTACTAATAGTATCAACTGTGGAACAGATAGGCTATGACAGTTGTTTGGGCTTTACAGAAATAACCATTTTTTTTATTACAGCTATGAAAACTGATTACTTTCACTAATATCTAAACATAAAGGTCACACATTTACAACCATGTCTAAAGATTAATGATTGTTATTTCTGTGACACTTAAAAAGTATGAGCTCAAGTACAATTACTTATTTCAGTACAAATGAAATTCTTCCCGTTTGCACAAACCAAAAGTATTTAAATCTGAAATTTGTCACCCCCCCCCCCCTTTCCTTTATTCAAGAACAAGTTTCAAAACAAAACAAGCCACCATTTGGTGTCTCAGTGAGACTTATACGTTTTTATGATTTCTTACCATTTTACAGATCAGATGCCTTGTGGTGAGCAATTTTCCATTAGCTGCTCAACCAAGCCTTTATTTACCTCCAACTATGAGTTCTGTTGCCTCTGATTGATGATCTGGCTCTTGCTTAGCTGGGATCTCTTGAGTTATATTTATCCCGTGTAAACCTCTCAAGGGAATGGCAAACTGAAGGTCTGATTTCACTGATCTGTCACCCTCCTTACAAACGGCTGCTTCAGTTCGGTCAACTCCGCTTTGTGACACTGTGGTCCAGAGTCGTGCAGAAATGAAGTGATAAAACTCTACGTAGTTACATGAATACTTGCACTTAGCACACAGGTATGCCATTAAAACGGGAATGAGCTTGTTTTAGCTCAAGTTTGTTTCCCAATAAAAAGTTTATAAACAGGTACAGCAGTTTTACTTCACTCTCTTAAGACTTGACTCAATATTTCAGCAAGAAGATGTTTTTCTTTATTGTCAACAATGCAGCATATATTGAAAGGAAGTTACAATTATAATACAGTGAGGACCTCATTCATTGTGTACCTATACAGAAATGATATTTAGTAGAGAGTGCAAAGGTTTGTAAGGGTACAAAACACATAGCACTAACTATAGTGAAATCACTGTCAAAGTCAGGTGATGCTGATCTTTCTACAGCTCGTTACAGTATTCAATTGAATGCAACAGATGAGCAACTACTTAAAGAAAGCAGTCAATTTCTTGAATGAAACATAAAATGTAAATGTTTAACTTCATTACCTTCTCTGTCACACAGACTTAAAACTGTAAAATTTCAGCTGCCAGACAGTGTCCACTTCCCAACCAAGCAGAGCAGTGGCAGCTGCAGAGACTATTTTTAAGTTATGATAAACAAGAACAAGTATAAATGGAAATATTCCTATATATCAGTAATATGGTCTCCGTGGATTATTCTGTAAAAAGAAAAAGAAAATATAATAGTAGATTAATAACAAATATTCAAGCAAAGGGTACTTGACAATGTTGTGCACATCAGTAAAACATTAAAGGTCTAAGAAATGTCTAAAATGTATAGCTCATGATACTATTTAGTAATTAGCAAACAATTTTAAATGCAATGTAAAATAAGCAGAAGCAAACACAATCTGTGCAAGTCAGTAAAGAGTCAGACTATTTTCATAACAAGAGAAAGCATAAGCCATGTTACCAGTGGGTTTGGCCTGAAGCGGTAAGCAAGCATCATTCTCTTTCTAAAAGCATCATATTCATCGTCACTTTTTGTAAGCTCAGCTGGACGGTCGACTCCCAGCCCAGCTCCATTCATAGCTGTGGTTCCCCTGGAGTCAGACAGAGAGAAACTCTAAATTAGCACTTCACTTTTTATGTCTGTCTGACAGACTGAAAACTAGCTAAATTTCAGAGTTACTATCTGTCTGGAAAATGCAAATTCATTTAAATATATGTGACAAATTTAATAAGCAGGGTTTGAATAATAACAATAATAAATAAATGTATCATAGGCTTTATTCAGGTTTTCTACATTGCTGTTGGCATTTGGGAAGATGATCATGGCTTTAAAATTTACCTAATGAAAATGTTTTCATGAACAAAGGCCTATTCAGATGCAAATACACGATGACACACATGTCCAACAGCCTACAATTGTATTATTGACCGTATCCTTTTGATTACATAATTTGAAAGTAACAATAAAAAATGAAAACCTTTTGAACTTTTCCAAACTTGTACTTTCAACTGACTGAATGCTGACACGCAATAGCAGTTTACTGTTATGCTTTACTTGTAATACACACATGCAAACAATCCAATATTATGTTTTACTGAAATGACTTCAGTAAGTGTTAAATGGAAACATAAGAGAGGTGAAGGCTCACTTATTAACCGGAGCTTTGATTCCCTGTCCTTCACTGCCGAGGCCTTCTCCATCCTTCCAGCCCATTTTCATGAGCATTCGGAAACCAAGATTCTCCACAGTCAACTTAAACTCTTTATACTCGGAGTAGTCTGGGTCCCGACCTTCCTGAAAGCACACAACACAAAGTTGTGCAGACATACCACATATTAAGTGTTCTTGTTAAATGGCATCCTTTTTCCCCACCTTGAAAGTTTCACAATTTTGGGTAAAGACGCAAATAGGTCAATCTTAAAAGGTGACCCAAACAAAGCACTGATAGTAATACTGGTGTACCATAGATAAGGCTGGGTTTACCTCTACTGTTCAGTTTATGTACATGGGAAATAATGCACAAGTCTGTATAGTTCAGTAGTGATTGTGCATGTCCAAATTATTCCACCATCCTGATATTCACTTAATACAACTAGCAAAACAGCATTAGCCCTATAGCAACCAAAAATGTCTATATTCCCACAAAAAACACTTGTGTTTGTTTATTATTACTTATTCTCCAATGGTAAGTTGAGTGGCATTTCATAATACATCTTTCTCTTGTGGGAATGCTGACTTTCTAATAACTTCATATCCCTCTGGCAGTAAAATGTAATTACATGAAACTCTACTAATATACTGTCCAGCTGTTTTGCAATTTGAAGCCATTAGATATTAAGTGTAACTTCCAAATCAGTGCTGAAATAGCCAATTCATTTAGATAAACAATTGCCAGTTGTCTCTTCCGCCTGGAAGAGCTTAGAAAACTTGTAATCAAAAAGTTGTCTGGGTTGTTCTGCTAGTTATAACTGAAGTGTCCCTGACCTGGATAAACAGCTTATGAATGGATGATTGCAATCCTGTTTACAGACATTTTAAATCAACCCAGCTCTACTAAACTGTGTATGACCTCCCTTTAGCAAAGCCCGGTGAATAAAAATTGCTTTACTGTACTTTCAGGAAGACTCCCAGGAAACAGGTTTTTTTTCTTAAATAACTCAGCCTTTCTTTTTCCCAAAATTTACAAATGTGACATAAAATCAGTCCTAATAGCTCTTTCTCAAACAGCTTAAGCAATAGTGAATTCAGAGGAGAACTTACTTTGAGTGCCTTAAAGGTCTCCATGAACTTGTCCAGTTCCTCAGGGGGCAGGAAGTCACCAATAAAGTGCTTCCCTTTACCCATCTCTGTCAGAGATTCTGCCCATTCTGGAAATGAAAGAAAAAAACCCATATTAAAACAAAACTCAAGTGTGTCACTTTATGAATAATAATCATAATTAATCATCAACAACTCCTTGTAGTAAAATCAATTTAACAAACTTTTCAGATGATTGCTCAGGTTTACCTCGTGTCTTTTCCATTTCCATCTTTCTCAGCTGGTGTTCCCATGTGCCTACGTCCTGGTCCACTTCTTCATCACTGTCATATTCATGTTGGTGATCTCTAATGGCTTTCTCCCACAACTTCTGCATGTCTGCCATTGCACGCTTGTGCTTCATGATCATGTCATACATCTCTTGCATCTGTATGAAAAAAAAACCCAGACACATAGGATATTCAGATAGGTACTTACATTAGCTTTTGACCTTTCTCTTTTGACTTAAAAAAGATCAAACTGAAAATGACAGAGATAAATAAATTGTAGAAGAAGGGCAACACTTATTGCTGTGTACCTCTTGTTGTTCTTTGAGTTGTCTCTTCTGGTCCTCTGACAGTTCGGTCACTCCCACCAGACCAAGAGGCTTCCCCTTTTTGTAACCAAGACCACTCAGCTCCTGAGCTGAAACAGACAAAACCACAAACTTACACATTCATACATTTTTAGTGGGTGTAGCTGGTATTGTCACTGAAATTAATTTAAGTACAAGTTAAATTCACCACCCCTGACTATATATTAGCAAAATGTGAGAGAAAGTCTGTGTCAATTTCTTGTTAGCAATCACATCAGGATACCATCATCCAATCAACAGCATCAACATTTGCTTTTGTATTCATAACCATTCTTAACTCAAAAGAACACACAAACATATATGCACATATAAATGCACTACATTAACTCAGAAGTTTATTTACCAGAAAGGGTGGGTGCGTTAGGTTCTTGAGCATTCACATCTTGAGGAATAACAATAGGAGGAATTGGCAACTGGATTTTGTCATCTTCAGACCCCCATCTACTCTTTCTCTTCCGTTTGACAGGTGGTGTTTCAGACTCCTGACTCGGACGCACAAAAGAGCTGTTCAGCACTGGAGGAGCAGCTGGTCGCTGAGCATCTGTTCTGGAGTCTGCTGCTGGAAATGAAGAGCTCTGAGATGTTTCGGCACGATACTCCTGTAGTTTCTCTCTGTAGAGAAAGTGGGCTGGACTTTGCTGATCATATAAAAACCTAAAGGAGGGAGGGTAAGGATGTTATGTGAGATCTAAAAGAAAAACAAAGAAAAGGAAAAGAATGGGTACCTAAAGCTAAACTTACAACAATAAACTAGTTTCTAAATTACAGAGCAGATATAAATACTGTGAATAACCTGAAGGCAGGGTTGTCTCGGTTGCGTTCAATAGCAATAGCCTCCACCTCGGGGCCACCTTCCGCCACGAACTTGGCCAGATTTTCAACCATTTGCTGGGTTTCCGCATCCACTGGGGGGGAGACTTTAAGCAGCCTATTAGTACTGGGACTCAATTCACACTCTACTACTGTACCGTACTCAACTGGCCCTCACACACCACCAGTCTAGAGCCAATAGAGGATAAGAAGAGGAAAAGGGAGGAGGAGCAAGGGGGGACAGGGGTGGTGAATGGGGAACTGTATGGATGTGAGGCTTTATTGCAACAAATGAAGAAAAACAAAGCTCAGACAAACTCCACCACATGGGGATTCATGTAGTTGTATGAATAATGTAGTAAGAAAATAAAATATAATTCCCTCTACAGGCACAGCATAAATTATAAGAAGTTTGATGATAAATCATCAACAGATTAGTACCCTTGCTTTTTTTTTATCATTTATTTCGAATATGTAAACAAATTAAGGTACAAATTAATTTGTGAAAGTAAAATAAAGGAAAGAATAATCATACATATTCGAAAAGGAGTGAGAAGAAGCTAAGCTTATTGAATCCCACCCTTTTCCATAAATTTAAATCACTTTTTCCACTTCCTTAACTGCATTTGCTTTTCAAATCACACATCAAATACTTTTGATGTGTCATGATGTGATCTTGAAAGCCAGTATGCAGAGATTCCTCATTTAAAATGCAATTCAATACCTACAAGGAACTACTTTGCCATTTTGTGTTACTTATAATACTGATGATGACAGATTGACTTAACTTAATACACATTTAACTTAGCTGTTCAAACTTGAGGTTTCTTGTGTGAAAGTCTCTTAAACCAATCAGTTGATAGTGATCTCTTATGATGATGGTAATCTGACTAGGGTGCATGCAAATAAATCAATCAAAGACTACTGTTCTGTCACAGAAAAGCAATGATCAATAAAATATTGTTTTTTGTAGAGACACAATGCCTGCCATCTGTGCATGAAATCCCTTTACATAAATACTCCTTAGCCCCACTGCAGTAATGGTCTAGTAATTCAGCGATAAACATGAAAAAACAAAACCAAGAAAAATGAGCGTGAGAATAGAAATGCAATTTTACCATGATCTGATATGTTCTCAGGTCTCTGCCAATCCCTCTTCAATACAGCAACTCTTTTTTTGTAGTAGAGATACTCCATGCTGCTCTTATCATACAAAAACCTAAAAGTTGAAATTATAATTTTGAAAATATAGTAAAAGGAAATTATTTCAGTTTGAGCTACACTGTACTTCAAACTTACGAGAAAACGGGATTCTCTTTGTAGTCCTCCCTGGCCTTCCTCTCCAGTTCAGTTCCTCCTTCCGCCACAAAAGAGGCCATCTTGTCGATTATGAGTCTGGTGTCTGAATCCTCTGGGGGAGAAACTTTAAGCACGCTATCAGTATATTTAGTCAAAGGGCACAAAGGATTAAATGCCAGTCACAAGGCAACTGTGACACTTGAGTACTCAGAGGACCAAATGAAATGTCCAAGCCACGAAGATGTCCCAAGACTCACTGAAAAATAAAGGCCTTGAATTACCTTTCATCTCTAAGAATTTGGAGTAATCAGACTCCTCTTCCTCATCTTCATCATCTGGAGAACAGAACACACTTGGCCTCTGGCTGAGAACGGGATTCTTCTTGGACTGTGAGTAGCTCTTGAATTGACTAAGCATTTTGCTAACTCCAAGGCCAGACCGTTGACCAACAAAAATGCTCTTTTTCTGCAAAGTGTTTCCACCTGGAAAAGGAGTTGAGGTGGAGGGAGTCTTGGTATCACTGGCTGAACCTAGAAAGAGTATAACAAAGAATGCATTTTTAATCACATATAATGCTCAACTTTAGATTAGTTCTGTAATTGTTATTTATTTTCTACATAACTATGGGGGGCAATGCTGTAAGCATTAAGGCCAACATATTACTATTCGTCTGCTTTTCTTCCGCGATATCATTTTCCAGTTTCCGTCTCAAATTTTGACAGGGATTTGGGTGAAATGAGCCCAAAACCCAGGCCACTTTGGGAATATAGATCACAGGCATACCTTCACCTAGAAACATCATGCAAAGTTTAAACGGGTCACAAAAGATGAAACTCTGACCAACTGAAAGGAAATGATTCGATCTCCTACGGTTTTGACACAATTGCAAGTTACGTTTCAGGAAAAACTGACCTTTGGAGCTACGGAGCTCCAAAGGTCAGAAAGTAAACTTTTTCTCCTATTAAATTGCATTGGGAGATCCTGGATTTCTGAGATGAGAACAGATTTCTCATTTGTTTTAAACTCACCACCGTTTAAATTTCGTTCGCATTAGGTAAAACTAAATTACATCCCCACATTCCTCGAAGCCTTCTGGTGCTCAAAGTTCAAGAATGATTTTGCTACTACTTTTCGTTTGCGAACAGCGTTAAGTTGTTCGGAGTTCTCATTGAGCCCCATTCTACTGTGAAGTCTGAGTCTCTGAGAACTGGAGGAGCAGAAGGGAGGGGTTGTTGTCATAGCAACCAAGGAGCAGCTCTCAGCTGTGAGCGGCAGTTGACCTTTGACCTGATTCCTCCATTACTGTTTATCTAGATCATGGACCGGTCTCCTTGTTTGTCATTATTATAAATGCAGGACCGTCTACCTGTCCTCTTGTCCTGTCTCAGAGCTATGTCCCTGTATGTCTCCCCGTCCTGTGTCCTGTCTATAGACAGACGCACACAACAGTGCACCTTTTCTATTATTTTCTCTCTCACACACACTGTATATCATACTGTAGGTGTGTGTACATGTCAGTGTCTGTTTATAGGTCCTCCCTCACACTCATTATGACCTTTGCAATCATCACAGCTGATTGATCAGTCTAATGGCCGCCACATGTTGGCGTCCGGGTTGCTTCATAGGCCCACATCCAAATTTCTTCCGAAATTTTCTAGTTGTGGTTCTTCTTTGGCCACAACATATATGTTTCCACAACAAGTAAGTAAAGTAATGTGAACAGTCCTGGTGAGGTACCCTCGGTTTCTTTGGGTTGTATGCCTTCTTAGAGATCCTCCTCCTCCTCCTCCCACACACTTTACAGCTGCTACAAACCTTTTTTTATTTTGTTGGTTTTTTTAAATAATATTGGTTAAAACTACAAAGCCATGTGTCCAAGCATTCCTCCTGTGATGCTAAATTTCACCAGAGAAAAATAATATTTCACCAACCACAATTATTTGACATGGAAAAATATGTACTCTTTAGGTAAATATGCCACAAATTAAGGTACTAACCAGGAATATTACTGTCTTTGTCCTTCTGCATCTTCATGAACTGCTGTAAGAAGCTGCCATCATTTGCAAATTTATTGGAAGAGCCTCCCTGCAGACTGGGGGAACTGGTGGGTTTGGGAAAGACAAAACATTTTATTTAATTTATTGTTGTTTACATCAATGCTGGTATCTCAGACAACATGTTTGTATTATAACATGTTTCACATATGTTCAATTTTATGTCTGTGCATTATTGGAGATGTAGGATTACCCTGGAGGCAGAGGTCTTCTATTTGTCTGCACATTCATTTTTGCTTGCTCTGCCATTCTGGCTTCAATCTCCAATTTCTTTTGAGCAATGAGTTTTTCTTGACGGAGAATATTCATGTTCATCTTGTTCTTCTGTGGCTGCACTGGTTTGGACCTCCATCCCCCTCGCGCTAAGACAGATTGATAAACAGTTTAACAACGAGATTACAGAGCTAATTACAATTTCTGGTACAAAAAACATGCACATTATGAAATGTCCAAACAACCTAAAACATTAAGTTGTAATTGAAACGGGTAAAATGTAGCTAATGTAATTAGTTTATTCATAGCAAGAAAAAAAAAACTCGTCTGATGCTTCTCTAACTCTAAGCTAGTGTATAGACCCTAAGTGCATTGCTAAATTTGTGAAATAGAGACAAACTACTTTTTATTGTGCAACGTTAATATCATATTGTATTCGTTTATGGCTGTCTAGTTTAAGTAGATAACCTCAAAAGTAAATTAACTTTACTCTGATACGCCAGTGTGTTGTCCAGTTGCTACATAAGCTAGGGCACTGGCTAAGGTAGATACCAAAAGTGATCAATAAGCGCAGCTAACACTCATTTAGCTTTGGTATACGGACAATTCAAAGATTTACCCGCATCGCTAGACTCCATGGTCGTAGCAAAAAGAAATGTATATTTTGAAATGAACACACGTAACCGACAATGAGGCCTCCGGATCTTGTTGATGCTAACTGACTTGATGAATTTGCTAACAACAATGAGAATAGCACTTCCGGTGTCAGCTATTCAAAATAAATGAATAACTACAGCCTCATCAGCTCTACAAAAACAAATCAAATGGCGTAATGAGTCACTTAAACCATAACCTCAAACCCTAAGGTTACTTTTTGAGACCTCAACTAATGTTATGTTTTTCTCTTTTTTTCATTCCTTTGCAATCCTACTTCATTAAGTAATAACTACGTATTATCTTTGTAAATTCCACTACAAACGTATGGAAGACGCAGTTGTTAAAAGTTTCCACATTTAAGAAAAATAAATTCCCCTAAGCGGTTAAATAAATTCATTTATTCATTGATTGTTGTAAAAACATCCACATCTATTCTAGTTTTAATTTGGAGATAAGATTAAACCGGAAGTTTTATAACGTCATGACAACATACGCTGGTGCTAGTGTTTCCGTTTTCATCGTGCTTTCCTGTCATAGAAGCAAAAGTCGAGTTTTGTTGTCCCTTGTAGCTACCCGTCCGTAGCGTACTGTTCATCTGCTAGAAATGGCTGAAGCCCCTCCACGGCCCTGCCGGTTTTTTTGTCACCGGTGTTCAGCAGAAATTGCTCCACGTTTACCGGTAAGAATGCTCGAGGAATGACTGATTATCTTTTGGTTTGTGTTGGTATATGTTTGTGTGGCAATTAAAGAGTCACGTTCACTCAGTGCTGCTGTTAAGCTAGGTTAGTTAAGCTAGCCCTACAGGTAACGACGGAGTCCAAGTGTCAGGAAGTTGGCGTGTACATTCGTGCTGTAATTGTGTGGTTTACACATGTCATTCGAATAAAATCTTCTATCCCAGTTAAATAAAACCCATCTCTGCTGTCTGACAGCTTCACTAGGGGTGTCATGTAACGTCCACTTTCTAACCGACATAGGACCGTTGTAGTCCATTCCATTAGGTTATTGTTCTTTTTTTTTCATTTCTATGATCGTATAAAGCTTCTTGTGAACATCTATTTCTTAGAAAACTTAACATTAGCTAATGATAGTTGTAACATACCACATAGGGACATATAATTTGTACGGTGTCACTTTTGTTTAAGTCTTTTTAAACAGTAGACATTGCTGTTTTGACAACAGCTTGCTTGCCTGCCACGCAGTCTGTTGTCAATCTTTTCATGGGAATCTTCTTGAATGTTACAGTAACATTTACTTTATACTCAGTCAGCTGCTTAGCTGTGTAGTGGTCCATTGTCAAGAAATTACAAATAAAGGCTCACATCAATTTAACAAAAACCATTGAACAGTTCTACACATTCTGCCAAAATAGCCACAAAGTTAAATGAGCTAAACTTAATGCTAGAACTTCCTAAGGAGAGGTTTGTTTCTGCTGTTGTAAAGTACATTAATGATAAATCTGATGGACACACAGCTGTGTGTATGTTAAATATGGTGTGTGTTTACATATATATACTTCTTTGTAGGAATACACATGTCCACATTGTGAATCTGGTTTTATTGAGGAATTGCCAGAAGAAAAAAGGTGAGAAGGATTGTTACATTTAACTTTATTATTTTGTGTTGTTTGTGAGGATGACTTTATTTTCTGTCTGAGTGCAGCTCTGAAAATGGGTCTGCATCAACATCCTCTGCCAGTGACCAGAATCGCCCTGCCTTTGAGGTCAGTGTGACATTAACTGGTGAAAGAAAACTTTTTAGCACCCTGTAGCTGATTTGACTCTGCCTCTGTTCTTGTTACTAGACAATGGATCACCAACACTTGTTCACATTTCCCCCTGGGTATGGTCCATTCACCCTTGGGATTTTCGATGAAAATTTCGACCTTCGAACACGGCTACCAACTGAGGACAACCGGGAGACAGAAAACAGGAGAGAAAGGGAAATGGCTTCACGTCAGAGATATAGTGCGAGGCAACCACGGGGTCGACATGTTCCTCGAAGACAGGGTACGCGCCATGAAGGAGTACCCACTTTAGAGGGGTGAGACATTTTCAGCTGTAGTGCATATGTAAATTATGGAAAAAGACAGCTTCTGACTGTACGAGTATGTGTTCAAGTTCAAGCAATATATAAAACATTGAAGGACACCATTAGGCATCTTAACAAAACGTAGTACATATATATATATATATATATATGTATGTGTGTGTGTGTGTGTGTGTATATATACATATATATATATGTGTATATATATATATATATATATATTGTGTGATTGTTACTAAAAGGTTTGGTAGTTTGCTGGTCTGGAGCTTGCAGGTACGTGCTTATTTCAAGGAAGAAAGACTTAATTCAAGGAAGAAAGACCTCAACTGTGATCTTAAGAGAAATAATTGTTACTTCTTATCAATGAGGAAGGTTTACAAGGCCCTTTCCATCATTCTATAATGAGAATGATTATTTACAGGCCAATATTTTAGGGGTGAATATCCCAGGTGTTCAGGAACACCTTGCAGTAATTGTTGCTTGTCATTTTTCACACATTGCTTCTGCATTTCGACTCAGTTTTTGTTAGATAAATAATCACACTGCAGTATTCAAATTGGCTCTAATATTAAGTTCACACTCCAAAGGCAACCATAAAAGCTTTAACCTGTGAAGCCATGGATGAAGAACCTTTGAGGTAATCCTGTCTTGTTTAGATCTTTGGGCACAGCTAGTTGTAGATTGGGGTCTTTGTGGATTGAACTGTCTTTCCACAGACGTGATTAGATCCCATCAGAGAGCTAACATAGGGAGCTTGGAAGCCTGCTGAACACCTCTCACACACTGATATGTAAACACTAATAAATAGAAGTGTGTATTCTATTGTGCTTTATTTTATTCATGTAACTGTTTTTTCAGACATTTTCAACTTGTGCAAATTGATCAAGTTTCATTGTGGAAAGTTGTGGCATTAAAGCTGATACTCTATTTTTGGAGCAGCACACCTCAGTCTTACTTTTTCTGTGATTATACTTTCAAACAGATGCTACTGCACTGTGCTGCAGTCCCTTTCTTCTTGGGACCTTAACTGACAAAAACAATGTCAAATGGATAAGATTTGAAAGTTACTATTGAGACCTCCCCAGCAAAATATTTCCAAAGGTGACAGATCAAATGAGAAGTAGTTATATTCTCATACACTATGAGAAGTTACTTTTTTTTTTAAAACCAATAGAGGTCTTTTTTAAATTTATTTTCCCACCTTCATAGTTTTGGTCACATCACTTTCATTTGAAATATGTAGTAGCCACACACTATACTAACACTTCACCTGAAGAGTTAATTATTGATTGTGCGTACATCATTGTTACACTTACGTTTTCGGTGCAACTGGTATAATTTCAAGTGCATGAAGTATTCAGCCGTTGTGTTTGTTTTTTTTTCTCCCCTTAACGCAGAATTATCCAGCAGCTAGTAAATGGAATCATAGCACCTACAGCCATGCCAAATATCGGGGTGGGACCATGGTAAGTTGAAGAACGTATGAAACATGTTTGGGGACTTGTTTCATGTCACAATTTTTTTTTTTTTTTTTTTTGCTGTGTTAGTAACTGGTGTGTGCGTGCATGTTTTTTTTTTTTTTTAAATTGGATACCGTCATGTCTCACAGGGGTATGCTACATTCCAATCCAATGGACTATGCTTGGGGTGCCAATGGTCTTGATGCTATCATCACACAGGTATGAGAAATATTTATTCTTTAACACGACGGCAGGTATATACTTAATATTATTATGGCTGCAGATTTCCAGGAGCATTTTTTTCAACATAATGATGCTGAAAATTATTTTGTAGCTGTTTCATGACACCAGGCTCATGAAGTGGTTTCTTTATTTCAGGTTTTTTTAATTAAATTTTTTTTTGTTTTGTTATATCAGACAAAACAAAAGTCTGTGCATCCAGATTTCTTTTGTTCTATCTCTCTATTGAAATAGAATTCCTAATAGCAGCCACTTCCAGAGAAGCATTGTTCTCATATAAATGATCCCATAGTCAATTAATTGTGATTCTGTTCTCTTTTTAAAGTTGTTAAACCAGTTTGAAAACACTGGTCCTCCTCCTGCAGACAGAGAAAGAATAAAGAGTTTACCCACTATTTCCATCACACAAGAACACGTCAGTAAGTCCCTCAAAATTGTCTTTTACTTTAAAATAAACAGAATCAGTGATGCAATAGTTTCCTGTGAAGTGTATGACCCTGGGTTACACACACACAGATGGTTTGTCATTTTCTGTTTGTGCAGGTGCTGGTTTAGAGTGTCCTGTGTGCAAAGAAGACTACAGTGTTGAAGAGAGCGTTAGGCAACTTCCATGTAATCATTTGTTTCACAATGACTGTATAGTACCATGGCTGGAGCAGGTATGTAGTGTACTTAGTATCACTTTCAACAAATACATCTTTATGAAGTCCTTTTTTATGGTCCCTTTTTTAAGATCTTTTTTTTTTTTATTACAACCTAGGTACTTTGTCAAAGGTGCATCTTTTTCAAAGTACATGTAAAACTCATTTCCACAGAATGTTGAAATGCCAAAAACAAAAAGAACAACCTTCTAATGCCAGTGATTATTTAAAATTCTGTTTTAGCTTAATTCTAAACACATCTGCATTTTAAGCTAGTGTCTGAGGCTTTATATCTCTTCTCCTTATATCAAATGGTGTCAAAACAGCTAAAATCAACATTAAATTTGTTAGAGAAGAAAAAATACTGACTGACCATTTTACTCGTAAATATAGCCAAACATCATTGGATCATTTGTGTTTTTAGTAAAACAAACAGACAAAAAAACAACAACAACCTAAACATGTGCATGTTTATTTCTAATATGTTAGTTACAGATATAAAATCAGGATTATATGAGTGCTGAAATTGGTTACATGTAATCCTAATGACAGCAGTTTTAATCAGGCTGTTTCACCAGAAAATATGTAAATGAGAAGCTCTTTGTTGGAAATTGGATGATGTTTATTTAAAAATAGATGTAGGTAGTAAATTAAAAAGAGTTTAGGTTGCACTGTGAGAAAAGGCAATGGGAAAACACATTAAGTCACACTCAGTCCTTGGTCATTGTTCACCCTACAGGTTTCTGCTACTTGGTGTTTAGCATGTCATAGAATACACTGAAGTCCATTTTGAATTGCAAGACTGTCACAAGTTCATGCAAGTTGTTTATGTCTTGATGGTGAGCCCCTTTAGTAACTCGTTGATCTCCTTTTCTGACAGCACGACACATGTCCCGTGTGCAGGAAGAGTCTTAGTGGACAGAACACAGCCACAGACCCACCAGGGTTATCAGGAATGAACTTCTCTCCCTCCTCCTCCTCATCTTCCTCACCAAGTTCACCTAGTAATGAAAATGCTGCCAGCAACTCATAGCTTTTCACCACTGTCCCACATCTGTAAATGCCTCGCCCGGCTCAGTCCCAATAACTCCCCCTTACAACTGAGACCAAGATAGTTTTCTGTCGTCATTTTTGGGGACAAACTTTTAGTCATCATTCCTCCCCCTGTGCTGAATGGATGATGGGTCCTGCTGCTGCTGTTGTTACTGAATGAATGAGAAGTTTAGATTGAGTTGAAAAAAAAAATTTTTTGGAAAGGGTGTGAAATATCATAACAGTGGGACTGTGACTGGACCTGGATTTGTGGACTGCTTTTTGATGGAAACATGTCTTTGCTACAAGGCTGGGACACATTTTATATTTAAAAGACAAAATGCTCTTTTTCATAAAAAGAAAAAAAAAAGAAAGGAAAACATACAAAAGAGAAAAAAAATGCTTGTGGTGGTGCAGAGTTGATAGATTTGTAGATAGAGAACTCTAGAGTCAGCACTGTACGCTAAAAGTCAAGCTGAGATTATGCATCAGATTTTTAAAAAATTTTTTTTTTATTTATTTGCATCTTTATTTTGCACAGGATTCTGTCTGAAGGTGAGAATGTGAATCTGGGTAAACTACTGTACAAATCAATATTTTTTCCAACTTTTTGCATTGAAGAAATCTTTAAGGTCATATTTTTTTTTCTTTTATTAGATTGGCTTTTAATGAAAGCTTGCTCTGATGTAATTGTATGTTACCAAGGTGAAAATGGAGACAGGACAGCAACACACATTTAATTTCTTTCTTTTTTTGGGGGGTTAATTCCTCCAGTGCACAATATTTTACTTACCTACATGTTCACTGGAACACAAACTCAATGTTGAAAATAACAGCATAAAAAGGCATGGGAACATCTAACCTGTACTGGCCAAATGAATTTATAAAAAATGAGTGTTACTTTGCTGATGTTTTTGTACTGCAACAATAAAGTCCTGAAACCAACAGTTTTCAAACCTACTGATAAAATACAGTTTCTCAACTGTATAGAGAAACAATGTGGGGAGTTAACTGAATTAAAATGTAAGTTAATGCAAGAAATGATGTAATTACCCCAGTTTGTGTTGTTCATTAGTTATGACTGGCTAATTAAAAGGTACAAGAATGGCCTTGTAAGAGAAAACAAGATGACTGTGAAGGTTCTCGTTCATCCAGTTCCTGGTATCCAGGGACTGGGTTTAGTTTCTATGAAACCAGTGGTGGTTCTCGAAAATTTTACATGGCATAACAAAGGAGTGGTAAGAGGTATAGACAGAGTGGCAATCGATATACTCTGTGCAGTACGCGAAAATCCCTTATGAAAAAATAAATCCACAAAAACTTTCTAAAACCATTATCTTAGGAAAACAAAGGGTTAGAGAAAAATAAAGAATCATCAAGATAAGTACGGAAATACTTAAAATAAATTATATTTTTTAAAAAAAATTATAGAATGACAATTAGAATTACATCCTATAGTTTCACAGTGTTTCTATATTGCAAGATTTTCATTTTTAGTTTTATCATAATTACTTAGTCAATTAATAAACTGGCTAAATTAGTGGCTACATTTAAAAGTTTCACATACAGTTAGGATCATAAGTATTTGGATTAAGAAAATGTTTTTCAATTTTTAAGTTCTGTACATTACCACAATAGATTTTAAATGAAAAGTCAGATGCAATTGAAATGCAGACTTTCAGCTTTAATTCAGTGGCTAGAGCAAACGTGAGCAACTAAAATAGTTTTTGCTGCACAATCTCTTCCTTTCAGGGGCTCAAAAGTAAATAGACATATTAATATAATTGCATATAAAATGCTCAATTCTAGTTGAAAACCCTTTACAGGCAATGACTGCCTGAAGTCCTGAACTCATGGACATGACCAGATGCCTGGTTTACAAATTTCGGATGCTGTGCCAGGCCTTTACTGCGGCAGCTTTCAGTTGCAGTTTGTTTGAGGGTCTTTCTGTCCATAGTTTAGTCTTTAGTAAGTAAAATTCATGCTCAATGGGTTGAGCTCAGGTGACTGTCTTGGCCATTCGAGAATATCCCACTTTGCTTTAATAAAGTCCTGGGTTGCTTTTACTATGTTTTGTGTCTATCCATCTGTAATATGAAAAGCTGCCCAATCAATTTTGCTGGATTTGGGCAGACATGATGTTTCTGAACACCTCAGCATTCTTTCGGCTGCTTCCATCCTGTGTCACATCATCAAGAAACACTTGCACACCCAAACCACCACACTGGCTCCACAATGTTTTACAGATGATGCAGAGTTCTTTGGATCATAAGCTGTTCCAGCCCATCTCCATACTTTTTTTCTTTCCATCATTCTGATGCAAGTTGACCCTGATTTCATCTGTCCAGAAAATGCTGTTTCGGAACTCTGCTGGATTTTTTAGATGTTTTTTGTAAAGTCCAATCTAGCCTTACTGTTCTTAAGACTGATGAGTGGCTTGCATCTTGCAGTGAACCCTCTGTATTTGCTTTCATGCAGTCTTCTCTTTTCATGGTAGACTTAGATATTGATGTGCCTACCTCCTGGAGAATTTTTTTTTACTTGATTGGCTGTTACAAAGGTTTTTTTTCTTCACCTTGAAAATGATTCTGCAATCATCCACCACTATTGTCTTTCGTGGTCGTCCAGGCCTTTTTTTGCATTGCTGAGTTCACCAGTGCTTTCTATCTTTCTCAAGATATACCAAAATGTGGATTTTGCCGCTCCTAATGTTGTGACAATTTCTCAACTAGTTTTTTTCTGTTTTACAGCCTATGGCCTGTTTCACTTGCATATAGTTTTTTTGACTGCATGTCGTATGTTCACACCTCAATCTTCCAAATGCAAATGAGACACCAAATCAACTCCAGGCCACACCTGTCCATGAAAAAGCTTTTAACTGTCCCCCATTCCCCTTCTGTAAATCGGCCCATTAGAGACGTTTCACTCTCACCCAGAAGAGCTTCTACAGTTCTAATGGAGATAGGCTGCTTAAATGAAATCCCCCACTATCAGAGTCACGGTCTCATTAGAGTGACAATTGTCCACATTTTCACCTGAGGCTAAGTGTGGATAAGATAAGATGACCATTATTCATCCCCAGCAGGGAAACAGCAGCAAGACATAAAGGATCAGAAGTAAACCCACTAGAAGATATTATAAATAAAACTAATAAAATACAAAATTGTTGAGATACATATGTAAAGAGAATAATAAAAAAAAAAAAATGAAAATGTGTTAATTGTCTACAATAATAGTTTATGATGTCTTATATTGTGTATTGTGTGTTTCTGGTCAACTGTGAGCAGTGCTTGTTGTACAGTCTAAATGCTGCAGGAAGGAAGGATCTGCAATAGCATTCCTTCCAACATTTGTGCTGAAGGAGCCCTGCAGTGGTGTCGAAGTGTTCTGGAAGGAGTGGGAGCTGTTCTCCAACATGGACGACAGCTTATGTGTCATCCTCCTTTCTCCCACTACCTCTACTGGATCCAAGGGGCAGCCCAATACAGAGCTGGACATCTTGATCAATTTGTTCAGTTTCTTCCTCTCTGTCGCAGACATGCTGCTGCTCCAGCAGATGGCTCCATAAAAAATGGCAGATGCCGCCACAGTGTCGCAAAAGGTCTTCGGGAGCACCCTGTGCTCCAAAAGACCTCAGTCTCCTCAGCAGGCGAAGTCTGCTCTGACCTTTTTTGTAAAGTGCAACAGTGTTCAGTGACCTTTCCAGTTTATTGTTCAGATGAACACCCAGGTACTTATAAGATGTCACCATCCCAATTTCCATTCCTTGGATGTTCACTGGTATCGAGGAGGATTTAGTCCGTCTTGTAAATCCACCACCAGTTCTTTGGTTTCCCCCTGTTGATGTTGAAGTGGTTCCGCAGGCACCAGTCAAAACCCTGCACAAGTTCTCTGTACTACCCATCATCCCCATTTTTGATGTTGTCGATGATAGCAGAGTCATCAGAGCACTGTGACGGGTGGTATTGTATGAAAAGTCTGCAGTCTAGAGAGTAAAGAGGAACAGAGCTAGGACTATTTCCAGTCCTGTGTCTTCACATACTGTGGATGGTTAGCAAGTCCAGAATCCAGGAAGTGAGGTGAAGATGTACCCCTGTTTTCTCCAGCTTGTCCCTTAGCAGTATTGGCTCTATAGAGTTGAAAGCACTGGAGAAATCAAAGAATATGATTCTCACAGTGCTTCCAGGCCTTTCCAGGTGATATAGAGCCCGCTCAATGCCAGATTGATAGGCAAACTGGAGTGAATCCTATGAGTTCAGCAGAGGATGAAGATGAACAAGAACCAGCCACTCCACATCCACGGTCTTCTTCAGGTGGGATGTCAATGCCACCGGCCTGTAGCTGCTAAAGTCCTTGGGGTGTGGCATCTTTGGTACAGGTTCCAGGTAGGTCTTTCATAGCTGTGGCACCTCCCCCAGCTTCAGGCTCATGTTGAAGAAGTGTAAAACTATACTGCACAGATGACCCGCACAGGACTTCAGGAGCCTGGATCTGATGCCATTTGCACCAGCAGCCTTCCTCATCATACATACATTCATAGATTAGATAGATAGATAGATAGATAGATAGATAGATAGATAGATAGATAGATAGATAGATAGATAGATAGATAAGCTAATGCTTATCCAGTCCTACCCCCATTTGCTAATCCAGGGGTCTGCAACGTTTACTAATAAAAGAGCCATTTTTGCCACCTGTCCAACTACTGAACATAGTTAAGAGCCACAAAACCAGGGACCTCAAATCCCAGACTTCCAGGGCTACTGTACTGCAGGTTTTAGATGTTTCCCTGCTTCAACACGCCTGATTCACTGTTTAGAATTTGACAGCGAGCTGTTGTGTCCATTTCATATGAATCAGGTGGTGTAATCCAGTGAGTGGCCCTCAAGGTCCCAAGTTTAAGATCCCTGCCCAAAACTTATTTGGCTCTTAAAAATAACTTTAACTGTTTAATAACAAAACTGTTAACTTTTTATTGCTTTTATGTGTTATGGTAACAGAAAAAGCCAAACCTGTGCACCATCAGAGTATATCTACACAACAGCACTGTTGTCGTTTTAATGCTCCTGCCCTTGACTGCCTTTGCAGAGATGCATTTCAAATTTTCTGAATAATTTTATATTTGTTGTTTAATTCCAAGAATAGATGTTTTGATATTTCAATTAATTATTCTTTTTTGCATTCTCCATTTGTGAAAGGCTCTCCGCACCTTATCATCTCCTGACTTGCCACAAAACCTGCAGCTGAGTTTGGGGACTTGATCAACTTCTTGACAGTATGTTTGCTCAGCTCAGATTTCCACAGAAGTTCTGAAATAGTTTTTTTTCCTCTCATTTCCAGCTTTTACTTTTTAGCAAATGCCATGTGTTTACTCTGGAAACGTCTTTCAATATCAGATCTTTTGTTGTTTAATTATTTCTCAGCACAAATCAAGCAAACAGGTAAGCCAGCATTGTTGGTAGTGAATCCGTCCATGCAGAATTGCGCTCTTATTTTTTTGTGCAGAAGGTTTGAAGAGCCGTACGTGGCTCAAGAGCCATAGGTTGCAGACCCCTGTGCTAATCCATCTTGTCACTAGTCCATTCTTGACCTAGTCCTCCATATTCATAATACACAAACTATACCTATATCTTGATCCTTCAAAGATGATTCCTCACCTGGTTTATGGTGAGGGACAGACTGGAGCCAGGGGTTCCTGTGCTGGGATGTGTGCTACTGAATAGGTATTGTCAATCTCCTTAGGATAGCTGAAGGGATGCCTATATAGATAGGGAAGAGGTAATATCTAAGTCATCTTCTGTTGTGTGAAGGTTTCTCTGCTTTTACAATGATGACCTCTTTCACTACCCGCTCAAATCACTTGTCTTCTCTTTCCAAGCTTTTAAGACTGAAGTCCTCAAAAGGGCATCTTATGTCAGATGAAGGAAAATAACTGAGTCCTGCTAATGAGGTGGCTCTCCTGTGTTGAGCCATCCATCTGTTGACTGGTTGTTTGGTTTCCCCATTACTGTACTGCACTGAACTGTATATATGTCCTTAGGATGAACCAGTTTCTGTCTGATGGTATGGCTGGGTTTGAAAAACACAGGTTTATTGTGTTTATTAGAAATCCTCCTGAGTTTCTCAAATTTTTCTGTTTCAGTCACATCAGGGATCCATCCATCCATTTTCTGTACCGCTTAATCCATGCAGGGTCGCGGGTGGGCTGGAGCCTATCCCAGCAAGTATC
>JAOXYM010000008.1:12081675-12098970 GCA_028567055.1 Leptatherina wallacei | reverse complement strand
CTTCTTTTTGTCTTTGCCCCCCCCCCCCCCCCCTCAACCCCGCTCCCATCCCCACTCTACACCACACACCTCTATCCATACACACTGCTACATGCACACGCCTGCTAGGTTCTACTGGGATTTTACAATGCTGCTGTTTATGGTGGGCAACCTGATCATCATCCCTGTGGGCATCACCTTCTTTAAAGAAGAGACCACAACGCCCTGGATCATCTTCAATGTGGTCTCCGATACCTTCTTCCTCATGGACTTGGTGCTCAACTTTCGCACTGGAATCATCATTGAGGACAACTCAGACATTATTTTGGACCCTCAAACCATAAAGAAAAAGTACCTAAAAACTTGGTTCATTGTAGACTTCATCTCCTCCATCCCAGTGGATTACATATTCCTCATAGTGGAGAAAGGGATCGACTCAGAGGTGTATAAGACTGCTCGGGCCCTGAGGATCGTCCGCTTTACCAAGATCCTAAGTCTTCTGAGGCTGTTGAGGCTCTCCAGATTAATACGCTATATTCACCAATGGGAAGAGGTAAGAACACACATTTCATGCCCTTCCTTGACCAATACAATGCTTACTAATAATAAAACTCACAGAGAGGAAGACCCAACCCATCTAGTTGGCAATAAAAGGTCACTGATTTGCTTTCAATATGCTGGAATTGGCTCATGGCCAAAGCAACAATCTGTTTCTCTGTCTGCTCCAAGTAGCCCACTCTCCTTCACCTGGAGGCTCAGTATTGATGTTCTTACCTACCACCTGCTGAGAAACAAATAATATAATGTCAGCAGGATATGTTGGCATGAACGAACTTTGCATTCTAATTACTGGTATTGTCACACAACCTCCTCACCTCTCTGTCTTGCTGTCTGACCTGCAGTCTCACAGGTGGCATTAGGCAGTCTAATAAGCAGGCCATTATCAGGGCAAACATAGTTAATCAATTAAAGCACCAGAGGAGGAGTAGGTGAGGTGGAGGATAATGATAGTATGCAGCAATGGGGGGCAATTGACGATGACTATACTATATAATCAGTAATTGATTACGATGCAGGGAGACAAAGGTGACCAAGGGAAACATTTAAAATGATACAACGTCTGAATTTAGTTTATGGATGATTGATCCTATTGTGCTGAATTTCTCTAGAATTAATCTTAGGTCTTTTTTAGATTTATTAGTAAAAAAATGATGAAGGCTGTTGCTGGATGGATCATCTTTCCTTCATTGCCACCTCAGCTTTAATATATTGTGTGAGGTATGCAATTTTTCTGGGGCCATGCCCCTCCTCAGACTATGTCCTCACTTGAAGGAGAACAGCCTGGGACACAAGAGGCCCAGTGATGTCATGAGATCACTCGACTTTTCGTTTATGCCAGTATTGGCTGCCTGGTGTTGGCATTTGCAGCAGTGAACAGCGCAGTGGGGCTCGGCTGCTCACTTGACCTTTGGATAATTGGATTTCTGAAGATATGATGTGATATGCACACATACACACACAATTGATGCATGATGGGAAGTGATACTTGGCATGCATGGAGAATGAGGAAAGATAAGATGAGGGGTAAGACACTGGCACATGCAAGAAGTGTCCATTTCAAACGCCTGAGTCTTTGTCGTTATTGGTCATAGTGAAGAGTTTTTGTGATGGAACTGCCCATTGTACTGAACACCCCCAGCAGCCAGAACAGCACAAAACATACAGTATTCTTCCCATCATCCATCCTCAGTGAAAAATTATGATCTTATGCTTTATTTTGTCAGTTACTGAGTGATAGAAAGTGACAGTGAAAACCCCATAAAGGTTAAAGCTGCATTTAGAAAGATCAGTGCATGTGATTCATGTCCAGTCTCATTCTTCATCATTCCCTTCACAGAGTATCAATTCTCCCTCAGCTGCACTGAGTAAGAAGTGACCCACTTCTTGATCCTTCATAGTAGACTTCATCAGACTATGATATGTGTTTCTGTTGTGAGGAGCAATGCTATTTGAACACATTTACACTTTTTATAGATTATTTTGTGTTCAAGCAATCATCAAATTGTTAAGCAGCATTACAGTGAGGTTTCCTCGGACCAGACGGGCAATAGATGACTGGCGTAAGTGACTGTCCAGTGGCTGAGAGTGATTGATGTGTGAGACGACACAGACTATCAGTTGTTCAGTATCATGATGGTCCCTGTCCATCATGCTGTGTGTGTGATTGTGTGTATGTGTATGTGATGGTGAATCTCTCTATTTTGTTGTTGCATCTTTTTGCCTGCAGGCTTGCGTGAGTGTAACGTCTGTGTGACTGGGGCCTGTGCGTGTTTGAGTCTCTGATTGATGTCATGTATCTCTGTGGGAACAATGTTTTGCCTGCTCCTGCTGGGTTGGCTTAGGGTCTGATCAGACATTGCCTCCCCCACTCATTAATCAAACATGTTAATGATTCAAATGGGCAGAGTTGGATGCCAGTTCACCCATTAATTCATGAAGTCTTGATTCTCAGTTTTTATAAAATTATTCAAGGACTATTCAGTCTCAGCTCAGTTTTAACTCCTCTTCCTGTTTCATGGTCTCTGTCCAGATCTTCCATATGACCTATGACCTGGCCAGTGCAGTGATGCGGATCTTTAACCTGATTGGTATGATGCTGCTGCTGTGTCACTGGGATGGCTGCCTACAGTTCCTGGTTCCCATGCTGCAGGAATTCCCCTCAGACTGCTGGGTGTCCCTTAACAAGATGGAGGTATGTTTGGGAGATTCACATACAGACGAGTGGCAAACAAAAGGAAAAGCTTACTGTAAGAGTCTTTCTGTAAGAAAAAGGGGGCTGTTTGAAACATGCTGATCCATCAAAAATTGAAATATGTCTCAGCATCAATTCTACAAATCTGTGCACCTCTACTGGAGGTACTATACACCACTCTTTTAAAAGATATTCCCTTTTCCCCCCCATGTTTTGAGGATGTTGGTTTACAGTGCTGTCTAATACAGCAGACACAAATCTCCCATAGCCGTTCAACTGGGTTGAGATCTAGTATCTTTGAAGGCTATAGCATATGATTCACATAATGTTAAGACTCATCAGCCATTCAGTGATTCCTCATGCCTTAAGGACAGGGGAACTGTCATCTTGAAAGAGACCATTCCCATCAAGATAGCAATGTTTCATTACAGAACGAAGGCAATCGCTCAGAACAACTTTGTACTTTAGCAATGACTGTGTCCTCAAAGCACACAAGCACCCGAACTACATCAACAAAGTCCCCCCACAGTATAATAGAGCCAATGGATTCTCTTTCTGTAAGGGTCAAATGTTCAGTTCTCTACTTTTCTCTTGGGGTGCTTTTCATCATGCTATAATGCTTCCCTCATTCAGATCTTTTCTTTGCGTTTTGGTGCCTTCCAGTGAGGATCTAATGATGAGAACCAAGCAAGGAGTAGCTGTGGCTATCAAGTGAGACATCGTTGGTCCCATGGAGTCAGTGCACTTTTCACCATCAAAAACCCACTGTTCTCTGAACATGGGGGTATGTTCTGCTGTATTGTTGTCAGGAGCAAAAGATTAAAGTAATTATTCATACAATCACTTGTTGAATCAGAGCATTGTGACAACGATCAGAAGTTTTAAGCAGAACAGCTGCTTGCTTTCTCCAAGAACATATTTGTTTTTGATGGTGATTGTGAATTTCCCATGTCTTGATCCCCAGAGTTTTACACAATGGTGTGCATTTATACATCATGCCAATGATGAAAGATTTCAGCATATAATGTGCAGCTTAGGTTGTTTCCTCATTGTAAACTCAAAGCGACTGGAACAACCTCCACGATGGCCGAGAAAAAAATATTTTGGAGTCACTGGCAGAGAGATGATGCAAGGGAGCATAAGTTATCCTAATGAAAAGCACCCACGGTGTGTAGCATACATGCGTGACATGTTCAGATGACTCATCTGACCATGTCACATTTTCCTGCATCTCTGTAGATCAGTGTTTAGGGTCCTTGCACCACTGAACTAAGAAATGTGCATTCATCTTCATAATGAGGGTTTATGCACCACATCCTCACTGTTATAACCATCTTTAAGCGATTGTTGATGGACTGTCCCTGCTCACAAGTCTAATCTTGCACTGACATTGTCAGATGTCTGAGGAGGAGTTAGTCTTCTATTCCTTTTGTATTTTTCCTTAGATAAAAATGTCCCTGATGTGCTGTACATAAATCTCTATCCTAAAATATGGGCTTCTGACTCCCTTCACTGATGTTTCTTCTATAGTTATAAAGAAGCTCAGCTACTGCTATTACTGAAGCTCCAGCAGGTTGAAGAGTCTGCCTGATTGAAGCTACAGTCATCCAAACAATGAACCCCGACCTTACATGAACTATTAACTCTTGATACAAAATCAACCCAACCTGCTCAGCATTTCTATGTATGGCAAGGAAAGGCAAGTTTATTTGTATAGCACATTTCATGTACAGAACAATTCAAGGTGCTTTATATAAAACATTAGAAGCGGGGGAGGGGGGGGGGGGGGTAGAAGAAGCACAAGAAGAAAAAACAAAATGATAAACAACAAAAGAAACCTGCAGAGAAAATAGGATGTATCACTTGTTTTCATAAACGGCTGCAAATAGAACAGTTTTTATCCTTGATTTAAAACTGCTGATAGTTTGAGCAGACCTGCAGGTTTCTGGTGCTTAGTATGCCACTAAACATAAATAAATGTTCATTTCTTAATGGTGTCGTGCAGTGCACCTGAGCAGAAGCATCAGAATTGGCTGCATTTCTTTACTGATCCAGTTGGGTTTTCCTTAAATTGCCTCCCATTTGTGTCACCCCACAGCTGGATTTGCATCCTTCATTCTGAGTTGACTGCAAAATTGTTAGCTGTATTGACTAAAGAATTGAGGAATCAACAGAAAATGTAGACCTGATTTTTATCAATATAGAGACCACTTTTAAACGCTTAGATGTCTTTTACTGCAACAGGGATAGCAATGATTTCACAAGGTTGTTTGCAGGGGAAAAGCCACAAATTATGGTGACTTTTGCATGTGACATCATTTTTTAATTGTAGAGCAGGACTCCAATCATTTTCAAATGAAGATCTGTTTATAGATACTCGCGTGCATGGAAAAGGTAGCTATACAAAGCCGTTTGTCACCACAGAGGAAGCTGCGTGAAGTCTGATAAATGTCAAGTGATGCCACTTGAAGTTACCAGATATCGGTCTCCTGCTCCTCAACTCTGCTTGAGTCTAACCATGAAGACGTGCGTGGCTACTAGCATAGCACAGTTAAAATGTTGTTTGCATTATGAGTAATATGGGCAGTAGTAGTAAAGCTTTCAATACTATCCATCTGCTGTAAATACAGTATGACAGCATTATACTGTAGCAGTGCTATTGAGGTTTCTTTTTTTGTATTTTAAAAAGTAAATTGTTGTAAATGAGTGTTTGGGTGATTAAAAACTCACAAACATTTATTGAGGTAGAAAAGTAAATATTTCCCTCAGATAAAAAGAAAACTGTTATATCTTCATCTTCTGTTGCAGTGTTCAGCCAGTGGGCTAGACCCAGAAAAAAAATCAAAAGTTGCCAGTGAAGAAGCAGTTGAATTGAGATTTCAGCACACATCCAGATCCCCCTGTACCTCTTCTTCAACACAGTGGGATGATGACAGAGAAGATAAAAGGGGGAAACAGAGGGGTGGGGGAATATGACCAGGCAGCTGGGCTCTTTGTTGCCATGTCTCTCTCAGAGAGATAAAAGCTTGTTGTTTATAGGTTGGTCTGTCAGCCCTGCCTTTTACTGAGAAAGGAAGACCACACCAACCCAAACACAAGGCAGAGGTCCAGACTGAGTTTGAAACAGAATGGGTCCTGCTCCCAGACATTGCCTGGACTTGGCCTGACTCCTTGTAAATCTAAGGTTTGAAGTTTTCCTGGATGCGACCATTGACTCTTGTTTTTTTTTTTATGGCTGTACAAAAGTAATTTAGCTTAATACATACAATCACGTTGGTGAGAGGAAAGGGATTACTTTTTGTTTGATGTTTCCAGAGTATTTTAGTGAACAATCGATTTGGATTCGCAGAGAGCAAGGCAGCCGCAAAGCTAATGAGACACAATGAATAACTTAAATGAACTGAACAGGAATGTTTCTACTTTGTCTTTATTTGATTGCTTCACAGCAGCTACACTGGCATGATTTGCCAATGTGGTTTGTTTATCAACTTTGTGAAACAGTCAGTGTTGATTATAACAGAATATCCCAAGAATCAGCTTTAGAATCAGTTGAATAATTAATCCATCAATAACTGGTTATGTTTGGAAAAAGAAATGAGTGGATTTTCTTGTGATGTCCGTATTGATAAATTGAGTGTGATGTTTGTCATGTAATATGCAAATGATACTTACTGATGATCATCTCAGGAAAAGAAGGATGTACTATGGTGACAAAATGGGAAGTAGCATTTACTACTCAAACCCAATTAGATTAATCCTCTAAGCCTGAAAGTTATCGCAACGACACCTGTAAAATGATGAAAGAAAATATTTTATGTTTATTTAGCCTAGAAGCAGGTATGCAGATATATACAGACTATGATAAGTGGAGGCATGTCCATTGTACCCTGAGGCTCTCTCTGTATATAAGTGCTCTCTCTACTATATGAAAACCAAGTCTTTAAATACTTACAAAGTCATGCTTTAACTTTAACTGCATTATTTAGCCATCCTCTAGTGAAAAACAAACAAAAAACTCATTAAATCCTATTAACCTTAAAACCTAAAAAACTCTTACATTTTCTAGTACAAACTCTTCAATGATTTGCAGCTTTTCTTTTCTGTTTTTCTGTTTGTTTTACACATTTACTTAATCACAAGTCAGACTAAATAAAGTATGATATAATTGTAGGATCTGAGAAATCCTTTAAAAAAATAAATCAATCAATCCATTACAAACCAACCCTTTCATATCCTTAATGTATGCATTGAATGTTTGATAATCACAAGACCAACCAGTTATTAGAATAATTATCAGTAGAGACCCCTAGTGTGAACATCCTAAAATACAACTAAGTCCAATTAATTAATTTGGTCTTTCTTTAATGTTCTATAGGTTAAGTGTAAAAATGGCATAAATCTCTGTGACCTTCCCTATTAAGTATCCTTGTGTAATTCAACAATAGCTTCAACAAAAGTTTAATATCATTGCTTTTATATAGAGTGCACAGGATATAGCTGAAGTTTGACGTCCAGGATGATGAATTTTGGGGTTGACAGGTCACTGACTCCTCCAGTATTCTCCTCGCCATATAATCAAAGACATCTAGTCTCCAGAGAGCTGTCACTTTCAAACGAAAGGGCTGCTCTGGCACAGTACTGACTGTATACAGCCACTTGAGACCACCCCCCTATTGAGCGGCTGACAACTTGTAACATTAGCCATTGTGTTGGAGCCAGGCCATCCATCAAGCCTTGCACCCTACAGTGGCACTGGAAGTGTGGGGCCCACAGGCAGAACCCATGGAGGGCGTTGAGAACGCTCTAACTCTGAATGACATCCACCAACAAGTAATTGGATTCTGTCAAACTTGAACTACTTCAGGGAACAGATTGTTTTAGAAGTGCACCCCAACTTCTGGCCCTATTTTTAATTTAGGTTATTTTTAGAATAAGCTTTACACAACTTTATCTGTCTTAGAGATAACAGCAGTGATAGAGAGCTGCAAAAGCTTTGCTCTGTAACAGAGGCAACATGGTAATAACTGATGGCAGTGCTGACAGACACAGGGTGTATGGATTCGACTGTGTAATTACAACTATGTTTGCAACCATCCCTTTCTGTAGCCACATCACAGAAATGTCTCTTTCTCATTATTCCCCCACTGCCATCAGCAGGAGGGGGCTTTGCACTACAGTGGTCTGCTTGCATGGAGAAGATAAGCCAATAATCACTATGTATGGTGCTAAATTGCTTTATTTACTCACACAGCAATTAGTCTGACCAAACAGTATTATAGGTCTGCTGCAGGACATTACAGATTTGATTTAACACGTTCACACGGCCAGTAACAGCATATAGACCTGAAAGGTTAAAGATGCCGCCTGACCCTTGCAAATGGACTAGAAGAAAAGGTTGTATTTTACTGGGCAAGGAGAGACTGTCAGGAGATGTGGCTATTTCAGACCTATGAGAACAGAAGGGTTTTTCTCTCTGATGACTCTCAGAGCTGAATAGAAAAAAAACTAAGTGCTGCTGTTGGGAAGTAAAACATTAAGACCAAGTGACAGTTTGTCACATATGGACACAGTAAAAGGACCAGTGAAGGCACACTGACTGTAACAGGTTTCTAATCCCAAAGCATACTATATCTAGTTCAGTGATGCTTAATGATCATATTACTGTCTAAGAAGAAGGTTGTCTTACAAAATTACAGTAAGAGAACTAATGGATCCAATGGAATATCTTGCCCAAATGTCAAAAATAATCTGAGGCATTAGTTTTTTTAAAAATATAAATGTATTTGAAATAGAAAAAAGATTATTCCTTCATCTTCTTTATTTTTCATAATGTCTTCTTTTTGGAGGGTCTCTAAAAAGAGCTTTGCTATATCTGAGAAAATATTTAGTAAAACACTTTCATCAGCAGCTCTTTCAACTTTGCTATTCTAGTATACATGATTGTGTATATATAATATAACCTATGTTAAACATAATGCATTAAACAAGATTGTTATCTACGATATCATTGTATAATGATCCTCCTCACTCTACCCCTGAATATTTGTTCTTGTGTGATTTAACCAAGGAGAGGCTGCAGTACTTATGGGAAAATGCCACAAATAACAGACTACAGTTTCTGATCTACAACAGCCTAAAAGCTGCTAATATGCACCTAAAAGTCCAAGATCCAGATGTGAAACTGCCACGAAAGTAACAATTCTTGTAAAACTATATACATTACACATCATGGTGGGAAGGCAAGGCAAGTTTATTTGTATAGCACATTTCCTGTTCAAGACAATTCAAAGTGCTTTACATAAAACATTAAGAGCATTACAGATGGTGCAAAAAAGTATTTAAATGTTGTAAAAGGCAGCAACAAAAAGCAAAAATCACAATTAAATCGCGAAATCATTTTCAAAAAAAAAAAATCTAATCGATTGAAAACAAGATAGGTTCACAGTTACCGTTCAGATTTCATGCATTGTACCATGAGAACAGAAATGTTTTGATTATGTTGATGCTGGACAGTTGATGTTTGTTTTTTTTTCACTTTTTTTTTTTTTACCTTAAAGTGAACCAGTGGTCTATGGCTGCTCTGCGCTCCACATTCAGAATAAATACATTTCATTTTCTACAACACGTGCTGTGAAGTGACCACACACACTGAGACAGACCAGCATAAAGAAGGCAGAAAACAGAACTGACTTTTCAATTTAATCAGACTAACCTTTGCAGCTTATTAGTCATCGAACACATATGCATAGCTCCACATTCCACCGTCTGCTTCAGTCTGTCTCCATCAATCTTTCAGTTCCTGGTCATTTGAAGCCTTTGTCCTTTACCTCTCAGTGCTTTTTGTCAGTTTTAGTGTTGTTGGTGTGACATGACAATGTCAGTTGCTCTATTCAACACTTCGTTTTTACAAAAATTGACCTAATAGCCAAACCAAGATCAGTGCGGGTGATTAACCTTGTTAACTTGACCATGCTGTCAATGTGCTGCACTGCATTTCTTCAGAATAATAGGCTGTTGGCACCATGGATGAGCACTTTCACCTTGCAACTGCATTGCAGCAACTCCCACACAGGAACGATAGTCTCAAAAACTCTGATTGTAACAGCCACTTCATTCGGTCAGCTTGGGGAGTCTGAGCTGGAACGAGGTTTTACCGACATCGACAACACATTCTTAGCTGTTTGACAAAGAAGTTAAGGCAAAAGATATTGTTGTCTATTGTTTGTAATGTATGTTTCTAATGTTGTAGAGAGAAAAATTACATTTTCCATTATGAATCACAGATTTATGACCCTGCACAATTTGTTGATTTCATTTAGATTCAGTTTCTGCTTCAAATATGTGTCTGAATCACCCCAGTGTTAACTTGCTATTAGCAGAGTATTTTTAGTGTTAGAGCAAAATAAAGATAAGCAGATGGTGCAGATAGATACTGGGATAAATTTGCATATTCATAGATCCATGCTTAAATGAGGTAAAGATGTGAAGCTAGTGTACATCAATACCATCTTAAAGCTGGAAGGAATTATTTCTACATTTTGATGTGCATATGTGTTTCAATCATTGATTTAGAAATTTAAGTCATGCACAGAAATTCATGCTTCTGGGGATGAATCCTAATAACTTTCATCATCCTGAAACTTTTCAGATAGTCCCAACGGTATAACTTAAAGTTTGTGGTTCTGAGCTAAATATTAAGATAACTGCTATGTAACGCACCAGTGTAAGCTGTGTTTTGACCTACTTGGCAACGTAGCTTTTTTTGACAGGTAAATTTTGTAATGCATCATCATGGTAGAGCAAGGTTGCTGCGGAACATTAAAAGACACGCTTTAGGTTCCTGGAGGATACATGAAAAGCCCCTGCGTTATCAGCCAAGTTCAAACAGACTATCTGTAGCTAATGGAGATGTTGACAACCAACAAAGCAAAGGATTGTTCCTAAACTGAAACCTCTGAGGAGAACAGTTGAGACTTAGGATGATATGGAATCGCTCCTGCTCTCCTGTGCTATTTCAGAGTTAAAGTGCTCATCATTCATCTATTATTCAATCTGTTTCACTCCACTGTTTCTCTGTGTGTTTTCACATACACCATTTAGTCTCAGCCCACTTGGTGGAGCTATATTTATTTTGAGAGTCTTGATTCTCTTCCACTCATATGCAGAAGACCCTTTTGTCACTCAGTGGTCCTGTGAAACTGTTACTTAGATAAACCTGAACACAAGTGCTCCTCTGTTGGACCTCTGATTCTTTGTTTACACGTTTAATGACTGTTTTAGTTTTTAGATAATCTGTCAGAGCACTGAGGAAAAACATAAATAAGAAGTTAAAACCGTTTGAATTTTCCAGAGCTCTGAGGAATATCTACAAATAACAAATCCTTTCAACTCTTTCTTACTTCTAAATGTGCTTGCAATCATATGGTAAAGAGAAATTCAACAAATACACAGTCATGAATACACTCAATTATTTAGATTTACTTTACTTAAGGATCTTGTGTAAGTGGCAAGATTTTAGTACAGAGACGATAGGAAATTGATTTGTAGTCTAAATACAGTATGATTTAATAATGATAAGATAATGTACAATAGAACATAGTATTTACAAATCATATGTAAGCATGATTTGGCTGTTTGCATGTAAACAGTTGGGACACAATCAGAATCAGCTTTATTCGCCAAGTACACACATAACGATTTTTTTCCCCGGCAGATGTTGCCACTCTACTGGAAGTATTAAATAAGTAAGAGCACCGCAGCCTCACAGCAAGAAGGTCGCTGGTTCGAGCCTCGGGCGGAGTTTGAGCCGGAGGGGGTTGCTGGTTTGAGCTGGGGAGGGGTTCAAAATAGTGGCCTTTCTGTGCAAAGTTTGCATGTTCTCCCCGTGTATGCGTGGGTTCTCACCGGCTACTCCAGATTCCTCCCACTGTCCAAAGACATGCATGTTATGTTAAATGGTCACTCTAAATTCTCCCTAGGAGTGAGGGTGTGCACGAATGGTTTTCTGTCTCTGTATTGGCCCTGCACTGGACTGGCAACCTGTCCAGGGTGTACCCTGCCTCTCGCCTGATAATTGCTGGGATAGGCTCCAACCCACCCACGACCCTGAATTGGACTAAGCGGTACAGAATATGAATGAATGAACTCTTATATAGCAGTGTCGACTATATACAGAGCAATATATACAAATACTAATATCAAAAATCTAAATACATTATATGCAATAGATGCAGTGGAGTTGTACAGAATGACACATGTCAGTGATGAGGTGCAATTGTGGAATGTGCAACCGGTAAGTTGTTCATCTGTTCAGTAAAATGACTGCAGTGGGAACAAGATGTGGAACACTCTCACCAACTTGTAATCTCACAAAACTCTGACAATTTATCTTTTTAATAGCTTATAGTAAATATTGGCATTAAAACAATGACTAGCAAGCAGTGGGACTCCTGTGTTGTCTTGATGTCTGCTGGCTTCAAAGGAAGATCCAAGGCATTGACATCTGCACCCGGCTGTATAAGCAGAGGATAAGGATCCTAGATTGCTTTTCAGTAAATCTATCTATCTAGTATTTGTGGGGGGGCAGTTAGTTTTACCTCACAGTAAGTTCATGCACGTTCTTTCTGTGCATGTGTGGGTTCTGTTCGATACTCCAGCTTCCGCTTATACTCACAAACATGAATTAAGTGTGACAGCGCATGGCTATTTGTTTTATTTGTCTGTGTTAGCTCTGAAACAGAGTGGACACTTCAGGTGTACCCCACCTTTTACTCAGTGGCAGCTGGGAAGTTCTTTCCTCATCTGTTAATCAATGCATAACTTCTGTTTATAAAACTGTACATAAAATATAATATAACAGCAATCTGCTGAATATAGTGATGTTTTCCCACTAATGCAATGAGATAATATTTTCAGACAGTAGAACTTACACAGCCCAACTTCTTCAGTCATTTCAACTTATAGTTATGTTCTTATGTTATTTTGTTAGTCATGTTAATTTACTTATATTCTTTCAGAAAAGTATGATTTTTTTTTTACATTTCTTACATATACATATCTATGATTTCCATGACTGATTGGCGTTAACGTTTCAATAAAAGGTCAATTTTCTGAAGGCCAAAGATCTCTATATTTGTTGATGGTCTTTATGCGGTGAAAAAGTTCCCATAATTCTAAAACTATGGGCATAGCAAAAAGTGGATATTTACAAACTTATTTTTGGAGTTGTTGATTTCTTTCGTTATCTGTGTTAAGCCTGCGGGCTCTTTGTATTCTCATACAAATATTTTAAGGGGTGTGTGTCTGTGTTTTTGTGCTCAACCAGGCTCTAAGGAGTTAGCAAGTTGTTTTTCACTTTAACTAATTACACAGGCAGCTGGCAGGTATACTTTTTTTGTAGAAAACAAATTAAAACATCTGGGCTTCATTTCTTGGTTTCATTGGTTTCTCCACATGCATGGCATCAATCCTCTGTTAAGGTTAAAATAACCAAAGACACCATTCAGTGCTTTTGAAAGGCTAAGGGGAAAACAAAGGAAGTTTAAACTGCTAAGATTTTTGTTTTGTCATCAGATCTGAGGTGTATTCCACCACTAAATTTACATTTTGTAAAGAATTCTGTGTTCATCACATGTTTGAAGTGTCAATGAACAAGATTATTAATGCCTCTTTGTAAGTTAGAGAAGGAGGTTTTTCCACAGAGGCAGCCTGGTGAATGCTGCACGACTGTCACCGCCTCTAGTAGATTTCTACTCATGAAGCTATGAAAGGGTATATTTAATGACCTCTCACTATCATTTCTCTCTAAGGAAATAATTTCCAAACCATCTCTGCTTCACTGATTAGGCCTCAGAGGATTCCCCTGATGTTGTTTCAACTTCCTCCCTCTTTCCTACTAATGCAACACAGTCCCTCAAGTTCTCATTTGAATGGAAGCTATTTCATGACCTTACTGTCCCCAAAGCTTTATTCCAGCTACTAACTTTCTGTCCCCACCCTATACTAAGATATGCCCATCAATGTTACATTGTGGCCTTTAACCTTTTGTTTACTTATCCCTCTTCTTCTCTTTTAACAGAATGATACCTGGTCAGAACTCTACTCCTTTGCTGTTTTCAAGGCAATGAGCCACATGCTGTGCATCGGTTATGGTCGACAGGCTCCAGAGAGTCTGTCAGACATCTGGCTAACTATGCTGAGTATGATTGTAGGAGCTACCTGCTACGCTGTTTTCATTGGCCATGCAACAGCTCTGATCCAGTCCCTGGACTCCTCCAGACGACAGTATCAAGAAAAGGTGAGAAAATAATCCTGTTTCATGTCATCGATGCTTTCTGTTTGCTGTTTTCTAAAAATCACTTATGATCCAGTATACCCCACTCAATCCCCTGAAAGGAAAGAATGTTTGACATTTGGGAAATGCGTTTATTCATTTTGCTCCCAACAGTGAGATGAGAAGATTAGATATGAAAAACTTCAAGCTAGCTGAAGAAAGAAAAAGGCAATCCCTACAAAAACCTCTCACCTTTGCACTGATTTATCAAAAGAGGGAAACATTTTAGTCACAAAGACCCTTATCAACACATATCAAGCATTAAATGATGCAGTGATTGAATATATACCCTAATCTGTAGAACCACATGATAGGCAACAACTATCTTAAAGGTTTGAATGGAATTTATTCAAGTATGCTACTTATCCAATTGTTCTGCAAACAAAAGAGAATAAAAAAAATGTTTTTCCTTCTTTTGAAAAATGAAGCCAGTAGCTGGATAAGTCAACTGAGCATGCAGACTGGAAACAGAACAACAGGCAGCATGGCTTTGTTCAGATGTTGCAAAATTGATCTACTCTCTTTAATTCATACATCTCTATTGTTTGAGACGTACAAAAAAATGAAGTGCAAGAATATAAAAATTGGTGATCGATAGGGGATTATCTGCTACACTATTGATTTACAGGATGGGACTAGTACATTTCTGGGTTGTGTACAGGTTGCCGAGCAACCTATCCCAACGTACAGTCAGCAATTCATAATTTTAACTCTATAATTTTTATGTATTGAAAAAATTGGATGCAACAAATTCAGATTATTATTAAAGGACTTTGTATTTTGTTCCAGTCATTTTCTCTTTTTTTGTAAAATAAGAAACAAAAAGTATCGACATATTCAGTTTTCAACTGTCATCAGTCTTTTTTTGTCGTTCATCTTTTATATAGTAGGATGGATGAAATAACTATAAGTAGTCTTTCTGATCAAAGTTTGTTAATATAGACAGATGCTATCATCTATCATGAATAAAAGTCCAGAGAGATACTGAGATGTAAATGACTCAATATCTAGCATTGAACAGCAAGGTCAGCAAGTTTCTCTTCTTAGTTTAGTACTTAGAGTGCATCAAATAAACGCAAGCGGCTTTAATTAGATTTTATTCGCATTAACAATGCATCTCTGTAATTTATTATTGCATAAAATGTGTTATTACTTGTAATTATTTACTGCCTTCCTGGCTGGTGACCCTGATTTATTAATCTTGCAAATTATGGATTTACCCTCATTAAGCTGTTGGCAGGTGTTCATTTTGGGCCCGGCATGCTACTCTTTGTTTTGCTTTCTTGTTGTATTGGTGTAGCATTTTAAAATATTCGCTGCTGATTAAAGTATTTTATGTAGCAGAATTTTTATAATAAGCTGTGGGGCAGCAGCACAGCACAGCATCAGCTAACATCAGAACAATATGTTTAGGGTATGACCTTATAGCTATGGCACACTATTGCTTTAAACCACTTATTTACATGCATTGTCATGAGGGGGTATTTTTGTGAGTAGTTGTGCGTCTACTGAAACCAAGATGAGGATCGGAGCAGCACAGATCACTGCTGCAGCAGTGGCCTGTGGTGTTAGCAGCTCAGCCACTCTGTTTCCAAGCAGAGTCTTGCTGACTGGGGAGCAGGGGGAGTGCTGCTGGCTGTCAGCAGCCAATCGGAAGCTGCGGGTGTGTTCGGCCAGGTAGAGCCACGTTGCCAGGGGCTGAGCGTATGCGTGTGTGTCTGCGCTTTTGTGTATGTGTGCACAATATGATGTCCCTTTGGGCAGCGGTAGAATTGATGAGGCAGCAGACCAGCATGTCCTGCCAATGTCATCCTGAAGGTGACGTAAGCAACCATCGCTGCCTTTCTCTGTGTCTCTTCCCAATAACTCACTCAGTGGGTCTCACTCCACCTGCACTCTATCTTTAACCATCCCTACTTTACATGATGTCATCCCCTCCTTTCTTCACCTCTACCTCTTCAGCAGCTTCGGCTGTTTTACTGCTTTACTCCGTTTTTATCTCACTTTCTTCTCACCTTCTAATCTAAAATTCCCTCTGTTTTCTTTTCTTTCTTTTCTCTCTTTCTCTCCATCCTTCCTGGTGGTGGTGTCCTTGAAAGGTGCAGTGATACTGCAACCCGACTGCTACAGGGAGCAAAGTGAGGGGGAGGGGAAACCTGTGGGAGATGGAGCCCTGGATATTTGAATGCTTTGTGCTTCACATAAGAGTTTTGTGTTTTTTTCTCTGATTCTTGTCTGGCTGGCATTAAAGTGGATCCTGCAGTTTACAGAAAATCATGTAAATAAATGGTTAAGAGGACAATAATTCAGCACATGAAGTGCTAACTGGAGCACAAAGTATTTGTCCTGGATAATGGGAGTTAAAAGGCAAGAGAGATGGCAGTTGTTTTTTATTCCCCAGTGGTGTTTGCCTAAATGGGCAAGCTGCCCCTGAAAGGGACAGTTACTTACCCCCTTTTTAATTTCCTTATGGTGATGCCCTCTGCCCTCAGGTTTAGATATCTTGTGACATTACAGTGGCAATAGACTAAAACATTTAGTGCTCCAATTACTTCTATAAGCCTGTTTAATCTTCAAACAGCTTATTTCTGTTCAGTTTTAAGGATAAACACAGGAGTGAGAAACATCCACTCAGTGACATCAGAGACAGGTTCAAAATGCTTTATACAGTATGTATTCCTATGCATTTAAACATTTTCGAACATGACTTCATGCCATCACAGATTTTTTTATTTATTTTTTGCTTAGGGAAGTAAACTGCGTTTCCTCAGAGGTCTTTTTATGGCCAGTTGTCAGATTTTCTTTTTATCTAGGGATTAGTATTACAGCTGAAGACGTGTGTTTTACAAAAAGAAAAAAAAATGCAGAGAGTAGAGAAGCGCCAGCCATGACACTGTGGCTGATGCTGCTTGGAGGATTTGCCATGCCTCCAGATAGGACTGGAAGTGACATTTTTTATCATTTGGAGGGTGTTAGCAAAACAAGGCTGCTGGCAGTCTGTTACAGTCCCAGTGTGGATGGAGCTAGCATTGTGTGGAGGTTTCCATTTCAGCCCAGAAGTTGTCAGGTTGAATTTAAAGAGAATATGGCTACATGGCTTTGGTGCAGAGACCTGAGTTATTCATACATACTAACAGTATGTATGAACAGTATGTAGAGTAAAGCAGAAATGATCTCAGTCCAAGCTGAGTGTGAGCATTGGAACAAGTAAATCTGGTCAGCAGAGAATTTA
>JAOXYM010000008.1:12043993-12081444 GCA_028567055.1 Leptatherina wallacei | reverse complement strand
GCCCAGAAGTTGTCAGGTTGAATTTAAAGAGAATATGGCTACATGGCTTTGGTGCAGAGACCTGAGTTATTCATACACACTAACAGTGACACATAACAAAGGGCAAGCAGACCTACAAACAAAGAAGCAATCCCATGTTATTCAGATTCAAAGTGAATGCAGCCAGGAAAACAAACCAGAGTAAAGCAGAAATGATCTCAGTCCAAGCTGAGTGTGAGCATTGGAACAAGTAAATCTGGTCAGCAGAGAATTTAGATCATGACTTTTGCTATCCCAGAAAAGATAACTTGCTGTCCACACTACTAGTGAGACACAGTTTTCATTACTTTCTTTCTCTGAAGCTGAGCTAAATTGGAACAATTTATACCTTTAGCTTAGATGGTGTCACAATAGTTAGAAATGTTGGTGATATTATATAATATTAGTGATTAGTGAAATTCATGTCATACTGCTGGTTTGGCATACGTTGGCTAACATCTTGGTGAGTTAGATCAAACTTTTGGTGCCGTTCATTTAGTACTGACTACTGTTTGATAGTGGAAGACATATACATAATTTATTGCTTCAGAAATTTGAACACCAGTTTAAAGCTTGATAGCAAATTTGAAAAATAAGATATCTTAGCAATTTACAGCATTTGAATCAAGACTATAGTGGAGATATTAAGTCAGATTTATTATTTTTCTTTTTTAACAATGTTTTTTAACAGTTGTGGACATAAACTGCAGTGAGGAGCGAACATCTATCACTGATGTAAAACGTATTCAGTGTAATGTCCAGAAAAATAGATTTGTCTTATTTTCTTTAAAAAAGCTTTATGGATCAATTCAGAAATGAGCCTCTGTTATACGATCCACAGTTGAGGTATGAAGTTTGAAAAGAGACAGAGCCTTCCTTCAGGGAAGCTCACTTCCTTCATCACCTGTTTAAAGGGACATTGGAACTTATCTCGGGATAAGTTTAAAAAAGACCAGCACAATCTGTGAAACCAGTTTTGTAGTTCTAGGTATGGCTGAGTTATGTGTTTGCAGTGTCAGAGAAGTGGGTTTAATTCTTGGTTGTTCTGAAATCTTGAAGGGTTAGTTAAGCAATTTAATGCTCTTGGTCATGAACATGTTGCAGATACCATCCTTGGAATTAAAAGGTTATATGAAGTATTTGAAATGTTTTTTTTTTTCTTTTCAAAATCCTACCCTCAGCCTTTTCTAAAATATGTGAATCTGGCATAAAAGTTATGTCAGGGTTAAAGAAATCAACTAATTCTCATGATATATACCCAGAATTCTGTCAGAAACCAGATAGACTAAAGTGTCAGTTCTTGTGCAACTTGTTAAGGGACACACGCAACAAAACATTAGGTATGCGCACTGAATACTTTTAAGCTTGCATAATTATTACCATGTGTTGATTTTGGAAAACCTAAAATGAATTAAAACCTCTGCACTAAATAATTGTTTTTTCTTATCAAAGATATAAGTTATACAATCATTCATCCCAAAACAACAGTTCAAAGAAACAACTGAAGGCTTAATATTAGCATCACATTCATGTCCAATATGAAAGTATGTCAACTTCAGACGTAAATTGCAAAGAAAGACCCAGCACGGATGAAAAAATAACAACTCCTGCTGCAGGCACGGTTTATTTTATGACGAATATTCGTGTGTTCTTTCATGGTTTTATCTTTTTTTTTGTTTGTTTGTTTAATTTAGCATATAGTAATCTTAAAAGTCTATTTGCTCCTCTCTCTCTCTCTCTCTGACACTTTTGTAGACACGCAGTTCACGATTTGGCTAGCTGGTCGGTGCATTGTGTCATTTTATTACACTTGTTGGATTAATATTGTAATTGTTTCAAGTCAGCTTATCTTAAAGGGAAGAACACATGTTATGGACAATATTCAGCACTCAACTATCATTCATTTTAATTCAAACATGTACTTTTTTTACTGTGATATGTCAAAATATGGAAAGCCAAATAAAATAGTTTTTTTCCTTAGACTTTTTTTTAAATAATATTCAAATTAAAAATGTAGAGAAATAGAAAAATTGCATAGTTATATTTAGTCAAGGTTTTGTTTTAGTGCATACTGTATACTGAGGGACTGAGTAATTGTTTCAGTTTTGTCTTTTTTGGTAAAAGGATTTAACCCAAATTCCCATTAGATTCAGGGATTCAGTTTTTACAATGCGCAACAGAAAGAAGATTAGTCAACTCCACAGGTTCACCTGTTGCATCAATAATCACCTCCTAATGGCCTCTCAGGGTTTTACACTGAATCAGCTCTCCTCAGCTGCTGTTGCAGGCACCAAGCTCAGTCAGCAAGAAAGAGAGCACATAGTCTGTGCTCTCTGTGATGATGCACCACAGGAAAGGTATTCAACATTGTTTTCTCCTCCTCCTCCTCCCCCTCTTTGTTCTGCTACCATCAACAACAGCCTTTTTTTAGTCACACTGCTTGTCACTGATCGCTCCAATTACCCAGAAGCAGGCTGACTTTGCAAAGACAGTGGCCGATGTCTGCAACAAAAACCGTCCTTTCACTTCTTCTGTGTTCTCTGCTCTAATTAAAAAAAAAAAAAAGCATTGTGTATAATGAACAAACTCTTATCAACCAGTCTCCTCTGGTTGTCACTGTTTGAATGAGCTATAAGATTTCCTGCATTTCGTAAGAAGCTTCATTTCATTTAATGAGACTTTGTAGTGTGTGAGATGTCGCAGTGTGTTGTTACTCACTGTGTACACATCTCTGAATTGAAGACAGACATGACAAGCTCTGATTTACCACTATCTGATTTCCCTTTCTTCTTGAGAATCTGCTTCATATTGTAATAAGGCGATTTAGCAGGGAATGAAGTGAATGAATTATACATCCATACGGTCGTTCAGGGTGAACTCAAATTAGAATTTCCTGTGGAGAGAAGCTGTGGAACGAATGAGCAAGAGCAGAGGAGAGGAGAGAATAGTTAAAAAAAAAGCTGATGGCTGATTTAAACATGAAATGTAATCAAAGTCAAAGACAAAATTATTCCCCCCTTTTTTTTATTGAGAAATCCTAAACAACAGCTTAGATAGCAAAATGTCAGTGTTTTTTTTTAAGCCACACACACTGCGTCAAAACAAAAAACCACAGAAAACTTTTGCAGAAATTTGGGTGTTTATCAGTCCTCTCTGAATGTTCTGATGCACTGACCCAATGTGTGCACCCTCCCTCTAACATTTCAGGGTCACCTAGTGATGATCAGTACTTTGCACTGTGACATGGCACTGAAAGTCAAGTCAGTAAAAGTCACCATTTAAGTCCAGTCAGGCTTTAGTTGCCTCATTAGTTCAGACTTAGCTGAGTCACGAGTTACAAGAATTGGCTTTGTGTCTACTTGGCTGCTGCGTCTCTACCTGTGTGAGGTTTCCCCTCTCTGGCAGAATTCCCCTCAGCCACATTTTTCTCATCTCTTCTGTTCTCTGCGAGGCAAAGCAGCTTCAGTTAGTGTTGACATGTCAGGTAAAGAGGTGTGACACAGGGTCATTTCTTCAGGCTGCTGTCCATCTGCAGATGTCAGGAAGCAGTGTCACTCATGCAGGTGCCTTTGTGTTGGGCAGCTCCATAAAAGGAGCTGTGCAGAGGAGTCTTTTCCCCCACATGGATTCTTAATTCAAATGTTTCATGTTTTTCTTGTTTATTATATTTTAATAAAAGATGCTTTCTCAGTGACAGCATCAGTCAGAAACAAGCAGTTGTATTTCTGGGCAGATTGACAGTTTTTTCCCCACCTCCACTGCAGAACAATCTGCAGTCATGGTCCACCAACTTCCCTTCTGCACAAACTGTATGTGCTGCAACTCTAAAGGGGTGACATTATAGTGGTGTTTTTTAATTTTTTTATTGTGGATCTGCAGTCCAGTTAAGTAGACTGAAAAAGCAGTACATTTATGTGCAAGGTTAAGTTGAGCTATGACTAGCTCACATAGGCTTATTAACATAACCAAGTTTCTTTATTCCTGCATACAAGCACAGATGGGGAATCAGTTCATTGACTAAGTATGTCCAATTCTGTAATGATGGTGGTGATGGGCCTCCTTTCAGCTTCTAAGTGTTGACCTATTTCATCACAAACCAAAACAACTGCCAAAAAACTGAACTGGTGGCAGATTAGTAGCATTTTGAATATTGAATGTTTTACTTTTTTTTTATTATCGCTGTCCACTGAGGTCATTCTAAACTGTTATTGGATTCTTCTTCTATAGACCAGCTTCTTCTAATGACACTTACAGGTCAAAGCCAGAACCACCTAGGACACCTTGGGTCCAGCATGCATGATCAAATCAAATCAAATTCAAATAAGTTTGAATAGCACATTGAAAAAACAAAAGTGCTGAACAAGTAAAGTAATATGTTTTTTATGCATTGTCTGTGAGTGTTAGTCCGAGTTTGAGATACATGATTAAGTACAATCTCAGTCATAGCCTACTAGCATATCTGTTTTTTAGTCTGGTCAATTGTAACACAGTAATCAGATTTTTTTCTAGCATCATTCAAATGTTATGTTCCAGTTCTAGGAATATAAACTCTTGTGGGTCATTACCTCCATGAGAATAAAGCCTAAAGCTGTTCCAGTTGGTCAAAACTGAAGGATTGCCTTGAATGAAAGATAAAATCTTGTCAAGAACCAAGAAGTTAAATCTTCTCTCTCTTTTTTTTTAACTTCTCAGGATTAAGGATGTCTCGAGACATGCATGTTGGTTTAATTAGTCACTCTAAATTATCCTTAGGAGTGTGTGTGTGTGTGTGAATGGTTGTCTGTTTCTCTGTGTTGGCCCTGCGATGGACTGGTGACCTGTCCAGGGTGTAATTGCTGGGATAGGCTCCAGCCCACCCTGAATTGGACTAAGCAGTACAGAAAATGAATGAAAGAATGAAAGGATTACTGTGACTGGGAATATCCAAAGAAAAAGTACTTGTTAATAAGGTGATGACTAGAATGATCTATCCCATAAAGGCACAAAAGCTTTTTACAATTCAAATATTATATTATCCAAAAAAAGAGAAAATTTGTAGCCTTCAGAATCCATTAGATTTAGCATTATTGACTAGAATAACGTTTCTAAATGTGTAATAACCTGACAAGGTTAACACAAGGAAATCAGAAAATGCAACTGATATCTGTTGGTAATACAATATATTAAAGCAAGTCACTTAAAGCAAAAGGGTGTTTCATACTCTTACAGTGTGTTGTCAGAATCTATATATTGTTAAATTTTCCCTCCCTCTAAAGTACTCATGCAATAGTACTCACTGGATGAGGTGTTTTTCATTTACTGCTTTTTGGTTAAATAAAAAAGCCATCTGCACTGGGAGTAGTAGTGTGACTTGGGTCCTTTTAATATTACTGTGCTTTTCTCATAAAGTCAGGGAATAAAAAGTGCAGATTCCATTGCTCTGTGTAGCGAGGATTCAAAATGATGAATTTGTCTGTGTGCACATACATTCAACTGAGAACGACTCGAACTGTTTGTTTGCCAAAAATGTGCCTTCTTTTTGAAGCAGAGGGTCTGGCAGATGGTTTTGATAATAAGCCATTTTCTCTGTAGGGCTTTATATGTTGCTTTTGAGCACTGAGAGCTTGTAACTATGTTTGAGCAGGTGGGCCTCATTGTTTTTCTCAGGGCCCCTGGCAAGACATATCTACTGACACAGTGATGTCTGCAGCACAAATGAACCTGGGACCCTGCATTTGTGGGATAAACTTGCTGCTCTGATGAAAATCTATTGAAGTTGTTGTCAGGGAAAATTTTTTGACTTGTGCTGCTGATTGTTTAGGACTGCCTGGATAGAACTGCTTTGGATGATAACTTCCTAAGGCCTATAAAGTTGTGAGTAAACAGTGTGTTCCAAGCTACAAACCTCTCAAAATTATGTTTTTGGACAGCTTTATAGGCTCTGGGTTGAGCTGCGGTCTTATGGGGCTTTCCATTTGAGGTTATCTGAAGTGCTCACAGTCTGACAAGAAAGTTCAAGAAAAACTCTCCACAACTGACTTCTCTGCCACCCCTCTCTGCTGCCTAGCCATGTAGATTTTTGTCTCTCGCTTTGGATGGATTGTAATTAGTACATCTCAACAACCAAAATTGATCACTTTCTATTGATCTAACATTGATTAGCATTTAAGTAGCACTAATAAAAGGGCAAGAGTGTTTATTTCAGCTGTGCAGCTATTTGTACAGCATCAATGCACTATATGATGTGAGGGAATTTACTTATAGTAAAAGTGGGTAGTTGTTCATAGTTGAATGCAGTTATCTGACTCATGAGATGTCAGGGAAGTGATTGTCTGTCTCTGCAAAGTGGCCCTGTGATGATAAGATATCCCAAGTCTCTGGGCAAGGACAGCCCTAAAACATACACAATGTCTTGTCCTCTCAGAGTGATGTATGGAGAAAAATCTGCACCACTCATGTGTAGCTTGTTTGTGTATGTATGCATCCTGCGGGAGGAATTGTTTAAGACTTGGGGTGACTTTGCATTGCATAATGTGTTGTGCAAATTCCATTCTCCTCGACGTTGAGCTTTAATAGATGTTCTGCTGTAAGACATCCGTGTCTCTTAAATCACCCTTTGATATGAGGGAAGATTTCCATCCCAGATGAAACATGGGTAACATACTGTTGCATCATTTCACCGTGCTCATATTTTCTAGTCACTGCTTTGTCTGATGCCTTTTCTTTTGTTTGTAGTGTTTATAGGTTAGATAGTTTCATTATTTGTTTCATGTGATGTGAACATGTTATTCTATATGTGTGAGTAATATAACTATTGTAGTTCTAAGCTGCTACCTGGAGTTTTCACTTTTTCCAACAACAGGACAACGAATTAGGGGTTCACTCTAACTTAAAGGGTGATTAAGTTCATTGCCATTTGAGGGCATGTCATACAGTATTTGTCTTTTCAGTGTGTTTAAGCCCTTAAAAAGTGACAAGGATGTAATATATAGATAATACTTGCTAAGTTGAATAAGTTCATTGCTACCTTTTGTCTTTTTCTGGCAGGAGGAAAATGTAAAATATTTCCAGAATCAGCCTGCCTCTCTCTCTCTCTCTGTCTCTCTCTCTCTCTCTCTAGTTAGGCTTCTTAATACATATAGCTGAGAGGGGGGTCAATAAAAACAGCTCTTACTGTATGATGCCCTGCATTAACAGAGCATCATCTCTGTCCATCTTTTTCTTAGTACAAACAAGTGGAGCAGTATATGTCCTTCCACAAGCTGCCTGCCGACTTCCGACAAAAAATCCATGATTATTATGAGCACAGATACCAGGGCAAGATGTTTGATGAGGAGAGCATCCTGGGAGAGCTCAGTGAGCCTCTCAGAGAGGTAAGACAAATACAACAAACACATACCACAAAACATACATTTAACACGATGAAGATGCAGTTAAAAAGTTTTTTGTGTGTGTGTGTGTCTGTGTGTTTAGGCTATCTATGTTCAGAGTGATGTTCCTTTTGCTGCTTGTTTTCATGCGGATGACCTTTTACACTACACTGACTCAGTTGTACTTATGTTAATGCAGGCAGATGGACACACTTTTTATACATATTTCATTGCTCTTTTTTTTGCACTAAACCTTTTCTCAGGAAATTGTCAACTTCAACTGTCGCAAACTGGTGGCATCAATGCCACTATTTGCCAATGCAGAGCCAAACTTTGTGACCGCCATGTTGACCAAGTTACGTTTTGAGGTATTCCAACCACACGATTATATTATAAGGGAAGGCACCATTGGCAAGAAAATGTACTTCATCCAGCATGGAGTATGCAGTGTCATCACCAAGGGCACCCTTGCAATGAAACTGTCCGACGGCTCTTATTTCGGAGGTGGGGTGTATTTTTCAGCACATAATTTTCCAGGTGATGCTGTTTGTACATTTTATTCAAGCTTCTTCTTATTGTTTCAGAGATCTGTTTATTGACAAGGGGTCGGCGAACAGCCAGCGTGCGAGCAGAGACTTACTGTCGACTCTACTCTCTGTCCGTCGACCACTTCAATGAGGTGCTGGAAGAGTATCCCATGATGAGACGAGCCTTTGAGACCGTTGCCATTGACCGTTTGGACCGTATAGGTAAAAAAGACAAAAACAAAAGAAAAAATCCAAAGAAAATCTCTGATTCATAGCAGAACTGTCAGAATGAAAGCAGAAAAATAAGAGAAATTCCTCAAGTGTGGTTATTGGATTAGAGCCCTCTGGGTATGTTTATGCTTCAAACATGCAATTTAACTTTAAAGAGTGTAAATATATTTAACATCTTCAAATTATATATGTTGCAGCATTTCTAATGCAATTTAAAAAAAAAATTCCTCTGAAATAAAGCCAATGCACAGAAAAGAAAACTAAATGTTTCCTGAATATGAATATAGAAATAAGCAATAAAATAAGATGCTCTGTTCTTTCAAAATGAAACAGGACACTGTAACAATAGATGAGAGTACAGGATGGCACTACTTTTTTCCTCAGGGCTCGTTCTGATAGAGGATGTACCTGGTGTGAAGGACATCACAAACAATATCTAACATTTCTCTCTTTCTAAACCGTGATTTACTTTGTTTTTTGTTTACCACTTCACTTTGTAATTAGAGATTAGTTTACCTGTTCATACCTGTCTGCAGGTAAAAAGAACTCCACCCTGATGCACAAGGTTCAACATGATCTCAACTCTGGTGTCTTCAACAACCGAGAGAATGAGATGATCCAGGAGATCGTAAAGTATGACCGTGAGATGGTGAAACTGGTAGACCTCCAGCGGCCGCGGGCCATGTCTATGACCCCTTCCATTGGTGGCATCTTTGCTCCCCCAGGTCAGCCACAGGCAGGCTCTGCAATTGCGACATTGCAGCAAGCTGTGGCGATGAGCTTCTGCCCTCAGATGGCAAGTCCTTTGGTGGGTCCAGGGACTTTGCAGTCTCCTCGTATGGTACGAAGGTTCCAGGTTATGCAGAACTTGTCCAGTCCAGTTTCTATGTCTCCTCTTCAGTCTCAACCCCCCCAGACCTTCGGAGGGGCATTTGGATCCGCAATTTCCAGTCCACCCGTTCAAAGCCCGCTCGCAGCTTCAGGACGGACTTTCCAGTACATGGCGAGTGTAGGACCCTCTGGGTCCCAATTGTCACTTGTGCAGCATCATGCACCCAGTCCCACACAGACCCAGCAGAGGCCTGCCTCACACAAGAGCACCCACTCCCTTCATACGAGCAGCTTGAGCCAGGACACCCGGGCCCTGTCTGCCTCCCAGCCTTCACTCCCCCAGGAGGGAACACCACAAGCTGCTTCTGCAGTCCCCAGCCCTCCACCCTCCACTCGCACCTCCAACTCCTCCATCGGCCCCCCGCAGCCCCCTCACCACAGCTTGCCAGGGCCGTCAGGGGTGGGGCGATCGGTGGGAGCCCAGCAGCGAGTGGCCTTTGCCTCCACACCTCCTCCTGGTGGACCTGCTGGAATGGGGGCAGTAGCAGCAGCTGCTGTATCAGGACCTCCAGACTCTGGAGTTCCCAAAAAAGATTCGATTGTCAGCCTTCCAGAGCTAGACTCTGCCAGATCCCGGCTGTCTTCCAACTTGTGACCCTGGTAGAGTTTGGTAAAGAGGCCTTTTTTGTAGGAGAATCTGCTTGGTTAAGGTCAGTCCAGCTGGTCTCTCAGCTTGCTAAATGACCAATTAGCTACTGCCAGCGCCACCAGTCGTTCAACCTGGATGCACTGTGTGCTGGTGTCAGCAGAAAGAAAAGAGCTACTCAATGTCAAGAGACACTTTGATTAGGAGTCTATACAATTAAACTAGTATAACTTAAGGTTGAACTGGTGTTGTCAACTGTGACAGCACCTTTAGTCTTAGTATCACCCCTTTCACTCTGCTTCCAAACACCTACTGTAAATCGCTGTCTTTACTGTAAAGATATGAAGAAAAGTATGATTAATGTACCTATTGCATACTGTGTAGAATCCATGCAATGCAATCTAGCAGGAGCTGGACTTAAAAATGAAAATCAGGGACTTGAGGTCAATGACAATGACATTTTAAGCGTTCAAGTGTTTTGAGTGTAATTTTTCTGTATAAGCTGTCGTAGCAAAATAACACACATCTTCATATTGTTTAAAATAGTAGTGGAATTAGTGTTTTAGACCGCTGGTCGATCTTACATCGATGTGTAAATAGTTGATGAAAAAAGTATGGAAGGAAAATATATTCATTGTATCTACCCAAACCAAAGTTGAGCTTGAACACCAAGTCTGGTTGTGTCTGTATCAACTAAAAAAGAAACATAGAAGAAAATGCCATTTATTTAACTGCCTTGATTCAACATTAGAAGCCATATATTTGGTTTGTGCGTATGTATATATGTGGGTGTAAGTGTGTGCGCGCGAGTCTGTTGCTATGTTTTGGTTCCATTTTCAAAGAAGGGACTCACACTCAACACTGCATTGTCAAGCATGACTGGTTTGACATGCTGGCAGTGGCACTGCCCCGTTTTCATGAATCATCTTGGGAAGTGGTTAGCTGTTTGCTCAGCGTACTGATTGTAACCCTGTAGGCAAAGATGGCTGAATAATCTGAGCTTTATTGAAAGGAAACATTTGTGAACAACCCATACTGTATACTTGCTTGTTTCTGTCTAGGTTCATTGATTAACACATGCAATATAATTCTGCAATACTCTACCCCGCCTATATATAAATATCTATGAATATAAATATCTATACATATGCTGTACAGGAAAAAGTGAAGTTCTTTCTTTATGTTTTCTTTTTAATGTGAAATCTTAAAGAATCCAGCAGCTATTGTGGCTTCACTTGAGGTATTGTAAATCAGTGACCATGTTGTTACCTTAACCAAAAATGTTTGAGGGAGTGAAAGGATGTGTTGCAGTGTCATTTTTGTTTAAAAAAGAAAAAAAAAAGAAAAAAAAAGATAGACTGGACAAACTATTTAAAACTGGTTTAGAGTCTAAGAGGAATTGCATGTTGGAGCTCAGCAAGTCAGATCCTGATATAGGTCACTTTAAAGCCCATTTTAAGATATTTAACTATAAGTTGAATATGGGGAGGGGGGGTGGGGCGAAATGAGGCACAAATGCCTCACTTGTAAAAAAAAAAAAAGTCTTGATATGCCCATATCACCCAAAACTCTGGTGAATGTCTCAACTTTTAGATCAACAATCCTATGATTGAAATTATGGGTCTGGGTTAAGGCTTAGGCTATTTTTATTCTGAGCATCCTGATCCTGTTCAACCTAAAATCCTTCTCTTGCTGAATGTATGCCATATGAGAAGGAAGACAGCTAATCAGATACAAACTGCCATGTAAATAAAGGGACAAAGATTTAAAGAAGCTTTTCATGATGCAGGAGTTGCGGGCGTTGCTGTATGAATTGCTGAGTGTCTGTGTGATCTTTTTTGTTTGGTTGTTGATGCTTATCTGGGTTGAACGTTGCTGTATTTAACCTTTATGCTACAACCCAATACCCAGATCTAACATGAGAGGATACATTTTTTTAAAAGTTTATCTACTGAAGTGGACGTGAACAAGAGCAAGTTGTAACCACTTTGAATTCCTCTGTCCAAAGTGAGTACTGAGGACATCCAGTTAAGCACCTTGCGTTGCACTGCAACCTTGTAATCAAAATAAAAATCAATGCTCTGTTCTACTAATATGGTTAATGCACTTCTCCTGGACCCATCACCTGGTTAAACTGTAAAGACAAAAAAAGGGGAACCAATTGGGATAGAAAATAGGCAGCTGATTTATTGTGTTAAACTAACACATTATCTAACTTTTTCAGCTCTGAGGATCAATCCAGAGCCAAACTGTAAAATCAATGCGATGGACATTTCACTCAGGTTTGCTACCTTTCCAGAGAGATGTATTGATTGCTGTAACATGGCTTTCCTTTCATTTATTTAGAGTAATCCTCCCATTTTTAACTTGTTAATTTTATCATACTGAAAGATTCCCCGTGAATACTGATTGGCTCAGAAAGAGATGCAGGACAAAGTGACGTCATAACCCTGAGACTGTCATTAGCTTAACTTTCTGCTCAGTGGTTCTGATCACTTATCCTGGAGTTGTTTCAATCATGAAACACAGTGTAGGCGATTGTGTTCATCCAAGGGCTTCATTATATGGCTTGTAAACAATGGCTTATTGTCACTGTAGAGCAGTCACATGTTCCCTTTTTGTTTGATCAATAACATGCACTAAACCTTGTTCTTTATCATTCTCGGGTCACATTGTTGTGACCCTGGTTCATCAGCAACACTTTGTTTTCTTTTTAGTTTTTCCTATGGGAAAGGTACATGCCAAAATTCCAATGTGATTGTGAATGAAGTCAACTGAGTTAATGGCTGTTGTGTGCTTCAATGCTGTTCCAGTGCAATCAATTGGTCCTCTTCCCTATTCCTTTGTGCTAATACCAGAGTTTGCCCTATTAAGCTGCTATCAAGACTGTGCTGATATTAGCTGAATGAGTCCACAGTCTGTGAGTAAGATAGAAGGAGAGTTAAAGAGCTAATGTTTCAGGCAATATCAGTCACCGTCTCTGTTTCATTGCATCCATACGGTAAGATATGTAGTGTGTAACTCACTCCCACTCAAAGAATGGCATCTCAGACACTTTGATCAGAACCGCTCTGTTTGAACCATCCGCCATGAGGCTGATACAGCCCTGGCCAAGCACATACATCTATCAATTTATCTGTTTTCTGTCTGTGTCACAAATGTGTTCAGTCTCTTGGCGTCAAGCCACAGTTGACACGTGTGTGTGTGTGACATAGTGCTGTATTTGTCTGATGACGGGGGGTTCAAAGTGTGATTATTTAACGGTTCTTCTTCTGGACCTTGCTGTGAAGTGGGATTGAAATCCCTCATACATGTTTGACACTGACTGACAATTATTGAGAATAACTAAGTTTAAACCTCTCATTCTTGCTGTACCAGATATAAAGGGTACTGAATGCCTTGGTGTTGACATGTTAGCAAATCAGGGTATTATTTTCATTTGTACAACTGTCTTTGATTTTCCTCAGTCTGTTTTATTTGGTTGTTGTTTTAAAATTAGTTTTTACAATGTGCCCTGTGCACATGGACTGTATATACCTTGTGCCTAGTACATCTAGTTTCCACATAGTCTATTTTTGTGGTATGTATGTGCCTGTAAAAATGCAAATATGTGTTTTTATTTTCAACTTGCAATATATGTAAAAAACCATTAGATGAAGACTTGTATTGCTGAATTACAATGACAATGTCAGTATATATAATTTTCCCTGATATGGGAAACACAAAATTGCACATTTTTGTTGGTTTGAGCCTTCCAACACCATGCGCGCTGTACTCTGTACTTTCATGTCCTGTACATATGGTATACACAGAGATGTGGGGCACATTGTTGTGTTTTTACCACAACCTGCTGTATAAGAAACATTTTCTAAAGTAAGAGGGTGAGCTCTGACTGGTTCCTGGTGGATATTGGCAGTTTAGACATTAGCTTAAATGACCTGCTTGCTGCAAAGAGCTAAAAATGACTAAATATAATAATTAAAACTGCAGAGTTAATTGCACAATATCAAAACATAGGCAGTGCAAATGCAGAGAAAATGGTCAAACTGTGCCGTTGCACAGTTCTTTATACTGAGGCTGGTTGCACACTGATCTAATGTTTGCCATTTAAGAAAAAAACAAAAAAACAAGACAAAACATTCTGACTCTTGAGCCACAGCAGTCTCAAGCATGACTCCCAGTTGAGTTATCTGATAGATAAAACAGAGTGCATGCTTGTATTTTTCTTATCTAAGTCTGATTCTTTGTGGGACCTTCAGATTTAAACATTGTTGTGTACCAACTCCTGTAAAATGATTTTATTTAGTCTAACAGTTAAACTTTTGTGTCGTAGCTACTGTAGCCTGCTTAACTTACCTAAGCCTTCTCTCTGCTTCAGGACTCTGTGTGCTTGAGTTTGTGCGTGTGTGTGTGTGTTCCTGTGCCTTTCCTTCAATAATGTTGGTCCCACTTGAGAATATGATGCCATTTAGGGGTTTGAAACCCACATAAAGCTGAGAAAGAGGCCAGCACAAGCTGAAGAGTGTTAAATGATCATGAATACATTTGTTCAACAAAAAAAGAAATGGAAAGAAAGACAGAAAAAAACCCATTAACCAACAACACTGAAATGCTCTCTAGAAATGATTCTAGCACATCCCTAGACTTAGTAGCATTCCACAGCCTGCACGAGCTGCTCAGTGTGGGCATCCAGACACACACTTTACCAGCACCACATAGACAACAGCACAGAAATTTGACACAGCATGTGTCCTCTCTCTCTGGAGGCCAGTCTGCAACCATCTCAGGCTGTGCTAGGCTTCTGCTCTTGAAAAACAAAAACAGAAAAAAGTTCAATTATCATTTCAGCTCTGTTTTAAGTTGATGTCTACAATCCAGGGTCAACTCAGCTCCCAGCCCAAGCCACAGCACTACCAAATCAGTCTCAAAGGATGAGGAAGGTGGTAATTGTTGGTGTCCAGTCCTTACAGACTGCGATGCACAGCTGGTGGCAAGAGTGAGGAGCTGATTTGAACCTGAATCCAAAAGGCTGTCTTGTCCACCAACTCAGCTGGTTGAGAACACAGAGCCACACCCTGGTCTATCTCAATAAGCTGGTCTGTCAGTCAGTGGCAATGTTGTTTAAGCGTTCGTAAACAGACATTGTTGTGCAATAAAAAGATGAGCGCATTGGCATACTTATCTCTGTGTGTGGACCATTATTTGTTTGCATGTTTGGTAGCTTTCTTAGTTACGTGCACTTTGAGTATATGCATGCGTGTGTGTGTGTGTGTGTGTGTGTGTGCGTGCGTGCACATATACGTGTGTATGCATGTGAGTGCTTGCATATACCTTTAACATACCCTCTGCAGTTGCATTAGTAAATGCAAACACATGTGCACCCACACACTTCAACCTTGCTAATCGGCGACACCCCCCCACCTCCTACACTCACACACTCATCCTACCTCACATCAGATGAGATCTTTTTCTCTCGCTCTGCAGACAGGGGCTCCACTGCATCCCTGATGAGATGTCTGAGCTCAGACTAAGAGCTTTCCGCTCGTCTGTTCCTGTGCATGTGAACACACACACACACACACACACACACACACACACACACACACACACACACACACACACACACACACACACACACAGCACTGCGTAGCAGTAAGTGAAATTTGTTCAGTACCTAAGAGGGTGTGCATGAACAAGCAAGTCCTGGGTTTGTATTTGTTTGGGAGAGAGAGAGAGAGGGAGAGAGAGAGAGAGAAAGAGAGAGATAAAAGAGAAAGAAATAGAGAGAAAGAAATAGAGAGAGATAAAGCGAAAGAAATAGAGAGAATGAATAAAGAGAGAGAGAAAGAGAGAGAGAGAGAGAGAGAGAGAGAGAGAGAGAGTAAATGAACCGATGGCACAACTGTGCGTGTGCTTGGTTGTCTTTTTGTGTGATAAAGGGTGGGTGGGTGTGTGCGTCACAGATGAGGGCAGTCCAAGGACACATTCCTCTGGCAGCCTGGGAGCAACATCCACCCATTCCCTCTGTCTACTTCTTTTCCTTTCCATGCGCGCACACACACACACACACACACACACACACACACACACACACACACACACACACACACACACACACACAACTGTCTGTATCCTCAGTGATTATGCATGGCACACTGAGATAGAAAGATTAAAATTACATGCAAGGTGAGATTTTGACACAGAGCTTTACACCGTTCCTGTTGCCTCTTCAGGTCTACATGCAGGTGGTACAAATGTGGGTGAGGCCATCCGCAGTGCGTGTCCGCACTTTTACCTTGACGTGACATAATGTCCTCTCTCTTCCGCTCTATTGACACACTCCCATCTCTCTCTCTCTTTTTCTATTTTATTGTAATTCAATGAGGAAGCAATGTACTGATAGTGGCTGCAGGCAGATACTACACCAAGTTGTAAAGCTATATCTTAGTATAGTTTCTTCCTGTATATGGCCAAGGATCGTCCTCTACTTCATTTCCTCTGCAGTGCTGGTCCTTCCTTTGTCCCTGGCTGTCCTACTTCAATTAATCATATCAGCATCACCCGCACTACCCCCCTGGCTGTTTACCTCCAGAGGGCAATTTGCTTATTTAGCTCCTGACTGGTATTCTGGTCTGTTTCTGTCTATCTCCCTCCAGTTTGCCCGCACTGCCCAGCACACCTGCTCTTTAACAGCTTTCTTATACGTCCCTTTTAGAACTGTAAAAACATTTGTGTCTCCCTGGATCTTCCCCGAAAATCCACATCTGTATTTTCAGCACTTCTAATTCACAAAAACAGGTGACTGCAGACCAACTGCTTCAGTTAAACAGATTTTATTTTACATGACTAGAAATCTTGAATGCATAGGCTTTAACACATAAACAAACAAATAAACAAAGCAGGACATATATCCAGCAAAACTGTTATACATAGTTTGATAAGCCTATTTTGAGTCTCATGTGAGACCTTTGTTTGTTTGTTTTAAATTCATTTAGTGGTTAATTGTATGCACTAAAGGATTTGATTCATGCAACATTTTACACTTCTGTGTGTTCCCAACAAAGCACCAGTACAGAGTCTTCACACAAAAGTTCTTCTTAGTAGCCACTAACCCAGTGAACACATTTAAAAAATCAATGTGTATTTCTTTCTTCATCAATGTTTATTTATTTATTTCATAATTTATTTGTCTATTGAGTGGCAAAGTACAGAGAGAAATATATAGCATCTTAAAGAGGCACTACTGAACTTTGAATTTTGCATTTTGGCACCCCCTAAAAAAAAGGCTAATTTGGTATCTGTCTTGCATCCTGTCATCTCTGAGCTCTCTCAACCCAGTAAAAGTCAGTCCAACATTAACTTGTCTTATCTCTTGCTCTGCCACTTTTCTCTTTCTTTTCCTCACTTGCTCCAATAATGTCCTCTTGGGTTTCTTTGCTGAATTTGCCACGCATCCCAAACGGTCAGTGTGTTGACATCCAGTTGCTGGCATTAGAAGTGGTTCCATAAAGCAAAATACGGCTGTCAAATTATGCAACAGGCTGGAAGACAAAGTTGTGAAGTACAGTTGCTTAGCCCCAGGATGCTGCACGGCAGCAGGAATGTGCATAATGAATGCCAGTGTGCCATTAAAATGAGTCAGAGACACAGAATTTTTAAAGGTTAGAAACTTATGTTGCATTGCTTTAAAAACTTCAAGTTTGTCATTTTTCTTTGAGCAGCTTGGCACCTCTCAGTTTGTGTGCAGTGTATGCATTGCCACCAAGGAAAAAATATCAGTCTTATACAGAAAAAAAAAAGCATTCATACTGGCCCTGCGAATGAATATAAGAGAGCCTTGAATGAGCTATGCCACAACCTACAACACAAAGCTATAAGATGCTCTCAATGCTTTCACATCATGTTTTGAAAGAAGGAATTAATGCGAAGTTGTCTTATACAACATAACAGACATTATATGATGCTCTTGGCTTTCCATAGAATGCATTGGTACCATCATGTTGTTCAGACTGAAGGGACCTTAACCCAAGCAACTGGGAGTTTTTTCTTGGTGTTTGTTAATCTACAGTCATATTTGTGAGTATTCATGGAAAACTATGTGTTTGTATGTGTATATGAAAAAAAGGAAAAATGTTGACTTCCTTGCCACAACATTTCATCCCTGCTGAAGCTGCTTTAGCCATGTCTTTCTGCTCTGGGGAGCATCTACAGAACATGGCTCAACTCTGAATACCAGGATTAGTATTCGGTCCAAGCTCTGGGCCCATGAATGAGTGAGTGAGCGGGACAGCACGAAGATACAGAAAATCATCTTATTGCTGCAGGCAGCCTCAGTGGCATCACAGTGTGCTGGACAGTGGGCTGGGGAGGAAGTGAGAACTGCATCAAACTAAGATGATCAAGTAAAAAACAAATAGCTAGAGACAGGAAAGGATTGCATGATCTTTTATAAGCCTGGCCATCCGATTATAAAAAGCTAAATGAACTTGGATAGTTGGTAGAATAGTGAGTCCTATTATGCTTTGGAGTTTGGTTTATTGTTTCACAAGTATTAAATTACTTATTTTTTAAATTACACAATTCATTTCTTTAAATGGGTGAAATCACGAGCTATGTGTACTTTGGTTTGTGCAGTTTGTATGTATTGTATATAACTTATAGTTTGTTTGTTCTAGCTGCACTATTATAGTTTTTGCACTATATTTTGACTGTCTGTTAGCTGTTTCACTATGCAAAAGGTATATGAGTAAAATGTTCACAATACATGAAGCTGTACACTTAACATGAAAATAAATGTTTGAATTATACATGTTCACGATGTATCTAGCAGTATTTCTCATCAAGTGTACATTTGCTTAAAACAGCAAATTGTGCAATGAGCAGAATGACTCTTGGGTCAGAAAAGGATTAGGGCTTAACAAGGGTGAAGTCAATACATACAAAAACGGTGTTTTACAGTTTACATAATGATTTATATAAACAATCAAACTAATTAAATTGAAATTCCTAAGAAAAAGTCTAAATAATTTAAGTGAAATCATAATTGGGTAGCTGGTGTTTTGTAAGCATTGCAAGAAATTTTGTCCAAACAATGACATAAAATGACCCCCTCCCAGTCTCAAAGCTACTAAAGACATATAACCATGGTTACAACACTGTTACATTCCAGTAATAAGCCAAATAAGACCTTAAAAGACAATGCCATGCAAACAGCATTTTATGACCCCCTTAACCTGAATAAGATCATAATCAAGGTAAGCAATAATCAAATTAAGCTAAGAAGTGTGTATTCTTAGGTAATCCAACACAGAGGCCAACATCACCATCTTTGGACAGACCTGTAGTTGCTGGATCTTTAAGAATGAAGTAAATGATGCTGCACAATACAGAAACAATTTTCTCTGTTGTCTTTGAGTGTGCTTCTTCCCCTGCACATTGAAAGCAGACAACTGTAATAAGATCACCTGTCAACGCTGTCAGAAAAGCTGCACATTAAACCATTAAGCAAGTGTAGGGAGATCAAGCATGACAGCAAATGCCTTTGGCTTGTGAATACAAGAATGGTTTGGGAAATAACAAGGCAAGTGTTACCACCTTTTACAGAGTACATACAGTCAACTCCCACTACTGAACAAATGTTTTTTTCTGGGTATATTTTGCCATCATGTTCACACAGTTTGCCATAATACCAATGTACATGTTGATGACTATACACCTTAATTGCACCCTTGCCTCTGACCTGAGTTTCACAGCATCATGCAACACTTAATACTGCTTTGCAAAGTGTGATCAGGCTATAGGAAACTCAATGCAAGAAAGGATGATAGTAGGCAAAAAGGAGACACACTTTGGGAGAGAGGGGAAAACCGCAGTAACGTTAACGTTACAGTGTTATAGTGGAGTGTAATACAAGCATAAGTCATTAAATGGACTATACTCTGTAACTTATCAAAGGGTATCACAAAGGAATATCCTATATGCAACTCACAAAAACACCACAATCAGAATTGTCATATTCATAATAATGTCCATATGGAACATTGCTATGCAAGTAAACACAGATAATGAGAGAGGAAGCAGTGTTGCAAGTAGGAGCTGAGAGCGTGTCTGCTAGGCTGTCTGTGAGCAGCTGGAATAAGCACCACTCCATGTATCTGCCCTGCTAAAACCTTTCCATTACTGGTGACCCAGAAATGTCCATGAACATTTCTATCCAAAATAGAGGGGAGAAATACAGAGGATTAGGCCAAAAAAGTGGGAAACATTAAGAGGATATCACTGATATTCTAGAAAATGTGAATAACAGGAAATATGATTCATTGGAATTGGGCGGAGGGTGGGGTGGGGGGCGCAATCTCCAGGCAGATATTGTTACCACCTTTTTTTTCACAAGCACTTTGTTTCGTTTAACAAAGCATTTAATCTCCTCAAGTCTTTAGGCTCTTTCTTTGGTGATTGTTTTGCAGCAGGAAACGGAGGCCTCCTCTCAGTAATTTTGCTCCATCATCCACTTTCACCGATAATATTTGCTCTGGGCTGCCAACTGAAGTGATGAGAGCCAGAACAATGCTTTGCTTCTGAATCATCTCATCTGTTCTGCTCTGTCAAGGTCTGCACTCAGTGACACTGTGGCGATTCATCTGAGTAGACACACTCACACAATCAGACTGTCACGCAGACAGTGAAAGACAAAAATATCCTACATCCCCTTGCAAAGCTTTCATTAACTAATCAGCGTAAAGTTTCCGCCCAATTTCTTTGTGTCAGTGTGTCAGTGCACACAATTTGTAAGTTAATCGCAAAGGTTAAAATGTATGCTTTTTTTTTTCTTCACGTTTTTACTAGTGAGTCATTATATTTTTCATAACTAGCTTTTAACTACAGGAACTTAGCAGAGGCAAAAGACAAATGTTTACCAAAACATCACCCCTTTATATGACAGCCGGGTCCAGAGGAGGGCCAGTCGTATAGCTGCAGATCCCACCCGCCCAGGACACCAACTGTTTGTACCTCTTCCCTCTGGAAAGAGATTCAGGAGCATCAAACAGACTGAAACACAGCTTCTTCCCCAGAGCTGTAAAATCCAGTCACTTAAGAAATGTTTAATTAATTATTCACATTATTTATTCACAATTCAGAAATATTTATATTTGTGTCTTAGTGTGTTTTAAGCCAAGAGCGGCTAAACAAAATGTCATTGTGCTTGTCATAATAACAATAAAAGATTCTTGATTCTTGACACTTTAAACCTTTTGAAAAGCAAGCAGACAATGTTTACATCCAAGGCTGCTTTGCTTATATGTGCCAAACAAGCAGGTGAGTACAGACTGGGGGTGGGGGGCAAACAACATGTCAGGGACTGAGCAAATGTAGCAAAAGAACTCCTGTTTTGACAACTCAGGCTCTTGGAAACATTCTGGTCCACTCTTCAGACCACTTGGTGGCAGTAATGGGCCAATTTGTTTTTGCAACTGTCAAAAAATATCAAGAAGAAGAATAATTTTGAAATAATTGTGTGCATATATAGTACACACACTAAAAAACAAAACACACTCACACATTAATCCTCAAAAGTTTGGGATCACTTTCCTCACTCAAATAACTGGGGACTGAAGAAAATAATGATAACTAAAAATTTTCTAAATGATCATTTTGAGAAATAAGTCATTGTTTTTAGTTTAATTGAGTTGAAAATACAAACAAACAATACAGTCCTGGACGAATGAGATCACTTTGCTGATGAGCAGCGGGCGAAAATAGCCTACCTGTCAACAGGTGCAGAAGTCTGGTTGAGAGTTACAGAAAACACTTAATTACAGGGATTGCCTCAAAGGATTGTTCAACAACATATTAGCTTATGAGTGATGTAACGTATATTAGTTTATCATATTTCTTTGCTTGTTTTTTGAAAAAAATATTTCTATTGAACAACAATTCAAAACAATGTCATGATTTTCATTTTTATTTCAGTGACCGCTGTATTTTTTCCTTCTTTAATGGGAGGGTATGAATAATTTTAAGGAGGACGACTGTATTATATAAATGTATGTATAAGGGTGGGGGGCCTAGGGGCATGGGGGGCATGGTAGAACAAGTTTGAGAACCACTGCTGCAGAGTAAGAGAACAGTTTTGTTTAAAGTTGATAGTCATATCTTTTTTTCTATTGCTATGATATTTCCGGTGTAAAATCCAAAAAACACTTCTCAGATTATTAAACGTTGTGTTCTCTTATGACGAATTTGCCTACTAGCTTAATGAGCAAACATAGCATTAGTTTATTTCACTGACAGGTGACCATGGCACACACTGGGTCAAGCGGAAACTACAGTGCCCTCTACTGCACGGATCCTCAATTCTGGTCCTCAAGGGCCAGTGTTGCAGCAGGTTTTAGAAGTTTCCCTGCTGCAACAGACCAGAATCAGACTCAGACTTGTGCTGCACAAGTTTGCTAATTACCCATCGATTTAAGTCAGGTGTGTTGCCACAGGAAAACTTCTAAAACATGCAGGACACCAAGAAAGGAGAGTAAAAAGTAAAGAGGAGACAAAGATACAAAAGATTAAAAAAACACATATATCACTAAAAAAAAATGACAACCAGCTGCAACACCCTAGAGAAACAAAAAATATCGTCACAAGGCCAACACTGGAGCAATCAACCAACAGGCGTAAGTAATAACCAGCACAGGTTTTAGACGTTTTAGAAGTTACACACCTGACGCAAATCAGTGGGTAATTAGCAAACTTGTGCAGAGCTTGTCTGAGTCTGAATCAGGTGTGTTACATCAGCGAACATTCTAAAACCTGCAGGACACCGGCCCTCGAGGACCAGGACTAAGGATCCCTGATCTACAGGCTTGTTTGCTAACCACGCTAGCTGTCTGAAAAGTCAGTTTATTTTTGAGTAAGAACATTTTGGAAGTGTTATGCATATATTTTTATTTTACCAATACTTATGACTAATAGTGCTGAAGTGCTGTGTGTATTATTTTTGTTATTTTACTTTTAAAATGTTATAATTGGGACCTGCTTTGAAGCTGCAGCCGAAAATAGCTTTGATCTAAATTTGGTACAATTTATCAAACTGTAGAATTTAGCTTTAATACTTTAATGCTTTTCAACAATGAATACAGTAGAGAACCATCATGATCCACCACCCTCCAACACCAATTTTATCGTGACGCAGCTTTCAAAGGGAAAAAACCCCAATGCAAAAAAATTGCTTTATTAAGGCCATTGTTTCTACTGCATTTTCTCTTTGTGTGAAAATAAACAGCTCAGTTGTTTGGGATGAGTGGAGCTGATAGAAAGTGACATGAAACAGCAAAAGCTCTAAACAAGATAAACAATTTGTTGTTCTGACCCTTTAACAGCGCTATTTAATTCTGACTATGTAGTGCATTTCTGTTGTTGTTGTGCGATAGCCCAGAGGTCGGTCTGTTCCGCCCTGTCACTGTGTTTGGCTATGTGACCATAATCACTAATATACTGCTATGGGGTCTTGCATTTTCCAGTGGAATTCAACACTGTGGGGAAACATAAAGTCTTGTAGTGACTTTAAATGGCCTTAGAGAAGATTGATGACTGTGTGCTGAGGCATCTTAAGTAGGCTATTGTTTCTAGGTGCGGGTGAGAACAGTAGAGACGTTCTAATTGTCAGGAGGATAGAGAACCCCTACAGCATCCATCGTCTTCACACAAAGCACCCCTGGGTCCTACCAGCACCCTAAGATCTATCTCCTCTGGGAACAAAAAGACCTTGGGTAAGTCCTAAGACAAATACAGTAAAAATTCCCTTGAGACATGTGTTCAGCTCTAATGAGGCTGTGCTGTGCTCCATATCATGTGGTCGTTTCATTTCTCAACATGACAAGGCATACTGTATTTGTCTTTATTTATATCAAAGAAGCCTTGTGTTGTTTTGAGTTTTTACACAACCACACAGCTGTAAATGTCTGAACCTCCTCAATCTAACACTATTTTTGTGGTATCAGATATTTTGTTGACAGTTTGATCTATCTCAGTATGACTTGTAAAAACTCACACATGAGGTTAATTTATCAGTATGATTCTATGGATCTATTTGTATTCAGTTTCACCTTCATTACGATTACGCTTTCATTATGCTTTTTGGGTTTTTAGTTTTCATAATCCCCATGTATCTATATTTATCCCATTTATGCTTTGAGATCTCTTGAGAATTCAGCTGAATGAGTCGATATGGGGAGGTTGGCCAATAAGTGGATTAAAGGCCATTTTCTACTCTGGTCAAAACAGCTTTTTGATTACACATTAATTATGTTTCTGTCTAAAATGTGAACCACACTTAAAAACATTGTGTAGTGTAAGGGATGAAATGGAAATGTTTTCAAAAGGAAATCCTGTAGTAAATTCATGATTGTTCATGATTGTGCTGCAGTGCATAAGCACAACATTTTCCAGATGTTTCCCATGTCTCTTTATAGCCCTTTACACAGATCTTTTCTGCTGTATGGCTAAATCGATGAGTCCCTCTCTATACCCCGTTTGCCCAGACATGAACCAAACAAACTGGTCTCATTACAGTGTGAAGGTAACTTGGCAGTGTTGGTATCTAATCATACCAATCAGTAAAAAAGGTGCATCACCAGCTTTAAAAGGCACATGAAAAGACTTCTGAAAAGACACTTTTGACAACAATGAGGAAGTTTTTTTTTTTTTTTTTTACAATTTCACCTTTAAAAATAGTTAAAATGTTGAATTTGTGTTTCTGGGATGTCTTTTTTACTCAGCTTTCATCTTGCCATGTCACTGTTTCACAAATAAATTACATCTCTGACTTGGCTATTGCAAAACACACATTTTTCTTCTTTTTGAGGCTTTCCCTTTTTTTCTTGTGTGGTTTGGCTGAATGTTTAGTTGCATTACTTAACGCCTCCTGGATTGTTGCCCTGACATTTATGAAAGTTTCTCAATATGATTAATTAAATGTTGCCTCAGCTGTAAAAGGTATTCTGGGCCCAAGGTCCCAAAACATAATGTTTCCTCCATCATGCTGGGACTAAATAGTATTGTTCTTTGTAATGGTTCAGCGTCACTTTGTAATGGTGTCCCTCGATTAATATCACTCTTATTCAGTTTGTTGTTGTTTTGTAGTTTTTCTTTTTGTTTCTTCTAAGGTCCTTTGAATGTTGTTGTTATAGAGCAGGTACTGTTTACACCAATCTCTCTTGAGAAGGGCAAGCTGTCAGTCACCAGACTTTGTATGCATGTATTTATAAGAAGGGGCACCTCCACAACCTATACCTCCAATTTCATCTCCTTAATTGAAACACCCAACTCTAAGTTTTTTTGTTTTTCTTTCGAGAATGCAGAGATTCATATGCAAGGAAGTTTTTCCTAGAGTGATACGTTTATGTTGGTTTAGTCAGACTTATAATGGTTTGACTATAATGGTGACTTATTTGATGATCAGGACATATTTCTGGAGTAATCAATACAGAAATTCAGGTAAGATTCAAAATTATGTTCTTTCAGCTGTACATCTTTATTAAAAAGGACACGAGTCCAGCCAAAGCATAAAAGGCAAATAATTGTTTGTGTGAGAAACCAACTCAGTGTTTTTCAGTTGCTGTTTGAAATAATGTAATAATTGAAATAATTTATTTCAGTGACTGCTTTACTGCTGATGAGATGATCCTGTCATCATTTTTATCCCAGTTAATTTATATTGGGAAAAAAAGATGTGAAAAACCATAAATGACTTCACAAGATCAGTTTCTGCAATATATGCAATATACATGTCATCAGGACACAGCAAGCGAGGAATGATCTTCTGCATTATCTTTGACCTTCATAAAATACTTTTTATTTTTTGACATATACAGAATATATCAAATTATGCCGAAATAACTGCAACTGTGAAGAAAAATGCAGATGTCAAATATCACATTAACACAAAGTAGATGTTATTATATTACATATTAATATGTGACATAAAAAATGCAGAGGCGGAAAGTAACTAATTACATTTACTCAAATGACTGTAATTGAGTATTTCTTGTTGGCAATTTGTAATTTTGTAAGTAGTTTTTGAAATAAGTAATTTTACTTTCACTCAAGTACATTTTGACCCAAGTAATTTTACTTCACTACATTGGAAACCTCCCCCATCATGAGTGAAAAAACAATGAATTTGATGATTTTTTTTTCTGTGTTTTTCAATCATTATATTCATTGTTTAGTTAAAACCATCCATTTTAAGCAAAAAATGCCGTCATGATATCAATAATAAAAGTATCTAAGTAACTTTTACTTCAATTACATTTTAAATCAAGTACTTTTTTACTTTTACTCAAGTAGAATTTGAGATGGGAACTTTTACTTTTACTTGAATTTAAGCAAAGTAAAGATACTTCTACTTAATTACAATTTCTCAGTACTTTTTCCACCTCTGGAAAATTGAACTTTTTTTAATTAATTTTTTATTTTACTATGGAGTGTGTTGGTGATTTTTCTGGATTAATACTCACCTGGGAAATGCATTTACTTCTTATATTTTTCCCATGCTGCATCCTTGTTGGTGAAATCAAGATATAAGCTCGAAGACACATCAAATACAGAAGACTTCTCCTGTTACCACTTGACCATATTTGCACATTTATCTTAATTTCATGTTATGCTTGGCACATTTCACTTTTATCTTCACTTTTTTATTTGCTTTGGATTTTACACTGTGAGTGATACGTTTTTACGTGTCACTCCATGCTACATTCCTATTGGTTGTTAGACATAGATCACAGCAGAAGTCTCGCTGAAGGATAATTGTTCTCAATTTTAGTCCGAAATTTCTCTCTTTGGTTGCAAGACTGTTAGAGCAGTGGTTTTTTACCCTCTCTCAAAGTCTGATGTAGGACTACCATTTTTGGCTGCTATTAATCTGAAACAGCTAAAAAAAATCATACAAACAGCAAGATTTTCTCTTTCGTTTTTGACAGTTTGTAATTATAGAAAGAAGAAGAAAGACCCTGAAAAGAAGTGTGGGTACACTGTATGGTCATCATTGCTTGCCTTGGCCAAAATTCCAAAACTTTGCAGTCAAACAAAGGTTTTAAACCTTTTGTAATAATAGAAGCAGAAACTCAGTCAGAACTCAGTCAGAACTGGAAAAATTTTTCTTCAATATTCCAGACTTTGACTTGACCCATATTGTTTCTGTTCTCTGCTTTTTTTCTCTCTTCTTTTCAAGCTCCAGCACCCGTACTATGTATTGCAGTTCCCCTGTTGGAGCAGTCATTGCCCTACGAGTCATGGAGCTGCAAAACTGTGCTTTGCAAATGTTTTTATTTCAGTCCAGGACTTAATGTGACAGCTGCATTTTGCTTTATGGCTCCACGTCATAAGCCAGCAATTAGATATCAATTCACTGCCTATGTAAATTCAAGAGGATGTTTTCAGAAGAAGAGAAGAAAAAAGAGAAAGTGAGACAACAAGAAATAAGACATGAGTCAACATGGACCTGACTTTTACTGACTGGAGAGAGCTCAGATAAGAGACTTTATGTAAGATGGATGCTGAATTCCTTACGAAGCGCCAAAGTTCAGTAGTTGTAATTTAAAAAAAAGCTGAAGACCTTTTTATTTGGAGGAACTTTTAGTTACTTTCTTATTTTATTTTTTTAGCATTATGCCACCCCATAATGACTGTAGACTGTTTAATTAGAAATCAAATTATATATAACAGCACAGTAGCATTTTGTAATAAAAGAATCACATCAATTCACTCTCAAAATAAAAAATATCATAATGAACATAACATCAAGCTAAATAATCAAATGAAATAAATGTTATTAAAGCTGATTAGGCAAAAGAAAAATAAAGTGATGCTAATTGATACATCTCCCACAGACAAAGAAAATGACCAAGTTTAAACACCCTTGACATGTGTGTGCTCACAATTTGCAAGTGTTCTCCAGTGTCCCATGATCAAGTAAGGTTGACTTAAGGGCTCATTTCCTTTCTCCTTTCTTTATCTTCTAGTAGACCACCTCTGTTGCGACCACCTTTTGGCTCAGAAAACACACATACACAAACATACTAGAGTATAATGCACAGCAACAACCAATCATGCTCGCCATTGTCTCTGCTGGTGTTTATCCTCCACCCCACCAAGCTAGACAGTCAGTGTTATCTAGGATGGCAGAATACCCAGGGCCTCTCCCCTCTCCTCCTCTCCTCAGATATCCCAGTATGATCTATTTCTGTCCCTGCATCTCTCTGCTTTCAGCGAAGTGCCTCTGACGTCTTTCTCTGCACTAAACAGATGAAGGCTGTCAGTGATGGGTATTCAGCTGAAGATCACACAAACAAGCAAAAAAAAATTTTTAAATGCCTTGTCCGTTTTCTACATTTTACCGGATTATGTTTCCCCCGACAATCACTTTTCTAAAAAAGGAGCCGCGATAGAACAATGGATGTGTGTTGTGAGTTTTTAAATTTGTTGTCTCTGTGCTCTTCCTGTCAGTCATTATCAAGATTAGATGTTATTTTTACATCCAAAAGCAATTAAGTAATGAGATGTAAATGGTTATTGGAAGTGAGGAGGAAAGAGGGGTGATAGAGTGTGAAAAGGGCATAGGGGATAAGGGGTGAAGAGGAGAAATCAGAAGAGGGGATTATTTACAAAAATTAATCTCTGAATTTGCTGAGTCACGATGGGAAAAGCTGCAGGCCAGCTTTCTTTCTCCTTCTGTCTCTTCCTCACCCACAAGCCCAACACCAAGACACACAGCTTGTCCCCACCCAACCGCAAAACGCACACTTACACACAAAATTTAACCCAAGAGGGAAGAGGATGAAACATATTAATACTCCACAGCTACCCTGTTTCTAATGGCTGTGCTGTTGTCATAAAGATTTCTTATGCCAAACCAGATCATAGAAAAGTCAGTCAAACATCCATTTATGTAAAACTAAAGCAATATATACAAGCTTTGCAGTCAGAGGACATGCATTTGGCACAAATCCTGGTTTTTGATTAAGCCACATCACAAATGTACTTAGCACCCTCCACCCCCAACAACCTCTTTTTACACACACACACACACACACACACACACACACACACACACACACACACACACACACACACACACACACACACACAGAAAGAAAGAAAGAAAGAAAGAAAGAAAGAAAGAAAGAAAGAAAGAAAAACAAAATATTTAAAGTTTTGATGCCATTTTAAATGATTTTAAGAGCCACACCTTCTTGTTACAGATGGCATTTTATGGATATTATTGAATTGTGTATTCATATTGTTTCTGCATTGTGAGCAAGATATTTTGACACTTGCCCTGATTTACATGCCTTCTGATATGTTGTGCTGCTGATATGAACCCTCCAACTGCGTATAAATTCAGTCACATGCTCCACTTACTAGGAACTCACAGCCCTTCGATGTACAAATCACAGAGCACAAATCGGTGATTGGTAACGCTTGATCATCTTCTTTATGCCACTGCTCAGCACGAAGACTGTATTAATTTGTTTAGTCTGAATAGATAGTTGCACTTTCCAACAGTGTGCATGCAACATAATTCCAAGAAGCTGTGACAGTGTTCTAAAAAAAATACAGTTCAATGAATCTAAAATGATTTAAATCCTGTCCATTATCCTGAGAATAATAGAGACTTTGGCCCTGATTCATTAAAGGTTTGTGCGTGTTAAAACATGGTGCAGCTGATTTACTAATAGGGTGCAGCGAGGATGGTGCTTGTTAAACAGGCAAAATAGCATCGCAATCCATTTTGCTCTTTTGCCTTGAATGAATATGCAATATTGGCGTTTCTGCCAGAACAGGCAAAATACTGGGAGGAGTAGATGCAAATAAATCAGCTTTGCATGTGCAATGTGACTAACTAACTGTTCGCGGTGGCTGTTTTTGCGCCTATATTTTGCGCTTCTGAAAGGCAGGTGTTAACTGAGCAATTTCTTCTTTTGTTCTTCATCTAATATCTTGCCATCTGTTCTTAACCTCATCTGGTGTTCTTTTTGTTTTTCAAACTGCATTTACTTTTTGGCAAATATCCTCCCATATTGCAGTCCGTCTGGTGACATCAAGATGTCTTTGCTATATTTCTATTTGACTCTTCCACTAATATTTTGATCTCCGTTGGTTTGAATTTTGTTTTCCGTTTGCGACTTTCTTGCTCTTCTTCTACACTCTCCTTAGTGAATCAATGGTGCACGCTAAATCCTCATTTAAATAAAGCTGTTTGCGCCCATTATCAATTGCACAATCAATCGTTGTTGATCACATGCAAATTATGGAAACACAACACGCGCAATCTGTTTCGCTGCACACAATTTTGCACTCTCTAATGAGGATCTTAGTAAATCAGGGCCTTTGTGTTAAATGTTGATGCTGAAATATTTTTGTGATTGTTAATATTATATGCATATTTTGGTTTTAATGCCAGCAATCCAGTCATACTGTAGGCATTAAACAAGATAATCAAAATATGTGGTTTATACATGTAACCAAGACAACCAACAAAATGGTTTCTACGAAGGCTGCATTGTAAGAAGAATGTATTTTAGCCCTAACCATTGATTATTTTCTAACCTAAACAAGTAATTTAATTGTCTGAACTTAAACAGAAAGTGACGAAGATTGTGAATTGACTGAATGTAATTCAAAAGTAATAAAACAGTTTTCATCTTTTGATCTTGACCTTGCATAAAAGAAAGGTTCAGAGCATTGCACATGGCTGCTCCATCCACTGCCTCCTCTTTCCTTTTAATTTTATGATTTTGATTTTATGCTTCTTAAATGAAAGACTTGAGAGTGATCTTTGTTCCAAATATGTGTCATAATGAGTCATTATTTCCTCCTGCCAAATGTAGGGAACATACTTGGATGCATATCATGCATATCATGGTTTCCCTAGCTTAGCTGCAATGTTAAAACAATGTATTATCAGATTAAACATCTGCCAAAGTTTAAAAAAGTGGTATCAGTATGTTTTAGTATCTTCATGCAGAAGGAACTCTTTTTTAACAACTTGACCAGTAGGCTATCCCTTCATGGTTTCTGAGTCAAAATGGAACATAGCCTGGAAACATTAAACAGGCAATGTGTCCCAGCTAGAGTGTGCACATTACCCACCATGGCCATTTTAAAACATGTTGAACAAATTGTGACATTGCAAGCTGCTATGAGGAATGGACGAAAAGAAAAGCTAGTGAGATTAAAAGACAAAATAGCACAAGCCATCAGAAGATATCAACTGGGGGATCGCAGCAGCTAGGGTGTGCTTCCCCGATAAGCAGATGCTAGCAGTTAGCTGCTCAGTACTTCTGAGGATGCTGACTGCCACCAACCTGGACAGTGATCAGCAAGTGGCAGCAGCCATTGGTGTTCAATCCTGGCTATGATCAGCAGCTGATCCTCTCAGCCCTGTTTAGGTAAACTGTGTCCATTAACCAAATGCAAGCAGATGTTAGCCATTAACTGACATTCACCTGGACTGGTCCAAGAGAGAGAGTGTCTGACAGCAGTTGTGAACTGGTCTGAACGTGCCCACCCACCAACTCAGGATAAGCCTGGCCAACCTTTCCCTGCAGACTGTAATGGCCTCTCACTTCGTGCTTAGCAACATTTTGGAGCAGTGTAAGGCAACTACAGGAGCAAACAGTACTTTGTGTTGATACATTTGTTCATTGGGCAACTGAAAGGATTCATTTGTTATTTCCACAAACTGCTCAGAAACATGGAGTTACTCACACAAGCAACTGTAGTTTGCATTTACCCCTATGCACTTTGCACAATTTATACAAACAAAAATCACTAACAAATGAGCTTTGAGTTACAGTGGGATTGTGTGTAAGCATAATTACCTTTCTAGATCTTAAAGCAGAGGTTTTTGGCCTTACCTGACATTTACCATCTGCACCTTAACATGGTGAACATAATATAGCTATGTATGGTGAAGAACTGAAAGGCAACATAATCTGTAATTTTGCACGATTTTGCAGGAAACAAGCATATTTTACTTAACAGACACATCCTGCTGAAATATTTGATGTAGTGGTTTATTGCTTCTCACCAACACTTTCGGGTCCAGCTCTGGCTTGAACATGCACGACTGGAGTTCAGGCGTTGTCATACTTAAAAACATGGTGTTCGCCAAAAGTGTTTAATTTGATTCCACAGCACCAGTGACACATGAATCGTGCTTCCTGAGTCAAAATCATCCTTTGTGTCATGTAGGTTCAATGTCAATAGTTACAGTTATGTTTTCAAAGTGTTATTGCTGGTGCTGTTTTTATTAATGTTTTTCTCAGTTTGTCTTCTTGTAGGTGTTCCCAATGATTGTCTGCTTAATTTTTTTTACAAAGGCCATTGAGTCTCTCTACCCGTGTAGCAGCAGTTTTTTTCTGTTGTGGTTGTCAAGATTGCCCTTTGTATCTCTGTCTCCTCTTTCTTCACCTCACTGTCTCTTTTCTTCTCCTCACACTTCTTTTTCCCTTGTTTCTCCTTGTCAGATCCAGTATTAAATGTAACTTAACAGTATCTAAAATAAAGAAAAAAAAACAAGTGTGGGGAGTCTAATATCCAATATTTAGCTCCCATTGGCAAAGCAATTTTTTTCAGTATAACTAGGAAATCAGACCATCTCCGTGCTGTCATAACAAGTGAAAAATAAAATAAAAATGAAATAAAAAAAAACCCTTTGCCAATTCAATCAACCAGACGACACTCTCTCCATATACTCTATCAGAAAACAGAGAGTAGAAGAGAAAGTTTTGATGAGTACAGATGAGAATAGTGCTTTTTTTTCCTGTTTGACAGAAAATAGTTTTGCAATGTCCTCTTGAAATAAGCAAAGCTTCCTTGAGAAATTTGGATGGCAGATGTTACTCCAAAGCCTGTATATCCAGGGACACTGTATTCCTTATTACACTCAAAATAGTTTGGAATAATATGAATAAAACCAAAGTCAAATTAACATTTTTCAAATGCATTTGCTTAAGTGTTATCTGACATTGTTTTTAGCTACACATTCATTCTATCGACAGGAAAACATCATTCACAAGCACACATCTACATACCTAAGTACACAGATAAGGACTATGCTGTCAGATGAGCTTCTGTGGCATCAGCAAACAATGTCCGGAATCAATTGGAGGACCAGCACCCCCTATTGTCTATGTGGCAGTGACAGTGAAAGCACACAGAGGAGAGAAAAAGGGAGAGGAGGGGAGTCAGATGTGATACAGTATGACTCAGGGCTATGAAGTCAGAGTGGGTTTATGAAGAGATTAAAGGATTGAAGAACAAGAAGAGACAGTGTGGGCAGTCCGACAGGGTCAATAGGAGTCCTAAAGCAGAGAGACTACAGAGAGTAACATAAAACAGCTAATCAACATGTAATTTAAACAGCTTAATATGTTTTAACTCAAGATGTGCCAATAAGTTTATTAAGACATTGGGGAGTTACAAAGCTTAATTATGACTAATAAAGAGGAACAAAAGCATAAAAGTCTGAATCCTTTAAGGTGACAACCACAAAGCAGACAGTTGGTTTGCATCTTCGCCACACTGACTCTACTGTTCATCAATAGCAAAGCATCCTGTGGAAATCCCTGAGCAAGACACTGAACCCTCCCAATTATGGTTCATAAATGTTCATTTAAAAATCATTATTAGTGTTTGTGCCAAGTGAAATTGATTTTTTGTAGTGGCTTACTTCATGAACAATAGATGTTTTTCAAATAATTACATCCACATTGATTTTTTTATACTTGAAAAAGCTGGAGGAATGTTGATCTTAAAGCTCTAATCAAACTTTTAGAGTGATGAACCAATAAAAAATGATCAGCTTATGAGTTCTGCTGCACTTTAAAACATTCATTATTTCATTAGTTTAGTTTTCTGATCCCCTGCTTTATTGCTCTGGTCCTCCTAAACAAATGTCATCAGTATTCTCTGGTATTCAAATAGTCATTTCACAGAAATGCAGTTTGCTCAACTCGCTCAGCATCAAACAGCAGGCAAACAGTATTAGCAATTAACCAGCGAACGCTGTGGGTTGTTGAGCATCTCGAGACAGATGTTTCACTTAGGAGTTGACCAAACACCACTGTCAGAAGAGGTTGAATATTGGATTTACATTTGCCCGGTGTCCAGAACACAACTCAGTGTTTAAATAAACTTGCTTGATCGTGGACATGTTGGATTTTAAACTATTGATGTGGTCAGCCTCAAATTGTGAATCATACAAGCATCTTTGGCCATGTGGTCTGACTTGACTGAGATCAAGAGAGCTCACATCTCTCTCTTTCTCTCGCACGCACGCACGCACGCACGCACGCACGCACGCACGCACACACACACACACACACACACATCTGTGTATTCTCATGAATCCTGCTTTGGTTGTGGTGTTAATTAGAATTGTGCAGAGAAGAAGGCAGATGTACTCCACCCTGTTCTTGAGGTCAATTAGCTGTGACAGTAGAAGCTGCACAATCCTAAAACCCAATTAATGCAAGGATTTACTTATTATCAGAACGAATGGAGGTAATTACATTGAATTATTCAGTCTTATGGTTAAGTGCTTGATGGTAGATTTTACTTGGATTTATCAGCGTTATAAATCGTGCCAGATTTGTGGTTATTTATTTATGGGAAAATATTCATAAACATAAGATAATCACTAAAATACTCTGCATACCTGTATACTTGTTTTAGTTGTACAGATATCAAAAACTTTTAGGAAATCCAAAACTTACCACAAGCCAAGAATCAGACATACATCTCCACATACACATACCTCTTCTCCCCTTACATACACACATGTCGCTTGCGAGACCAAGACAAAAGTCCTGCCTTGGCAGGACAATAAAGTGCTTCTTCTAATTCATCATTATTTAAATAAAAAAATCTAAGGAAGACCATTTTGATAATGGGTCTGTTTTTGGCACGGATGGCATCTTTAGAGAGGACAGATGTGCTATAATCCAGACAGAAACTTAGCCTGGCTAATTAATCAGCACTGCTCTCTTTTAAATCCCAATGCCTTCTCACTCACACATCACAGAGTGATATATCAGTTCCAGATATATTTGATCTACATTGCTTTACCATTGTTCAGACCCTGGATTGATGGTGCTAACAACAGATGTGTAATCAATGAATGCAAAGGATTTTACAACTATTGCTTCCCAGTTGCAATATTGGACACACTCAGTCTATGAGTGTGCAGTTGATCTGTGCATCCTCTGTACAGTGAAGCAACAAATAGACGTACACAGAAGAGCAGAGGAGATGCAAAGAGAGGAGGGTTCCTCTATTTTTGGAGTCGGTGTTCTCATGGTGTCCCAGGGGAGAAGCCCGCTGTAGGCTCCCCTGCTCTGATGGCAGCGCTACAGAGAAACCTACGAACTGCAGAAGATGTCAGTCAGGATGACAAATAACACAGGGATTTGAATTTTGGAGCCTTGCAGATGCAAAACATTGAGTATGAATCAACGAATTTTAAAAGCAAAGATGTATCGTATAGCAACTAGATTGGGGAAAGTAATGATTACACTCTCCTCCATACCTACATTTTGTCCTGAAAACTGAGTGGCCTCTGATTAACTGGATGCCTTGTTGAGCTGCTTTGGGAGAAAAAAAAAGAAGTAGGCCCATTTCTCCAACATCCAGGCCTTTTCTGTTGCTGTGACAACAGCAAGGACAAGAGGAGGCAACCTTGGACACCAGACAGCTTTATGTCAATACTCACAAATGCTGTAAGCTTTCCAGTGCACCAACACTGACTCACATATCTTTGCAAGTTTTCCTGTAGTAAACTGATCTGAAATATTTTCAGCCCCACTGTTTTAAACCAGAGATCTGATTTCATTACTCAAATGTGAGCTCAGCCTTTAACCACCGAGACCACCACAGCTGCTAATGGGATGCAGTAACTGTGGCCAAAAATGAAAAGAACCAATTGAAAGCTAACGGTTTATTAATGTTTCAATCTTGAGAGGCTGGTTAAAAATGCATTGAAGTTTAACTGTACAAAAATAACTTGAACAGTTTTAAAAGACAATTGAGGCATGGCTGACTGGTAACAGCTGACATCATAACATGACCTAAAAAAAGTTATTGAGCCAAATTGTTTTTCTTTTTAAAACTCAAACTAATTGCAAACTATTGGTATAATAATTTGAAATAATCAGTTGTGACAAAGATAAAAGATTTGGCAGAAAATATATATATTTAATGTGAAAACATAAAAACATATATGGATAAATGAAAGCTTCAACACATTGGACTCCTATTTGACAAGTTAAGTTTTATGTTAACAGGCATATAGATTCATTAATAATCTGCTATAGCAAAGAAGTCAAGGTTAAAAAGATGTTTTAAAAAAGAAGAAATTGTGTGACAATAAATAAATAATTTGTATCATGTCTGATTTATTTGTGATTAAAACTAACAGGCGGTGAAGGTTTTTGTCCACCTCCACATAAATCCAAAAGCTTTCACCCTGAAAAAGCTGTCAGTTAGACAACATGGGTACTTTGTCATTCATTCTCCATTCAGCTCAGTGTGTCGTCACAGCCAGTGGCAGTGATTTTGTGTTGAGTATGACATCTTGTGGTTAATTGAAGCATTTCAGGAACCAACAATACCAATTATTCCCATGTTTTATGGACCAAAAAAAAGTCAGTTTACTGATTTTAGGGTGTAAAATGTGCTATGTAAATATCTACATATATAGACAAATATATACACTTTTAATAAAAAGTCAGGATATTTGACTTTTTGCATGATGTCTTTTTGTATTATGTTCATGTCTTTTTCTGTCTATGATGTATTTTGACTTTTTGTATGATTTCAGAATGTACCAAATGCTCTATAGCTTTTACAAGTGGGCTTAATTTAATCTTCTCTTCAATACTCATGTAAAATAACACAAAAGAAGTATCTGAACCATTCTGGTTCAATCACAAATGTAAACAGTCTTCTTCACCATACTATCAGAGGTGGAAAAAGTACTGAAAATTTGTAATTAAGTAAAAGTATCTTTACTTTGCATAGATTCTACTCAAGTAAAAGTACCCATCTAAAAATCTACTTGAGTAAAAGTAAAAAAATACTTGATTTCAAATGTAATTTAAGTAAAAGTTACTGAGTTACTTTTATTTTTGATATCATGAAGGCATAATTTGCTTAACGAGAATGGTTTCAACTAAACGATGAATATAATGATTGGGAGGCACAGAAAAAAACACACGGTGTTATGCTGAACATCACTGAAGTAGATTGGCTGTGGAGACTGACAATCTGTGGCGTTCTGCATGACGCCGTTCAGGCTTTTTTTTCTCTCCTTACATCATTTTTTTACTCAATAATGGGGGATGTTTCCAATGTAGTGAAATAGAATTACTTGGGTCAAAATGTGCTTGAGTAAAAGTAAAATTACTTTTTTCAAAAAATACTAACAAAATTACAAATTACTCACAAAACTACTCAATTACAGTAACTTGAATAAATGTGATCAGTTACTTTCCACCTCTGCATACCATAATAGTCTTCATATTTTGATATCATCCGACCAAGACAGCACCTGACAAATGGCATGTTACTGAGGCAATTTGCTTTTTGTTCTGGTACACCTTATTCTCTTGTCTTTTGTCTTCTGTTTCTGTATTTGGAGTTGCTGAATTTAAAACAGACAATTTTCTGAGACGTTGACATTTTATGTTGTAGTGTACCCACCACTGTTGTTAGCTTTATTTAATAAATTGTTATATATATATATATATATACATATACATACATACATACATATATATATATGTGTGTATA
>JAOXYM010000008.1:12018290-12039570 GCA_028567055.1 Leptatherina wallacei | reverse complement strand
ACTGTTGGCTGGAGCATGCAGGAGGGATCATGTGATGCAGAAATTATGCTGTGGAACTCAGTTTTCTATTAGATGAGGCTCATTGTTATCTTGATTTGAGTAGTGCATACATCTGTACAAATCCACAATTGCATAGAGCAAATGGAGAGCAGTATACAGATCAGCAGAGAGAACAAACTCTTGCCACTGCACACACGCTCATGCACACAGCAGCTGCAAATGGTCCATACATTGTACCCCACTGATGGTCAAGAGACTTTACCAGGGGTCTGTGTGGAAAATCTTAGTAGAAAATCTCAGGATTACAGTGCATGGGTGAAAGCGGCTCAAGAGCTTTTTATTTTTATTTTTTTGCTTCTATATTTGTGTTTTTCTCTTGATTTCATTTCACTATTTATTTCATCTGGAGTATCTAGCTGTGCAGCTGGAAACAGAACAAGAACTTATCTGCTGTGCTTTATGTCTGTCTCTGAGGAGGCCAAAGTTGGTTAGGTATATAGAAGTAACATTCATTTGATTAGTGTGCTGATTTTCCCTTCACAGTGAACTCAGTTGAAGTGTAAAGGCATTCATGAGACCGTGTCTCACATTGTGAACAGAAAACAGAGAAAACCTTATAAGTCATGTTATATCTCTGTTCTGTTCCATCATGTAAGTTTTCTACATTATGATAATGTGTCAGAAATGCTGGTGTTCACGTCGGGTTGTTTCAAACAGTGTTTGTGCTACACACTATTTATGTAGTTGAAATTGGCTACCAACATTGTTTAGTATTTTGAACTGACGTCTTTATTATTTGCCAAAAAAAAAAGAATGAAATATTGTTCATTGTGACCCTAAATATGTTTTGTTCTGTAAATATGACACATTTTTATGAACATAAAACAAAGCTGCTTGAAAATGTTTTCCAGCCCAGTCATTATTGGATACAGTGGTTGTTAAGCTCTTTTATGTATGTGTCATTATAAAGGTAAGAATGGTTAACACATCTAAATAAAAACAGTCATCTTATTCAAAGCTGACTGCTGCTCTAGTAAGGCTAAAAGAGAATTAAGCTCTATATTCTGAAAAGCCCTTTTCATATGCTCTGTTTGTGATCCTCTAATCTCCAGTTTCATGTCTTCAGCTCAATATTAGTGTTACAGGAGAACAGTGTAACATCGGATATTGAACATTTTCTTTACTAATGCAGACTCACTGTGTATATCAGCTTAACAAAATATAAAAGCCTCTCTTTCCACATTAGATGGGCTGCGAGACATCTTTGACTTTCACCTAGTACTTAAAGTAACTCAGAAGTTTTGCTTCTATTCAAACTATTCATTGAAAAGCGCCCAGTTTATTTTTTTACCTCTGGTGAAATAGATTTGAATTCTTAGATAATATTGAGAAGAGTTAAACAGATTCTGCCACCAACTTCCCACAATACTGTTTGGTTACATGTAATGTGCAGCTTCCCATAAAAGAGAAAAATGAATGATTGTGGAGAAATGATTTTTTTTTAGTTGACTTTGATCTTTCTAAGGTGCAGAACAAAGGACAGACTCTTCAGGAGAACAAATTCATGAAATTGCTGGAGAATAGTTCAATTAACTGGCCTCTGCAAATAAGAGAGGTGGAAGCTTGGAGCAAACTTCAAGGATGTGTCATCTGTTTTATAGATTGTGCTCCATTCTGCAGAGCAATACTGTGTCAGAATCGTAGCTAAGCCATTTTTTCTCCCTCAGGCATCATCTTTTGAAGCAAAAGTCTACTCAATCTGCAGATTAGTCAAAATTAGTTTTAGCCATTCAGTAATTAGGCTGTACACAATCATTGATTAGCATTCAACAATATATAATAGTGATATGAACTGCTGTGCATTATGATATATATATATATATATATATATATATATATACACAGACACATTGTAATTACATATGAATAAATATATATGTACATTACACAATACAAATGTTACTTTTTGCACTTCTTCCATGACTTCCACTTGAGGGCGCTGTCATTGGTTTGCAGATATTTTCTTCTTATCTAAACCACAGTGTGTTAAGGGGAAAATTTATGCTGTCATTAAAAAAGATTACTAGATGAAATGATTACCATTCATGCCGATTTCTTGACAAAAGCATGAATATCCAACAAGCACATGAGAATTCAACAGTAACCCTGACTAAAGACCTTGTGGTATAGGTCCAGTGCTTGGTCAGAGCCAGTGGTTGACTTAGAAAGTGCTTTCTATCTCTGCATCCAAAAGAACTAGCTCCTTTCCAGAAAACTGCAGCTAGTTACATCAACTCTTGGCTGGTATAGAACAAAGAACCACTTACACCAAGGGAAGGAGGCAGGATTATGGTGACCAACTGGACATAGCTATTAGTTTGTGGCATTAGATACTTTTTCTATACTTAATCACTTATTTAGCATCTGCATTTAATGGCCAATGAAATCAGAGAAACATCTATTCATTGTACAGCTGTTGGCACCGTAGAAGCCAAGCATATTCTTAATCCTTAAGTGTATTACTCCACAAAGTGAACAATCCCATGCAGCAGATATTAATCTTCCGGTTTGTCTCCAGTGTACCTGATAAATGGAAACAATTACAAGACCATATGAAATAATTATGACTGTTTAACATTTCTTACTAAGATTCATCTAATGTTTATCACTAACATGACCTCGCTCAGATATTTGTTTTTTAATGCTGCGCACAGTCTGCCGTTAAGTGGAGCTCGTGTTTGTTAACAGCCTTGTTCTGTGCCTCCTGATCAAATGTCAGTGCTGCTTTAATGTCGACATGTTCTCGCCTGATTCCCGATCTTTCAGATCACACATGTAGCCACATGCTGACTGCCTATCCCACCCCCGGAGTCTCTCTGAGGTGCCAAGGCTGCGGTGACGGGTGCCAGTACAGACATAGGGGAACAGTTGGCATACCATCAGGCAAGGCTGGGTGCCCAGATAGTAATAACAGCTAGAAGAGCCTGCATGTATCACACGAGGTCTGCACTCTTGAGAATGTGTCCGATGCAATTTTGTCACCTGTTGTGCACTTTCTTTTAAACATCCATCAAAATGTTCCTCTGTTGTCTTTCTTCGTGACACCATCTGCCTGAGCTCTTGGCAACAGCTTTTATTACTCAGACATCATAATTACACACTAAAGTATCTTTGACTGTGGCTCTGCCTTCTGTCTCTTTTAGTGAGAAAATTAAACAGGACAAAGGAATAAACATATGTAGCTGGTTATGGCTGTGATGTGTGACTCAACTCTTTGGGTGTAAAAGAGCCTTCAGACTTATTTTGGCCTTTCTTTAACAGTGTAACAATAACACTGATCATATCACAGAAACAGCTTTTGCTGTTTGTCAGGGACCAAGTATTCAAAGCAACGGACACGTTGAAAGTCATTTCAATTAAAAAATAAAATAAAGAATAAATAAACTAGTCGGGCTATAAAAGAAGTCAACTAAATACAACAATACTCAAAAGTGTAACTTAACAAACAAATCAAACTCAACTGAGGAAAACTGGCCTAACACAGTGACACACGAGGGTAACTTGTGTAATGGTTTGACCAAACCAAATAACACATACAGGGGATCCAGTAGCACATGGTAGGGCCCAGATTTAAGGCTCCTCAGCCCTTTGCCATACCATTAGTCCACCAGGAGAGGAAGCTCAACCCACCATTGTCACTCAAAAACAAACAACCAGATATTAACAGAGCATAATGCATGTAACCTGTCATTGTTGGCATGTGTGCATTCCATAACAGCAATGCAAGGTAAACACAAAAATAACAAATTAATAATTTCAAAGGTTTTATGGATCAGGATATATAAAAAAAAAACTCTCTCTATATATATAATGAAATGAAATATATATGTCCACTGTTTACATAACAAAATCAAGCAAAAATGTAAAAGTAATGTTTGAAAAATTAAGTACATCCTTACTACTTCCAGATGTAGTAAGAGGCAGCCAGGTGTTGCAAATCTTACACACCTGACTGCGATTTACTTTTAAGTGATTATCAGTAAATGTGAGCACCTCTATGAAAAAAGAACTGTTGGCAGTTTGCTAGTATTGAGCATTCAGGTGTGTGTTAACACAATGCTAAGGAGGAAAGGCATCGGTAGGGATCTCAAAGAGGCAATTGTTGCTTCCTATCAATCTGAAAAGGGTTATAAGGCCACTGTTGTCCACTATTCAAAATAAGACAACTGGAAGTCTTCCCAGATCAGATTCAGAGACATTAGGACATTAAAAAAGTTACATTTCAGACTGTACTGCACTCAGCTGGCAAATTTCTTAACAGGACGTTTAGAAAAGGATTTAACAAATTAGAAGCGTTTCCAGGAGAAAGCCTCATCTTTCTAACAACAGTGCATAAAAAGATGCCTGCAAATCTTGATGGACTAAAGCAACATTGTAATGAAGAATGGGCTGAGATTTCTCCACAATGAAATAAGAAGCTTATTATATTGTACAAAAAATGATGAATCGTGGGGTATATACAGATTTTCTCATTTGGTCTTAGTTTTTGCTAAATTCACAATGACATAGTATAAAATGCCGTGTTGATATCTGAAGTTGCTAATTGCTATTTAGCTCATTTTAGGATCTGCAAGGACCAATAATATCCTGACAATGTAAAACCCTAAACTGTAAGAGATTTGCTCTTTCTTTTTTACAAGCTTGTACATGAAATCTGCTCATGAGAGATGTTGTTATAACAGGACCTTCCTCAAAAACCTTGAAACTTTGTCTGCATTCTTATTGGCCAATAAACAAATGCACTTGACTCTTTTGTGTTGCTTAGCAACGCAAGCCAGTCCCTGGTTTTTATATATGAAAAAACCAGGATGCTGCCAATCTGGAGACTTACAGGGTGCAGTGTGAAGGAGATGCAGCCACGATGCATTTTTAATTAAAACCCTGCAAGCTTTTATGTGCAAAAAAGGGCTGAAAGAACTGACTGTGGTCAACATTACCAAGAGCCTGATATTAGCCTTTAATGTCAGCGGAGATGAAAAGCACTCCTTCAAATTTGAACTTGCTTCTTGGTTTCATGTCAGTTTCGGACTTAAATGAAATAATCATTTCTTTGCAGTGATTCAGTCTAGTTTAAATAGATGACCTTTTGTCATTAGAGCAGGGCTTGGTGCAATGTTCATTATGCATCACAGATATGTGGATACTGTCAGGTAAATCATGCATGTATCCTGGTAACAAGAACAAAGGTAAGCATATGTGGTATGGTTTCAAATGATTTTCTACAGCTTCAAGCCTTATCATATATAATGATTTCTCATAACTACATGTTGCTGTACTGCCCTCTCTCTGCTTTTTTTCCACCAGCAACTATATCTTTATTATGGAATTTTTTAAAATACTTGTCAGTAATATCTCCGAATATAGTTTTCATTTTTATAATAAAATTTTTTGCTTATTAAAAATAAGACAATAGGCCAAATATGGCAACTTGTGCAGTGTACCAGCAAGCAGGAATTGTGTCCTGCTAAGCCCTCCTCTCAGTCTTCTCAGTGACGGTAGATATCTTATATTTACTCAGGTCTGTTTGCTGATATTAATCAAGGCTTAGAATAGGCTATGCTCTGTGTCCATCTCAAATGCAGACCAAATACTGCCCAAGTAATGTACTACGGGCTTAAAACTGTACAAAAATACATGGTACTATTTCTGATACTAAAAGAACCATACTATTGCTTTTAAAATTATGCTTAATCATTTAAATCAGCCTCCTAAAGCCTCTTTTAACTCTTGTAGCATGATTGCCCACACATGTTGGCTTGCACGTGTGTGTCTGTGTAGGTGTGTGTGCATGTGTGTGTGTTTTCACACCATTATAGAGGCCTCTTCTGGTGGTTGCACCTCTGCTTGCCAAATCTAGGGAAAGTGGCTCCCTTTATACCTGGCTGCTCACAACTCTGATAGCCTCTGCAGAAACTACAGGAGGCAGTTGACTGAGGGTGTGTATTCAGTGCAGAGGGAAAAAGAGCCCCCTTATTGATTGGTGATTCATAGTTAGTCTTCTAAGTGTGGCAGAAGTGAAGCTTTGAGTACAATCTTCTGGCAGGCAGCCATCCCGTCATATCTCTGAACCCAAAACATAATAATTTTTTTCTTTCTTTTACTGGGATCTCTTCTGCTTTCAGTTTAAACCTTGTCATGATGATAATGATGTAAGAAAATGTAAAAATACACATGAGGTTTGAATTTTTGTTTTATTATGATAATATCAACAGCATACATTTCAGTACGGATTGATTAATAATAAAGAAGAATTTGAAAAACAACATCCAGCCTACATGCATTTAAAATCTGGAAAGAGATTAAAAACAACTGTACAAGGTTTTTTTCAGTCTGCTTTTGCACAGAGCACTTCATGGCATAATTACAGTATTTTTCAGAGCAGAATTCACTGCACGATTCAGCACCTTGCTTAAATTATGCTTTTGATTGCAATTTTATCTGTAATTAACATTACTGAACACTCATTCATACAGGGACTGAATCAAAACATTTTAAGTGGGGTTTTTTTTAAAGGGCAGGTTTCATATTGTGGGTTCTGAATAAAATGAAACCTCGCTATTAACGGCAACATTGTTGAGCTCTGTAGGTTAAAGCTGGTATGTACAGAAGGATGCTGCTTGTGCTGAGAGGTAGACTGGGACTTGTTGTTCTTTGATCAGCACCACAACAAAATCACTAGTCTTCCACTCAGCACTACCAACACTTTCCCCTCATCTTCAGTTGCATCCACATCCCCTGCTTCAATCTGTGATGAAAGAAAAAATAAACAGGGTTGTAACACATGTCTGAGTCTTCCCTTCAATGTGTCAGTGCACAATATATGGATTCTGCAGCAGTATCAATGTGGACTTCAGAATGAGAGGTGATTGTTGCAGAATAGGGGCTAGTGGTGTGTTAATAAGTTGTGAACTTTTGTCTGAGATGGAAACAGTACATGCAGTCCCCGTGTCTCTGTTTTCCTGAGCCCATTTCTCTCTGAAGCCTGTTGACATTCCATCTTTCCTTTGTTGTTGTAATGCCAACCTTTCAGCTCCTCTCAAAAGAGGGAGACAGGAAGGGTGGTGGGGGTGACGGTAGATACAGAGAAAAAGGATCACAGCACAACACTTACAGAAAACATGTGCAGTAAACCAGAAACCTCAAACTGAGTAAATGAGTAAACTGAAAATCCTGACAAAATTGCAATGTGAACAATCAACTCATCAAATGATTCAGTTTTTCTGTTCAATAAGTCACATTTTAGATGAAATGGAGGGGGAGAGAGGAAAGACATACAGATTGTCCTGCATCCCCAGTATGTGTTTGAGCTGGTAGCTATGCAACAAGACTGGGAGTCAGTGGAAGAGGGGGATGGGAAGAAGGGGACAGTTTGTGAGATGAAGGAAGGGAGGGAAAGAGAAATGGGGGGCCTTGACTGAAAACTAGAGAACACACTCTATTTATACCAAGTGGGGACCCTAGAAGGAATTATCAGTACTGTTCACCTAACTTATTTAAATACTGTTTCGAATTAAAGCAAAATTAGGTTATCTGCTTTGCTGTGGCTCTGGAAGTCTGGCATTTGAAGCGTCTGCAACTTAAAGAAAATAAAGTCCTCCATTTATTTTGCTAAAAGTGGCTGAATTCAATGCTGAATATAAGACTGTGATTATTATCAGTGGATGTGTCAGCATGACAAAAAAAAAGAAAAAAAAAAGGTACAGATCAACCTGTTATTCCCACCGGATCGCAGCTAAACGGAAATGATTAGCCCTCGTCGTGGGAGCTGTCCAGTGTCTCGGTGCTGAATGACGCCCTACTCCCCCCACCCCCTCCCCCCGTATCCATCTCCTCCTCAGCATCTCGCCTCGATTCCGGCCCGGAAAAAAAAAGGAAAAAACATGCCACCTGTTGCTGCACCAAAGTTTTCTCTCAGGAGGTTAAAAAGCCACACGACATAGAAGATGTAGCATATCTACCGAGATCCCGGTTTTGACACGTAGTGAGGTCAGTTACCGTTTTCTCCCTGAAATCCCAGCTACATGACGACATGTTATATATTTTCCTTCAGGCGAGGCAGGAAGAGGAGGAAGAGGCTGTTGCTTCATTTCCCTTAAACGCGATCGGGATTTTATATCAGTCACCTTTTACTTGATTGATTTGTTTTTAGATTTTAAATCATTGGAGAAAAAAATGGAGAGGCATCCGCTTTGAAGCAAAACAGTACAAACACTAACATCCCGTAAATAAACAACCCAGATTCGACATTATTCCAAAATATCAAGCAGAATAAATGCTGCAAGTGATGAACTCACCGGTTGTCGACGGGAAGAACAGGTGATGCTGAGATAACGTTATGCAGCCTGTGCTGGCTCAGGATGTGTAGCCGAGGCTTCACCTCTTTCACTGTTTTTTTTTTTTTTTTTTTTTTTAAATAGAAATCAGCCACAGTCTGAGCTTGTGCGCCCTCCCATCTGAGCTCCACGTAATGGTTATCGTGATGTTACTGGGTAGGCTGGAGGAAGATGGATCAGTGTGTTTATATACGTCTGCTGCCCGGAGGAGACAAGGAGGAGGTGGGTCAATGTGGAGTGACGACTGCCAGAGACCAATTGACGTGGATTTTCAAAATGTATTTATTTTTTTCAGACCTTGTTAAGGGTGCGGCCCGAACCAGGAACCAAATTGCATTATATGAAGGTTGAAGAAGCATGTGATTAAAACATATGCAGGTTAAGAATGTATGTACTGAGACTACTGTTAGTGCCACAATTTTGTATTAATGGCAAAAAATATTTTTAGTGCAGTGTTAAGATAATGTTGCCTAAATGTGTGATTTTATATAATCATACATTTTATTCTGATAAAGGAAAAGAGGCTAATTTGAAATCATACCTCCCAGAGTAAAAAAAATACAGAATCACCTTAGAGTATGTGCCTGGCTGGGGAGCCGAGGTTAATTTAATTAAAACTGGACTGTTATATCAAGATTCAATATCAAATTGATTTTCAGTGGGAAAAAGAGTAAATTGTTACATACCTAGAGGCTGAGAAGCTGCATGGCTTCAATGGCAACATATAATTGAGAGAACAACAGGACTTGAAACTAATTTAATCTACTAAATAGCAGATAGCTTTATGTCTGAGGTTCACATAAAACAAAACAAAAAAACTAAACTAAGAACCCAGTAACTACTCTCAGATATGAAAAAGTAAAAAAACATGCAAGCACCACCACCAGCAGCACAGCCTGTGCAGAAAATCATATGATTACAATGGAGCAAATGATGGAAATGCAGTCATATAAATATTAACATCTTCATTTCTTTAAAGGAATGGAAACAGTTAAGATTGAGTGGGTGGAAAACGTCTTGTGTCTCTTTTTGAGATTAGAAACATATGTTCCCCATCTTAAAATCATCCATCAGCTGTAGCACTAGGGTTTAAAATCTAGGTCACTGGCATTTACTGTAAAACACATCACAACACCCCAACAACCCACCTTGAAATGACATTTTTGTCATCTGAGAGAAAGTGCGTCTTTTTGACATTGCCCAAAACCAAACATTGGGTTCAATCTTCATTACATTTATTTTGAAATAGCTAAGTGCTCATGTTGTATTCACATTAGTCTTTTTTTTTTTCCAAATCTCCTTCTAATTTTATTGGTTGGCTTATTGGGGATTTAACTGTGCAGTCATTATAGATTAAAAACCGTTGAGTTTGGATTTAGCATTGCTAGGTTTGGTGCCAGTACATTAATTATATAACACTGAGCAGCATTGTCACAGTCAACAGAGGTGTAATTGGTCCTGTTTCACCTCACAACTCTGCCTGCTACTCACTCACCTAACTGGACCAGAGGGAAAACTGAAAATGCCATTAGAAGGAATTAAAGAGGGTATGCTTTTCAGTGTTTTTCATTTTCTTCAATGTATTACAACACTTTTCGTGTATGTAAAATATGTGGCAATAATCCTAAAGACTTGTAAATGCTCCAAACACACCAGAAAAAAGTAATTGATGTTAGTCAGACCAAAACTGGACTTTTGAAATACATGTAAATGTGTTAGTAAGACTGAAATCATACAAAAATCCGAGTTATCATAGACACACATATAATGTGATCAAGATTTTTAGCTCTGCATGTATGTGCTTAATAAGGCTTTACCCAGATTAGCTGTTCTGTGCCTGCTTGACAGGTCATGTCTGACCTGGAACTGACAAAAGAGACCGAAACACAGAAGAAGAAGCAGCTTGTAACAAAAAAACAATAACAACAAAGGATAAACATAAATTCATTCTTTAAAAAAACAAAACAAAAAAAAAAACATCAAGATCCACGATTAGTTTCACTGGCTTGAACCAGACATTATTATACATTCAGACATTATCACGGTTTCAATATCTTGAGAAATTTTTCAATAGTTTTGTTAAGTAGTAATGGACTTCTTCTCCTTCTTCTCCATGATAGCAGCTTGGATAGGCTCTAGCGTACCCACAACCCTGAATTAGCTCAAGTAGATATAGAATGTTGACGGATAGATGTTCAGTATGGTTTGACACTAAGCAATTTGGTCAGGAAGTAAAAGGCAGCTCCTACAATCTACAAAACAGATCTAAAGGCTTGGGGTCACACTTGCAACTTGTTGACTGTAGAAATTCACATATGGATCCTGACCACAGACTGCATCTTAAAATAAGAACTTAGTCATTCAGTATCAGATGTGACACCAATGTGAAAATACATCTGATGACCACTTGATGTTAGTTCCAAAACATATGGCTCAAACAGACTCCTGTTAAAATTGTCAAATCTTCTTATGAAATACGAAGTCAAAAATATTTTTCCAAATGTCATAATGGTGTTACAACCATCAAGGCCTCAAAGACAGGTAGGCTACTTCTGTCAAATAAGGTTTCTAATATACTCCAGTTCCAAATAAGGTCACTTCTCACTCCAAAAACATCAGGATGCCAATGGCCAAATACTGAGGCATCAAAACTAACAAATACTGTGATATCTTCGTGGTTGCATTTACTTGTTATCATCCCAAAGAGTATGGGCCTAGTGGTGTTTACGCTGTTTTAAGATAGTGGCAACTAATGTCCAAGACAAGCTCAAATTTCAAGATTTGATATGAATGAGTCTTCTGTTTACAATTGTACTTAATCTGACAACTTTTTGATCAGATACCTCAGGACAAATCTCAATACCAGGTGTAAAAAGCCTCACTCCAACTATTTTAAGACCAGAGCATTATGAGAAAAACTATTAAAGAGTATAAATAAATAAAAAAATAGCTTACAATGAGCTCTTTAATGAAGGAATTTCAAAAGTTAGAATATTGGCTGATGGAAAGATTGGATAATACCCCTTGCGCATTATGATTCAAAGTTGCTGTAATTGTTACTAACCCACACAGCAGGATATGATTAAACTTTGTCATAAATCACACACTTGGGGCCTATTTCGATATACACCATTTCTAGAAAATGAAAAACTACCAGTATGCATGTTATTCCTGCACATGATTTCATTCTAGTCTTTTGTGCTAACAAATTTATATTAAAAGCTCCATCTAACATCTATTTTTTCCTCCGTATATAAAATGTCACAGGTGAATATAAGTTGTATTCTCAAGTTTATGAACCCCACAGGAATGTCTGTGTCTAAAACACAGGATATCCAACTTACCGTAATATGTAGATGTTGTAGATGTAGACGCTGGATCCTAGTTATTTTAGATGAGGCAGACTATACTACAGATAAACTGCAGTTATTCTGTCATGGCTTAACATGGTGGCAGCCCAGCTTTATTGTTTCACCTAAGGAACATGATGAGAAACCATAGTTGAAGTTGAGCTACTTAAATAGTTGTATCTTCTCCATCACCTCCTTCTTACAGTTTACAGGCCTGTTCTCTGGTGCATTTACATAGTTTTTATCTGAATTTATAGTTTCCTTTTAAGATTGAATTTCAAACTTGACCATGTTTTTAATCTGTTGTCCTTTCTTAATCATGATTTTAGATTATTATTTATTTCTATTTTTTCTCTTCTGTTTTAATGTACTTTTTTGTAATGTAAAGCACCTTGAATTGTCCTGTACATGAAATGTGCTCTATAAATAAATTTGCCTTGCCTTGCTGTGGAAAAACACCTGGCCCATCCTGCATCTATTTGAACGTAAGGTGTTACTACAAGGAGTGACTCCTGCTAAATAAGGATCTTTCTGTGCTCTGTTCATCCTGTCAATATAACCAAAAGGAAACCCATGTACTGCAGCATAGTTATCACAAAAGCTTAGTTCCTTTAATATCTCAAGAGTCAGGCTTAGGAAGAGAACCTGGGAAGATCCTGTTCACTGTGTTGTGAGGCTTTAGTGGTATAATGCATATCGCACTTTGTGTTTCTAGATGGAAACATCAGGAGGTAGGATTATGCATATTAGCAAACTCCCTGTGTTCTCCCCACTGCTTTCAGAGTACAATGTTAACATCTGCCCACCAAGAGTCACATATGAGCTGGTAGACTGTGCTGAAAGTCCTCCATTCAGGTGATTTATCTGATCATAATGGACCACGGATGTTATTCCAATGGCATTATAATGGAGTCCAAAGGGAAGAAAGGCTGATGCTCTTTACTGTTGATAGAAACTGAGTCACCAATCTTTACAGAACCTGATAAAACCTAATTCCTAAAAAAGATTAATTTTTGAAGTAGTGATATTTATGTTTCTTTTTCAACTTTCTCGATTCAGCTTTTATAGTCATGTTTCTAGCAGTGTATCTGTGAACTATTAGTGATTTCTAAATTATAACCAAAACAAAAGAAACATAATTATTCACCCATTACTCTGCTTCTTGCATTTGGGCCCTCGAGCTGTTAACAACATTCATTTGCTGTTTAGATGTGTAAGAGTGCATTTGGATCAGCTACAGGGCACAAGCAGAGGTGTATGAGCTTTTGGAGGCTGTGAACATTCATTATTTTTCATGCTCTAAGTAAAATAACAAAAATCTGAAAAAAAAAAAAAGCTTGTGTGGGCTAGCATGATAATATGATGGAAATCTACAAACTCCCAGAGAACAAGGTAAAGCCAGAGGATGTTTAGCAACCGTTAGGCACCCTGGTTCTCAAAAATGTAAATCTATACTGAGAATAAAAATTCACTTAGATACCTAGAGGGGATGATGGCTGTGTTTGGATGTTTATCCATTTTTATGTTCTGTTCCAAAGACAATTGACATTAAAAGACAAGATATCCCTCCTGTAAGTTAAATATGAATCTCACCTCCAAGGTAACATGGTTAAGGTTGATTGTATGGGTGTGGTAGCAGAAGTGTGGCACTGAATCACAGAATATGGATCGGTTCATATGATGGCTCCCTCTGGTGTTCACTCAGTATTTGGGAAACTCAGACAATGAACTGGAAAATGTTCAGATGGGTGATATATAAATGCAAATACATAAAAAACAAATAATTAAATAAAACAAACTGTTCTGCATAATGAATACATTTGCAGTCCTTTGCAATCAGCACACTTGAAAACCTACAGTTGAACCCCATGAACTTTTTTTTTCATTTTACTGTAGCTTATTTGCTCAATACTAGCAAATAATATGAAAAACATTCAACCATATCTTTCAGATGAGGAATTCTCCAAAATACAAACTTTTAAGTGTGTGTCTGGAAATTTAAGAAAAAAACTCACAAACATACATAAGCTTCTGAACCAAAATCCACAATAAGTCCAGATTAAAGTAGCTTACTCTATTTCTAAATATATACACAAGAGAAGCAAATGTGCATTAATGCTCATTTGAAAATAGTCCCCAACTAATTAATCATTTAGTTTACATCTTACTTCCCCTCTCCATGTAATATTAGCTAAAAACAATACAGATCATCATTCAGGTTGGCTTGCACCAACAAAAATTCATCGTTGACTAGTTTCAAATGTTTTAACAAAACAAGCAGCTAGGATAGGCTTCAGCCCCCAGCCATCCACAGGGACTGAAAATGGATGGATGGATGAAAATGACTGCATAACTAACAGCAGTGTCCATGGCAGACATTAGTTGTTCATCCCAATTTGGTCCCCATTCACCTTCTGGAAACACCCAGTTACACAGAACCTATTCTTTTCTATTCTCAGAACCTGAGGGTCAACGGGAGCTGGAGCATTAGTGTTGCAGGCATGTGAATAACAAATCTTTGAAGAGAGTTAGCAACATTATAAAACTCTTCAGTTCTTTTAGAGAATTGATTTGTACAATTAGACCTAATTTTAAGTATGAGGTGCACATTTAAAAAAGGTAACTCATGGTGCCTTCAAATCCTATTTTAATTAGGTCTTGATTAACCAATTAGAAATAAATAAGCTTAAATAAAAAAGATTTAAAGAGGTTTTAAAAGATGGGTGGAACTAAATTTATAATCTAACCTTGATAGAAAACCTCTTAATCAACCCTGCAGTGCTGTAATTTAGGTGAATCTTGACACAGTAAACATATAACAAACCAACCCACATGACTGTGTTTCTTTCTACAGGTGGACTTAATTAGACAGCGTTGACAGATTTTTTTTTTTTTTTTAAACAGGATATGTTGCTTTAATTGTTAATAGTCTAAGTACAGAATTTTTCTCCTTTCACACATTCTTGTAATTTAAGTTGGCAGCATTGTGTTGTGGCATTTGAAGATATTTCCAGATCTTTGCAGTAAAACTGCCCCTCAGCTTCTTGCACATAAATTCAGAAAAAAAAACAGTCTGTACTATAAACGTCCACAAAACAAATAAATAGCATTCATTTAAATGTAGCACACCACGTTAACTCAGACATTCCAAGATTACAGGGAGGAACTGTAGCCGATATGAAATCTTAATCCCCCCCCCCCCCCCCCCCCAATTAAAAAAATTAATAAAAAGGAACATGAATGCTCAACACAGAAGGTTTGAAGCAGCAAGTGCTCTGAGCTCGGATATCTGAAAAGACAAAAGCACAAGTTCTGCACACAACAGTATTTCACCATCTGGTTTAATCACCTTTTCTTACTGCACAATTGAGTTGTGCTTACAAACTCCACTGATAAGGCCAAACAGTTCTGATTTATTTTTTCCTTGCCTGATTTTGCAATTCACAGAGGTGGAAAAAAAAAAAGAGATAAGTGAACAACTTCCACATAAGTCACATTAAAATTATGTATCTAAACATGAATGGCTTCAGTAACTTATTCTGATATACAAAAAGTAATTTTCTTCTTTATCTTCAGACTATGAAACAATGTTGTGTGCATTCATTAGACTAAAATGAAATTAACGTTTGATTCTAAAAAAAAGGAGATCAGGCTCTTTTCGTGGAATCCTTGCTGACCATCAACAGTTCTAAAAGCACAACAGGTTTTATGTTATCTGTGATCAGTGTCCACGAAATATTATTTCCTCCAAAAAAAGAAAAAAAAACTTTTTCCATGACCTGAACTAAAGTTAGTCCAGAGATTAATCTGAAAACTACAATTATGGACATGATAGTAAATCTACCAGCCATCCATACAAACACACTTGTAAGAATATGTAAAAAAAGAGAAAAAAAAAAAAAAAAAAAGGGAGCAAAAAATAAATAGACAATCAAAAAGGACAAACTCAGTATTTGGCAGGTATGCACAATGTCACTTTGTAAACAAAAGAAACAGCCCTGAAACTCTCCCAATCATTAGTGATCACAGCTCTGTTGGAGGAGGCAGCGACTCCATCATTCAAGAGGAAGAGGATTACTGTGTGAGCTGGGAGCATCTCCTCAGCCCTTGACAGTCAGGCTGTACATCTCTTCACCTCTTCCCACCTTCAGCTACAACTTGGCTAAATAAAACTAAGGGCAGTTGAGGGGGCTCTCTGAAGATGACCAAGGTGAATGTTCAAAGAGATCCTCTGATACACGCATATACAGACATATTCCCTTCCTTTGTTCCCTCCGGTACAGACTACCGGATCCTGGTGAACAGGTTCAACACTGAAACGGATTCCTAAAGGAGGCAAGACAAAGATAATTGCAGATCATTTTACAAATAGGTGATAAAGCTGAGAAAAACTGTTGATTCAAATAAAGAAGAATACCTTAGTGGATCTCATTTTACTAAAGACATTCCAGAACCTAAGTGTTTCATCTCCAGCCCCCGTCACAATGGCCTCTCCATCAGGTGACATGGCCTGCACATAACTCATTGTTACACACAAAGTACACAGTAGGGCTGGGCGGTATGACCCAAAATTCATATCACAGTATAAATGGAATCCCTAAACGGTAATGTGTATAATAAAAAGAAAAAGATGTCATTTTTAGAGCATTTATTGTTTTTCTCAGAGCTGGCCATACAGTTTGGGCTTTCTGTGACGTTAAAATACTTGCGGCTTGGAGGTTCGTAACTTAGATCAGGGGTTTTAATCATTTAAACCCGCTGCGCTCCACTTTATAGAAAGGGACCATATCTTTGCACAAGTACATTGTGATGGCTCGTTAAGTCACTCCATTGCTTGCTCTTTCCGTCATAAGACGTACTCTTTGAAAAGCTGTCTGCTGTTGGGTAGCATGGGAAACTTTTTTGTTTCCTCGTGTGCTGTTTGACCGAGCCGATATTTGAGCCAAGCACAAACTCTGGCTCTGCATGCTCAAGCACATGCTTCATCTTCAAATGTTAAAGCACATTGCTCACATTACCTTTGCCGTCACAACTTGCACAGTATTTTCTGTTCAACATTCGATTTTTTAAACCCGAAACCAAGTCCATATCACGGATGTCGCACTGTTTGTTTTTTTTAACCAACTCCTCCTGCTCAGCTGTCTCTGTGCTTGCGGCCATGTTGAGGTGCGATGATGTAACAGACGATAGGACAGTAGAGCATAAATCTCTACCGTAGGCCGAAATTATATCATTGTACCGCATATACTACGCAGCCCCAGAATGCAGCATTGCAATAATAGATAATCAGTATAATTAAGAGTATGCATGAAAAGGACTTAGGCTTTTTAGTTAGTTATCTTCCAACAAGAACCATTTAATAAACAAAATAAGTTTTTGTAATTTTTGCACACATTTCATTGATACGTTCAGTTTTAGTTCAGCTTCAACAGATGAAAACATAGGAAGGCATGCAGGGGATACTAACCAGATAAAGCACTCTGTAAGAATGTCCTGTGAGTTTGGCCACTTGAGTTAGAGAAGGATACTTCCACACCAGGATCTGATTCTGGGAATAACCATGCGTGCTGACCTGTAGAAAACAAACAGTTTTCCACACATTTAATTCACAAGACTTGAATCAGTGCCGTTAGTTTGGAACATGATAAACAGTATACAATACCACAACTTCAAGCACAGAGAAAGGCAGGTTTAGCCGTGCTGAGTTCAAATATTGTAGAGAGGGGAGGGGCATGCCCCAATCAAAACTTAACAGATCATTCTTTTCATTCAACACACCAAATATACATCTTGTTCAATATAAACTGAACCTGTAATATATCTGAGAAACAGCTCAGATTTAGCACATATATCTATAAGAGAAACAAGCATTCCAGTTCATAGTACCATTTAATCAAACATTTAAGGTGACTCACCAGTTCATTAGTGTGCTTGGACCAGGCCAGGTTGCAGACCTGTGAGCCGGTGTCGGTGCATTGCAGGGGCTGACCGGTCAGAGTGTTCCAGAAACGGATGCAGCGGTCGGCTGTGCCACCTCCAGAGGCCAACAGGCCATGCTGATGAGGCGACCAGGCAATAGCCTTCACCGCTGCCAAGTGCTCCGTGTACTGCTGCACGGGCAGGACGCTTGAGTGGTTCCACACAAGTAGCTGCAAACAGTAGGTTTAAACAATAAGAGATGCAGAAATGCACAGCTATGTAGCTGACCAAAGAACAGGAGAGATTCTGAAATGATACCTTGTTATCATTTCCACCTGAAGCCAGCAGCTGGTGGTCTGTGCTCCACTTGAGCCCACAGACTTCCTGTCTGTGTCCTTGGAGACGGCGCTCTGACTGGAGAGGGGGAGCTCTGATGTCCCGCTGCAAGATCACACGATCGCGGCTCCCAGACGACAACTGGTCTGCGTTCCATGCCAATGCACCTGTCAGCAATGAATGAAAGGTAGATCAAAGGGAAGATAATTCAGCAAATTGTGAATAAAAGATATTACTCAACAACTACCTGAAAATGAATAAAGGCTGTAATAATTTAATCCTGTAACCTTCTCCATCTCAACTCACCCACTCTGGCCGTGTGTCCCTCTAGTACAGAGAGCTTCTTCCCTGCCGCAGCATCCCAGATCTGGACATAGCCTTTATGAGTTCCTACTGCTACCAGGTTACCCTAATAATAGAAAACATATTTAGCATATTGACATATGTAGGCGTCTGTACTTACAAAACAAAAAGCCTTAAACTGAATACTGAAATACAGAATTTCATAAAAAGGTAAAATATTAACTATTTTAGCAGCAAGGTAAACTTCTAAAAACTAATTAACATACAGTACCAGACAAACCTTTGGACAGGTACTGTATTTAATTAAAGACTAAAACAAAGCTCATACACCAAATATGACTCCATTTATATTTCTATGAAATATCAAACTGCAATATCCTTCCATTATGGATCTAAAATCATCAAAATGAGAGACTCTACTGTTAATTATACAATGTGACTAAAACTTAAAAGTCAGTTTTAAAAGTAAACGAAAAGTAAAAGACCTAAAATAAAAAGATAACAATGGATGACAGAAAATCCCACCCTCTCTGACCATCCCACTGATGTCACGGAGTCTCCCTCTACAGAGAGGTCACAAAGCCGCGTCACCTTAGAAACAAATAGATGAAGACAGAGAGAGAGAAGAGAGAGATTAACACAAACATCCAGGAGAAAGTGTAGTTATATGCTGTGAAACATTTCATCATCAATCCCTCTATGATAGTGACTTAATTTAAATAAGAAATATCTTTTCTTAATTTACACAACACACCTGGCTGGTACAGGCGCTCCACAGGTATACACAGGTACCCAGTCCAACACTGAGCACATTCAGAGAAGACCAGTCCACCAGATTGAGGTAGAAGTCATCTTGAAGCTCTGGAGCATCCAGAACTTTGAAAGGAATTTTGGAAATCTTGCGTGTAGGTTTTCTTGGAGACCGTAACAATTTCTGGCTGCAATACACAACGTGATGAGAAGAATTAACATCATAATGCTGAAAATACTATTTAAAATCAGTGTCCGGATAAAAATTATTTACCTGTTGCTACTGACAGGTGACAAAGAATATGGAGAAACTGTGTTTCCATCTTCCTCTGGCAGAGCCCTTTTAGTACTAACAGAATACTACAAAACAGAATAAACAGATGATTACTCATCCACAGGAAAATGTCACCATGAAAACGAACAGCATAAATAGTAGAGCCATGTCAATTGTTTTACACTAAAAAGGCTCCTCTTTGCCGGAGTAGATGGCTGCAAACGGCGGTCCTCTGACTGGGGGTCCTGGACTTTCTCAATGCCTGCTCCCAGCAGCTCGTTCTTCAGCAGAGCTGAGTAAGCCAGACCATCCGCTATAGACAGAGGAACATACAAGGAGGATATCAAACCATGCTGCTAAAATTATTCAAATACTATTCTGTCTGCAATTTCTTAGCTTTTTCACATCTGTAAAGACCAGGGAGATTTTTTTTCTTAGCTTCCTTTTCCATGAGCCTTCCCAGGCTTAGTGAAAACTGATAATATTATAAATTGACTTGGGCAGACAGAGAAACCTGAAGACATGAGCAGAAAAACGGGCGAAATTCACACTTAAAGTATAGCTGGAACAGAGCAGAGAATCTGTTTTGTGGGATGAGAATCACACAGTAACTAATGAAACGCAATCATTATGGTAAGTGAAGAAAGTTTCATAATACATGTATCATGGCACTTTTTAATAAAGCATCTAGTGACTCTAAACCATAGGTGTCAAACTCTGGCCCGCGGGCCAGATTTGGCCCGCAGTATATGTATATTTGGCTTGCGAGGCAATACCAAATGACTACTGGAGCTGGCCCGCCAAAACACCAAAACATCAGTCAGGAGACGTCTGATGAACACCTTTGCTTGATTCTGAGGATTTCCACAGCACAGAGCCTCAGCTAAGAAGAGATGCCAGGTATCTGATCTGGACACATCCGAGTAGATCAGTGTGTGGCAAACTGAGCTAAAATTAATGTTTCTCTTTATGCACTTTTTCTTGCTACTGCAAGGCATGAGCTTGAATGGCTGCACATTTGTTGAAGGGTTTTATTAGTTTATTGGTTTATTATCATTTTATTCTTAAAATTTTTATTAGCCTGTGGAAAAAGGTTCATGTTGAAATTTAAATCAGAAGGCTGCAAAAAGGGGGCATACAATTTTTATTTCAATCTTATTTAGGAAGTGAATGTATGTGTGCAATATTAATTTATATATTGTATAGTGTTCCATATTCAATATTTAAGCAAAACTTGTTTGGGTCCATATGAAAAGGTTCAGTGTTAGGAAGAAGATTTTTTTCAATAGAAATCAATATTGGCTCACGACTTTGTCCAAGTTTAAAATTTTGGTCCACTGTGTATTTGAGTTTGACACCCCTCCTATAAACTATATAGTTGACTTAATTTTCCCTTGGGGTTGGGTGGAGGTTGGTCCACTGTACCGACTTATTTCAAGTATTAGCCCAAAGGTTTCAACAAAGCTTCTGCAAGAATAATCTTTCCTCTAAATCCTCTGAAATGAAAACATCCCGTCAGTTTGCAGAGACAGTAACAGCAGGAAATCTGAATATGAAAACGGAGTCAAAGATACCTCAATCTGAGACCAATTGCTATTCATTTAGAATAATTGAATGGTGGCCTAAAATAGACAAATAATGATGCCACATCTCTTCACATTATCGGTGCTACAGAAACTTCATATCTAGGTCAAATCACCCAAAAACAAAAAGTAGATATCAATACGGATTTCTCTAATCTCCAGCAATGTAAATTAACTTGACTGTAATGCTACTATACCCAGAGCAACTTTTCCTTTCTGTGAGGTGATGGTGAAAAGGCATGCCATCATAATTTGGTGTGGCATGACAGGGCACACCAAATTTAGGGGGGGGGGTGGTGGGGGGCGACTCAGTTATTGGACATATTCACCGCATTGTGCACAGTCACAAGAAGAAAGCCACACCTACCTTCG
>JAOXYM010000008.1:12001965-12018190 GCA_028567055.1 Leptatherina wallacei | reverse complement strand
TATATAAGGCGAGTGAAAGACGGCAAATAACGTTATGTCGGACTATGACTGATAAGCAGAGTGTTTACCAAACAGATACATTGTGATGTATTCGTTGCTGGGGGTTGCTGAGTTCAGTCTCGTTTTCGGGTCTGATTGGGGCTTGAACATGTACGGCTGGATGATTTGTGTTGACATTTTGAGTATTTCACTGTTTTGTTTAGGAGTGTTTCTGTGACTGACGGCAAAAACAGCTATTGTGCGCGCTCCCGACAACTACTCCCGGCAGGTGACCAATCAGAGGCAACCTGCATCAGGAGGGAGGCAGGGCTTAATGCGGAAGATTCTCATTCTACTTGTTACTGGTCGAGGCAGAGCCGAGGGCCTACGCAGAAGAGCGATCTAAAATAAATAAACGGGTTTGTGAAAAATGCTTGATCAATTCCTGCCCTTGTGGGCTCATATAAGAAGATTAATTAGCCTGAAATTAGCATAATAGGCCCCCTTTAACACAAAGGCAGATGGATTACCTTTGTTGCTGTCAGTGGTGCCATCTTTGGTTTTCCTGTTTTGATTGTGAGACTTTTCAATTTCCTGGTAACAAAAAACAAAAAAAATGAATCAACCAATTTTTTACAAATAATGTGTGGAAGAATTTACAGTCAAGAAATAAAACAGACCAAATATAACAAAGGAAATTAAATGTTTGCTTGAAGGCCATAATCCACACTTTGATCTTGACAGCATTGTGCTTTTTGGTTGGACAGAGAGTGAAATCCTGGGTGCATTGCAGCAGACTCACATTAATGCGGTGGAAATTGACACTCCAGTTGGCTCCAGCCCGGGAGGGAATGAAGCGATCACCATGCTTGCTAGGCGAGGACAGGGGGGAGCTGGTGGGTGTCAGAGATCGCACTGCTCCCACCGCCTTCTACATGAAGGAATAGAACAGAGAGCATTTTCTGACTGGAGGCCAAACACAGACAGGCCTTAGATAATGAATACAAATCTTAAAAACAAAACAGGAGGATGATTTAGGCGGCAGATGGTGCATTCATTTGAGGTGTGAACAACAGGAGGCAGCATTCACAAAAGCCAGTCATTTGGCTGGTAAGGTCTTGTTTTTGCTCAACACTAGTGACACTGTTAAATCATTGGTCTGTTAAACCATTTTCTTTCCAACACAGGGAGAACAACTCCCTCTTCATCCATCTAAAGTGCTATGCTACTTCACAACCCTCTTTAGGAGGAGCTATTAAACATAGTAATTCCTAGGAATTATTACAAGAGGAATGCTCAAAGAAGCTGGTCCTCTTAACTGCTATGCAAATGTGGCAGAACGTAGGAGGGCCTGGGCAGGGATTGAACCTACGTCCTGCCACACAAAGGAGAGGAGCAGTAGAATGCATTGTATGCAGAAAGATTACAAACTGGGTTGCACAGTGGTGTGTGGTGGTTACCACTGTCACAGCAAAAAGGCTCTTGATTCATATTGCTACAGTGTTGAGTTTGCATGTTCTCCCCATGCATATGTGGGGTCTCTCAAAGTACACCAGCTTCCTTCCTCAGTCCCAAAAACAATTTAATTAATCCTCTAGACTCAAAAGGCCCAAAGAACAGCTGCATAATGACTAATCTTGAATCTTAGTAGTTTTAACTTACCTTAACGCTGTAGAAATGTATCTTTTTTATTTATTTATTTTTTTAAGTATTGGTTCAAGAAGAAAAAAATTGCTTATTACATACAAGAACGTGAACATAGCTGTCGGGTAAAGTAAAAACCCTAGTGAGTGTATTGTATACTTACAATGGGGCTTGCATTCTCATTTTGGATATTAATCTGTCTGAGCAGCCTGCACTCATAGTCCTGATCCATGATGCCTTTAGACAGGGTAAGGTCACAAACAATAAAATCAGACAAGCGTTAAAACAATAACCAAAATGTGAATCGTCAGGAAAATTATACTGTTGTCGATTATTATTTAATGAAAGACTGAGATAATTAGATCAAGAGATTCTCTATGAAAACTTACAAGCATCTACATATGTCATGGATTTTACATTTTGCACCAGTCACTCAGTTGATTCGCTTCACTTTTAGCTAGATATTGTTAAAAAGCAAAGGGAAACAAATCAATCCCCAGTATTAAGCGGCTAATCATTAGAACAATCGCTCTGCAGATATAGTGCAATTGAGTTGTAACCCAGTTTAACACTAAAAGAGTCGTTTGAACCAATTAAACTTCCGACCATAGTCCAAAAAGCAACATAGGAGTGAACCTATGACAATGACATTTGTTACAGTAGACCTACGGCTGAGATCAGTCCTAAGATGCTAACAGCAGTCCAATTACCTCTGACTGAACAAAAAAATGTAAAGCTTTACATTATTTCAACAGCAGGCAATTATTTGGAAGTGCCCTAAAACCTAAAACAGCTCTGATGGCTTTCGCTGATCTGTAGCCACAACACTAAATTAACAACATATTAAACAATCCTATCAATTAACATAAACGGCTAGGCTAATGCTAGCTCAGCTGGTTGCTGTAACGTAAGTTAAGCTAGGCTAACGCTTTGTCAACATTGTACATACTCCACACTTTTCAACGCCTACCTTGCCCCAGTGGTCTCTCCCCCTTTATGAGCTGTTCAATTGTTTTCCTCAGTTGTGTCAAGCCCTGTTCAAATGTGTAGTTGTATTCTTTTTAAACTTGAAAAGCACATTTACAGAATACAATTGTATTCTTTTGCCGAGCATTCAATTTGGTTTTGCAAAGCACCACGGGAAAAATGTGTCGTCACCCTTTTTGAATCGCACAGTTTTTGTTGCCAAGGAAACGCGTCACACACACTCCAACCCAACACGTCGCCTTTTCTCATTTTCCGCTACTGGCACAGAGAAGTGAATTCATGTCATGTTTATTTATTCGTTTTTATCATATATTCATTTATCTGTTCATTTTCATCCATATAACATTCAATATTCAAGCATTTTTAATGGCATTTTATGCAGTAAGCAATGTGAGTACAGGAATCGAAATGGGCGTTTCTCTCCATCCCACGGTGCAAAAAAGATGTAATAATGCGTCCGGGTAATCGTTAATTGAGATATGTCTCTAAACATGTCAGCGAACACTAACTGTTTGTTGCCCGTTACGGAGAAAAACAACTGATTACAATAATAACAAAAAAACTAAGGAATAATATGTAATGTTCCCTTTTCCCCGTTTTTTCTTTGTCCATAGATTCAGATTTGGTTCCTAGACCCAAGAAATAGAGCTTCACAGTGTGCCATTTTCATACTTCCTCTGACATGTTCATGTTCAGGGGCTGAAACCATAGATATGTCTATGGTTAAAACCATCAACTTTCTTTTTTCTCTCCCTCTCTCTTTTAAAAAAAATTGATCATCAACAATAACAGGAGTCAGGACATGCAACAATAACAATGTTTTAGTGAAATATGTCATCATCATGAAGATCTGAAAATTCTTGTTTAACTGAACTATGCAAAATCATGTTAGTTTAACCTTGTATTTTCCCTTAGCTTAGCCATCCATCCACTTCACTTGGTTGCAATCACTTGGTTTGGTTATGTAATACCAAAAGTAGGAAAGTTTTCCCATTACTGTTTCAAGTTTAAACCATTTAACTCTTGTTGCAATGTTGTTAATGGTTATCACAACCATTTCTTAAAAAAAGCATGTCTTATTATGATCATCATCATACATTGAAATTGCTTTTTTCCTATTGTGGACACAAAGGGTTAAGAACCACTGGTGTAAATGAAATAAGACGTAATAAATAAGACATAATGCAAATGATAGGGCAGCCAGTACTCAACAGCATCGTTGAACTGGACAGGATTGAACTTGCATAACTAAAAGTAAACTCTCTGTGTCTGCATGTTTTCATTTTAAAACACCAAAATCAATTTTACAGTATCTTTCAAATGCTTTATTAATATAAAAACATGAATGCCAGTGAAACAACTCTGCTGTAACTAAATTAAAACAGACTAAAAACATTCCATGTGCAAAAACTTTCAAATGAAGACATTTAATGACATATGTTCCACATCTCTTGACTAAGAAATGTTTCACCAATTTTTAAAGATACAGCAAAACCCTTTTAGGGAAATATGGCTGAGAGTTAAATTTCTTCTCATTATTTGTTGAAACTTAACAAATGTTGGTGTAATATTTAAGGAATTATGTCAAAAAGGGTAGTTTCCCTACGTGGTCCAACAACTTTCTGAAAATAATCTGATTCACAGTGACAAAAATCTAGAATAGGTTCAAGTAAAGAATTCTAAAGAAAATAAACCCTCGGCACCCCGTTATATGTGCAAAAAGATAGTTTTTAAAACTAAGCTGTCTAATTGGGCTATGTGGTGAATACATACAGGGATAGTTAAAAACACCTTTCTCACAAAAATATGTGGCTCAGCTCAGTAGGTCAAAGGACCGATGCATTTAAAATCAGTTATATTGCAAAGGTTTTCTTAATCAAGCAGGGTATTAATGGGAAATTCTTCCCAAGAGACACATTTTCTAAAGTTCTGAAGTTTAGTTTGTTTACACCAAATGATGATGATTTTAGTAAACAGTCTCTTATTAAAACACTTTTATAATTGCAGATTGAATTCCACACCCTCAGCTTCAGGACTATCAGTCTCTCAAAATCACATTTTTTGCATGTACAGCATATCCGGTGGAGAGCATAATACAGACATCTGACTAACCTGAATTTAGACAGTAAATGGCATTTAAATTCCCCTTAACAAACAATTAAACAGTATTGAGTTTTCCAAAGACCTGCACTGCCTGTAATGACAGAAGAAATACTTCAACTTTGCATGTCTGAGAAAAACCTTACTATGACATCTGTATCAAGTTCAACCAACACCAAATATTGTAGAGCAGTGTAGACGTAACTAGTTGGAGTGTAGACAATATTGCTTTGGTTTTCAAACCAATATGAAGAAAACTTTGGAATGGCAAAGAACTACATTGAAAATGATTTGAACAGTCTGCCGGTCTACAGGGAGGACGTATCTCTAGGCATAAGTTGCAGACCATTGGTGACCTGGAACCGAGTTTCATCAGATATACCATATTGCTCCAATGGGTCCTGTGGAGAAAGCAGGCGGTGAGTACACAGTATAAGAGCCAGAGTTATTTAACAAGAATCAAACTTTATATGAAACAGTTAATGAAAATCCCACACAAAGGCAAGAACAAACATTAGTACTTTCTCATGTAACCTCAGCGATGTTGATTCACACAGCTAGTCTGGGCTTATTGAGACGAAAGAATTCCACTTTAAAGACTTGTCTAACCTCAACACAGAGGACTGAGTGGGATTTCAGTTATCACCACACTGCTGTAATGACATTTATCATAGCTTCTTCTTGAAAGCCTTAAGAAATGTTTTACCCAAGGATTGTCTTCAGAGGACTATTAAAACCTGTGGGTTATCCTGAACAACCAGGATATTGTTTCCAGACAGACGCAGCAATCACTGAACCTTTAAAGTTGTGCTTTAAGATTAAAATTTTAATAAAATTAAAAAAAATCAAACAGAGGTGATTGCAGGAATATTTGACATCACTGCCATATAAAACCCAACCATCTTGAGTACTTAATCAACCCATATTTCCAAGACTTACGTTGATGTAATTTTGCATTTAAGTGGTACACATGATGCCAATCTAATCCCCACCGTAAACATCTTCATGTTATAAAACTGAAGACTACAGGCAACATCTGTGTGACACTTGGTTAGAGTGAGGAGTCTCACCTTCCCGGTGAGCCTGTGGATTTCAGTTCGATAGAATATAAGGTTCTTCCTCATAAACTCATAACTGCAAGAGATGAGAGAGTAAATTAATTCGACATGGGAGAGGTGAATATTCAAGCACACACAGGAAGGATTAGGACTGTAACTGGACTTGTTACAGACGACATATTCATGATACACATATTTTTGGTTTAATCAGAGTACATAATACCAAGTCACAGGAACTTTAGTAGTCTGATACTATCATAATACAAAACTTATTTGCATATGATAAACAAAAGCACAAGTTTTACTCAGAACATAACATGGACATTTTTCTGTGCGAGTCATTGAGTGTAAACTGAACAAGGAAATCCAGCTCATATAGGTACAATGTGAATATCAATTTCACGATGACAATAAACCCTGATCCAAACTTCTGATTTTGTCACGAACATAAGACAAAGGAGAGGGGTGACAAATCACTTGACAGCACTTAAAGAAAAGTCACATTGCCAGTGTTTCTGGAAGCAGCACTCATCTGTGTTACACCCATGTGAGTCTATTAATTGTGACTGAATACCACTAGAGGTCAAAATCCCAAGCATTTAAATAATATCATGAAGCAGTTTCACACTTGTTAAAATCATAAAAGCTGGAGATGTGACCATAATCAGATGTAGAGTTCACATGACCATAAGAAGCGCTAACTGTAATACCCAAATTATTACTTTTTTATATATTCAAAATATATTGAAGAAAATGACTATTCTTTATTTAACTGATTGATAATTTGCCTTAACAAATACTGTAGTATTGAATGTGTATAATGTACAACATTAAGACAAATGCTCATTTGAACTTGTCTATGTGCACGTTTTCATACATCTCCAAACCTATCAACAGTGCTGGAGAATAGCTTGCCTTATCATTCTGGTTCAGGGAAAAATGTTTTGGCCTTTCTGTATTTTCTTAAACCAATCACAATCATCTTGGGTAGATTCAAGTAAAAAAAAACAACAACAACAACAATTGGTTCCCTGGAAAAAACAGCCTATAACAGCATCTAGGTGGGACATAGTTTGGGAAAATTTGTGTTCAAATATCTTTGGAGTGTTGTAAAAATATTTTTTATTCATCTGTTCAACTGTTTTTCAGGCTAGGATGTGAGACTGCACAATCAAAATGTTAGTCAAAACTTGCAATTATCCTTGCATAGGTTGTTTTTCCTGTAGAGAGGGAAATCGGATAACACCAAAACACAGAAAGTAAAAGACAAGAGGCATGAACTTGACGTCCAAAGCCTTCGCTGAAGTCAGTAAATCATTCGAATATGCCAGATTCCAGGTTGTGCATTAGCCATTATATGATTCCAATATTTTATTCCATTTCTTTTTTTTTTATCTGCTGCGCTGAATGATTTCTACTAATCAGTTGCTGACAGGTCTGCAAACAGATGTGTCCCTTTCTGTTTGCTGTGAAACAAAAAGAACAAGTACCTTACCTAGCCTTGATAATAGCATCTATCCACTTCCCACACTGCTCTTCAGTGTCACATTCAAACAGATACTTCCTCTCTGCTTCATCTAGAAATGCTGAAAAAGAAAACACTTGCCATTAACTCGGTGTTGGACACAAAGTACAGTAAGTCAAGGCAAGTTTATCTATAGAGCACATTTCATATACAGGACAATTCAAGGTGCTTTACATTGCACAAAAGTACAATAAAACAAGTATAACAAGTGCCAGCGTGGGTGATGTAAACTCTCTCATCTCAGCTATATTACGTAAAACCTGCTCATAGGTGTGAAAGTGTGAGTTGCTAGTCAATGTGAAAGTAAATCTAAGGACGCCGAGGCTCACCTATAGAGAAAGTCTGAGTGTCCTCCTTCTCCACTCGACACTGCTCCAACAGCAAAGCTCCGATTGGCTGAAAAATAAACATAGACTTGAGCATTTACAAGAAGCTGTTTCTGCTCATTGTGAGTTGAGAAAAAAAAGAGGCTGTGAGATTAAATGTCAGTAATATCAATTCAACTGACCTCCTCCTCATCAGTCCGGAAGTAAAAGAGGAAGTTAACAACGAGTTTCACCAGCCTCCTTTTAACAACTATACCATGTCAGAAAAGAAGAAGATTCAGTCTTGCAGACATTGTAAAACACGCAGTCTTAGCCAGAGCTCGTGAGTGACACAAACATTATCCATATATTTCGCTGATGTTAACATGAGCTGATGCCCAAAATGCACCAAACGGAAGCGATGATCTGAACGTAACAAACCGTATTACCGTCTCCTTTTTTGGGACCTCGCATCCCCAATTCAGCTGCCATCTCTGAAGGCTGGCGGCTCAGAGAGACCAGCTCCTTCTCGTTAAAACGCATCACGTTCACTGACGCAGATACATTCAGGTTTGACACAGAGACGAGACACTATGTGGCTACAACTGGGCCGTTTCCCCGGCTGAAAACATCATGGAGTTGTCTAACACTAATTCGACGTAGCAAATCTTCGTTGCTTTGTTATCTGATGTCCTCCAAATGAGACGGATTGGTCATTTCTGCTGGGGTCACGCATGTACAGCTGTGTCAGACTTCTCCTTACTACACACCGGACACACACAAACACACACACTCTTCTTAGCTGTGACACTCCCATACGTAGACAAACTGTTAAGATACTGCCCACTAGTAGTAAGGTTGTACGGTGAGAGTAAAAAAAAATAGAAAAAGTAGGAGGATCGTCAGTAAAATTCTGAAGATTACAACAGATCTAGCTAGTTTAAATATCTTATACACAAATAATATTATTCGAAGACAAAGGGGGGGAGGAAAAAGTAAAAGTAACTGCGAACTAACTGCGAACTTCCCCTCCAACCCGGGAGGTGGCGGCACCTCGCTTGAATCTGTTCGTCAACTGCTAAAACTGAAGAAAGAAAATTAGGAGCGCATGCGCAAAGTAGGTAATCAGTTGCGGGATTCTGTCGTTGTGGAGTTGGTAAGTGACTGGGATAAAGTAAATTGATTACGATTTCTTGTTGTGTGGTTGTGTAACTAACCAACTTATGATGGTGTACATATAAAAATCTTTAATGTAATTGCAGTTTGATCATTCAGATTTGTTCAAAACCATATGTTACTAGTTGTTAACACCATGAGCTTACTACTAGCATGGTCAGTCCACCCAGTAGCTAGCGGTAATGTATGCTAGCATACAGCTAAAGTAGTCTTTTGTTTTCGCTTGGAGAATATTTCGACCTCTGTGCTGTAGTAGATAAGTTTAAGTAGACACGGGATGTTACTGAAAATAGTTTTGCATTCAGTTTATAGGTTACTCAGCAATGCTGATGTAGATCCCTCAAAGGCTAAGGTGGGATGAAGAATCCTGGGTGGAAGGGAATTTTAGAGCCATTACTAAAGCATAATGAAACCATCCTGACTCATAATTTCATGGTTTTGTAGGTGTGAGAAGAAATTACGGCTAAAAACTACTATCTTTGTGTTTGATTTGAGCCATGTTAATTATAGCAAGTGCTTACTTTTTTTTAGCATTGATTACATTCAGGTGGTTGTAAATCTGAACACATTCAGTTATAGTAGTGATTATTGTCTATTTTACTCTTGACAAAGTTTTTCTTTTAATCATAGATATTCAAAGGGGATCCATCTGGAGTCAAGTTTTGACTAGATATTCAAGTCTTGGTCTGGTCTCGTGTTTAAGTCCATCACTTTGCAAACATGGACTTCCAGCATCGAGCTGGAGGGAAGACGGGGAGTGGCGGGGTGGCATCCGCCTCAGAGAGTAACCGTGACAGACGGGAACGATTACGTCAGCTGGCCCTGGAGACTATCGACATAAATAAAGACCCCTACTTCATGAAGAATCACTTGGGATCATATGAGTGCAAACTTTGTCTGACACTTCATAACAATGAGGTGGGAAGACACAATATGGATAATTCTCAGATTGCGTTGTTTGAACTTTGTCACCTCCAACAAAAATAAATTTTTTGGCCATCTCCTTTTGAAAGGAAAACTTACAAGCTTCTTTCCCCTCTCTTACAGGGTAGCTATTTGGCTCACACACAAGGAAAGAAACATCAGACTAACTTGTAAGTCCACTTCATCAGCATATGTTGTAACTGTTAGCTGAGTCCAGTTTGATCTTGTCCACATTTCATAGCACATTATGACAGATGTGGCTATTTAGAATTAAACATGACACACTAAATGTTTGTGTTATGAAGTGAGGGATGGCCCTCATAAAGTTGCTTAACAAAACATTTGCATATAGCTGTGTTATAACTTTAGCTACAAATATAGTGTATCTTAGTTTTCCTTACTTAAATGTTGAGTAACTGGGCAGCCACAGAGGGTTCCTTACTTAAGTATACCTCCTTCAAGCTAATGTTGACAATGTGTTTATTCACACTCACAATCTTTCATTTTGTATTTTAGAGCACGGAGAGCAGCCAAAGAGGCAAAAGAAGCTCCTGCTCAACCAGCTCCAGCAAAAGTGAAAGTTGAGGTCAAGAAGTTTGTCAAAATTGGTAGACCAGGATACAAAGGTAAGGTAGCTTTGCAATATATCACTGCAGTCATTATGTGATTCATAAGTGTTGTAGATTCTTAGCAATGTATATTATTCATTTGGTTTTATGGTCCTTATGTCTTCTCTTTTTCTGCATAGTTACCAAACAGAGAGACCCAGAGACCGGCCAGCAATCTTTACTTTTCCAGGTAAGAATCCGTACCGTCGTCTTCCGCTTATCCGGGGTCGGGTCGCGGGGGCAGCAGCTTGAGCAGGGCAGCCCAGACTTCCCTCTACCCGGCCACATCAGCCAGCTCATCCGGGGGGATCCCAAGTGCTCCCAGGCCAGCCGAGAGATATAATCACTCCAGCGTGTCCTGGGCCTACCCCGAGGTCTCTACCCCGGTGGGACGTGCCCGGAATACCTCCCCAGGGAGGTGTCCAGGAGGCATCCTAACCAGATACCCGAGCCACCTCATCTGGCTCCTCTCGATGCGGAGGATTAGCAGTTCTACTCTGATCTCCTCCCGGATGACCAAGCTTATTACCCTATCTCTAAGGGAGAGCCCGGCCACCCTGCGGAGAAAACTCATTTCGGCCGCTTGTATTCGCAAACTTGTTATTTCGGTCAATACCCAGAACTCGTGACCATAGGTGAGGGTTGGAACGTAGATCGACCGGTAAATCGAGAGTCTTGCCTTTTGGCTCAGCTCCTTCTTCACCACGACGGACCGATGCAGAGCCCGCATTACTGCAGACGCCGCACCGATCCGCCTATCGATCTCCCGCTCCATCCTTCCCTCACTCGTGTACAAGACCCCGAGATACTTGAACACCTCCACTCGCGACAGAACCTCACTCCCAACCCGGAGAGAACACTCCACCTTTTTCCGGCTGAGGCCCATGGTCTCTGATTTGGAGGTGCTGATTCTCATCCTGACAGCTTCACACTCGGCTGCTAGTAAGGTCTGTCCCGTCCCTGTACGACCTGTGTCAGAGTGTGGTCCGCATTTCCGGCAATAAGTCACTCGTTTCCGGTGAGGGTTGGACTCCCCCAAGGTTGCCCTTTGTCACGATTCTGTTCATAATTTGTAGGTGCAGCCGAGGTGTTGAGGGGATCCGGTTTGGTGGCCTCAGGATTGGGTCTCTGCTTTTTGCAGATGACGTTGTTCTGTTGGCTTCATCGGGCGTTGATCTCCAGCTCTCGCTGGAGCGATTTGCAGCCTTTGTAATCTCTCATTCATGAATTAATGTGACAAATTATTTTCTTGTTATTGAAATGAAGATAAAAGCTATAGTGGGTCACAGCTCATTATGCTGCTTCATGTAAAATTGCTTAACGCGACATGTTATTTCTGACCATTGACATCTCACTGTGTTAAGCTGATTTTGTAAACCATGGTTTTTTTGCTTGTTTTTCCCTTCTTCATTGATCAGATTGACTATCCAGAGATTGCTGAAGGAATTGGACCCAGGCATCGTTTCATGTCTGCTTATGAACAGCGAATTGAGCCCCCTGATCGTCGCTGGCAGTATTTGTTGTTTGCTGCTGAACCATATGAAACCATTGCCTTCAAGGTGAGTGAGGCCTGGTCTTCTTTCGTGTCATTAATATGCTTGTGTCTTAATGTAATATAACATTCAGATTGTTGTTCTTTTAGGTCCCCAGCAGGGAAATTGATAAAGCAGAAAACCGCTTCTGGACCCACTGGAATAGAGAAACAAAACAGGTACTCATGAATTGATGAGTATTAGCAATCAAGCTAACCAGGCTGTTTTACACCAGAGGGAACACTGTTGTCATTTCCATGTGTTCGTGTTATTTCTCTGCCCAGTTCTTCCTGCAATTCCACTTCAAAATGGAGAAGGCTATTTCCCAGTCCAGCGGTCCAGCACCTCCTACCAGTGTGAAGCACCCTCCACCACTCATGACTGGAGGTCCTCGCCCACCAAATGACAGTCTGCCTCCTCCCCCACCCGGAGGGATGCCTATCCCTCCTCTCCCACCTGGGGCACCAGGTACGCCCCAGATGCCTCCTCAGATGGCCATGCCCCCGATGCCAATGAGGCCTCCCCCTCCAGATGGCCTCACAATGTAACTGATTTGCTACCATTGATTCATGATCACTATCTGTCACAGTGATCAATCACTCTGCCCTGACTGTTTATAAGGTCCATATAACTTTGAATACTGCAAATATGTTCAGTAGGCTTTATACATTTGTGTGGTCAAGGTAAATGGGGCAGTCTGTTTATAAAAACACCTTTTCATTGTTTTTTTTTTGTTTTTTAATGTGGGGATACAGAGGTATGATGTTCAATCTTTAAAAATTGTGTTTTTTGTAATTAAATGCAGAAATGAAACTGTATACATTGAAGTCTCAGTCTGTTCTTCTACAAAGACATTTCACTGAAAGATTTATTGACAGTACCCCAAACTATCTTAAGGTTAAAGGTCAGGATAAAAGATTCAGTTTACTGAAAAGCAACCTTTTAATGAAGCTCTCTGAAGCAGCTTGTAGACAACATAACTCCTGTTTTGGACAAATCATTATTTTTTTGTCAAATAATTAGTTTAATTCTAGGTTTTTAGTTTTTGTAAAGTTCTCTCGCTACATACAGCTACTACCTTTTAACTAAGCTTGACTGGCCATTATTACATGTTGTAGAACACCAAATGTAACCATTCGATCACATGGAAATTTAAAACTAAGCAGTCATCACAGGTTCAAAAAAGTGCAGCCGATTTAAGTAAAAATCACGCCTATCCAGGAGAGCAACACTAAGCTGTAACACAAACTGCCAATGCTGATCCTGTTCTGATGTTTTTCTAGTATCTTAGTCTCTTGATTAAGAGGAATTTGTACAAAATACATTTTTGTAACATTGCCACAGTCAACCTTTCTTATTCTTTTTCTTGTCTTTCTTTTCTTCCAACTTCTTAATTTTCTTGGGAGCGACCTGCTCGTCTTCTTCATCCTTCTCATCTTCCATCTCCTCGGGGTCTTCCTTTTTCACTCTGCCTTTCTTGTCTTTGACTTCTTCATCCTCAGCTTTCCTGGCTTTCTTGTCCTTTACCTTCCCATCTTTTTGCTTTAAGAGTTTTTTCTCTGGGAGTGGCCTGTTTCTGAGACCTCTCAATTCTCGTGTTGTCACTCCTCTCTTTGATTTTCCTTTCTTGATCTTTTCATCGTCATCTTCATCATCCTCTTCATCATCAAGGTTAGGGAGCCAAGAAAACATGACTTCCAACAGAGATGCTTCTGGCTGCATGGAGAACGGAGATTAGATTATTGAAGTTTTTAATCGCGAAACACACCAGTAGTTAAAATGTTTAGACAAAATTTGTAACAGACTACAGTTTACCTCTGGCGGCTGGCCTCTGTGTCGTAATATTCCTGATCGTCTCGTTGTTAGTGCAACTTCCTCCTCCTCTTCTATTGTTCCGTCACCACGAAAGGCTTCTGTGGGTGTTGTTCAGGAATTCTTTTTTAAGGGCAGCGCTCAGTCACATTTGGCGTGCCATATTTATATGTAAAATTTCACATCTGTGTGCTGGTTTACTTGCCATGAAGTCTCTGAAAACCTGAGGTGAGCACCAGAATGGTAATGGCCACAAAGAGACAGCGATTGAGAGTAACATTCTCCCATGGTGTTTCTATTTGAGTCAGGTTCTGGATGGAGAAGGATTTGCGCAAGGATGCTGAAGAGAAGACCAGAAATAAAGGTTTAGCTTGTTTGTATTTTGCTTAAATGTTAAAAACTAATGAGGGTTGAGGAAATGACATACATGTTTTGGCAAAGCTGGGTTCTCCAGGTAAAGTCTTGGGTTCAGATCTTGGTTGCTGTGAAACTGGAGTCCCCTCCTGTAGGAGAACAACATATAACTTAAAGGCTTATATACATAGATAGGATATGAGATCATTTAAATTGGTTGTTTTGTATCTAACCTCTTTAACCGTCCTTGAAGTTTGCATTTCTGGAACAAAGATAATTTACTGAAGGTTAATACAAAGTATATTTGAAAAACACAAGAACTATGAATTCCAAACAATTCCGTTTTTTGGACAAAAATAAATCGTTTTATTTATGGGGAAAAAACTATCCAATGTTATGTATCAGCAAGTATTATCTGGTGTGATTCTTCTTGAAAGGAATGGCTACATCTACACATTTCAACTGTTGATCACATTAGCTCTTGGAATAAAGTCAGGACTGTGACATGACCAATCCAAAATGTTCACTGTTTCTTGAGCCATTCTGTGTTAGCACAAGTTGTGTGTTTACAGTTTTTATCTTGCTCCAAGACTCGTTCTCTCAAGGTGTAGTTTATGGATAGATGTTCTGACCTTTTATTTGGTCATATACAAATGCATCTCATTCTAATGGACATCTCTATGATGGGTCCAGATGAAAAGTCACCAACATATTTAGTATCCATCCTTTCCAGACTGCTGCACAAGAGTCCACTGGAATATTTCTGTGTTGATCAAAGTGGTTAAAGCATGTGAAAGCACATTTCCCGCTTGGTCTTTTCCTTTAGACTTTTAAGATCTCTGCCTCAGGTCGTGGGTTTGAAAGCAAGGATCTTATTGCACTCCACTGCACTGAGAAATGATCCATCCATACAGGCCTAGGTTTGTTATCACTGCATTTCCTGTGACTAGGAGTCATATTTCAGTAACTTGTGCTAATCCTCCCAACTATTTATAGAGTTGTATAGTACGCTTTTACAATGTATGCACAAGACATCACAGATTCAGTGTGTGTGTGTGCCAACCTGGTCTGCGGATCTGTCGAACAGGCTTAGTGGGAGGAGGTTCTGCCCTTGGTGGCCATAACTCCTCGAATGTCTCATAGCTTTCTTCCATTCCTCCCCTGAGAGAGAGGGAAGAGAATGGCAGTAGCTCAAAATGAGTTTGTTTTTAAATGATCAGATTTTAACCATACATATGTTAGATAGAGGTGTAATCAAAGGTCACTTCTTGCCAGCTGTTAACTTCTGAAAACACGTTGATTCAGCGAGTCACCATGTCAATACAGTTGTTTTTATCAGCAGCCTTTACGTTGAACCACAGAAAAAAAAAATCCAACTTCTCATCAGTATTCAGTTCAGCTGTACAGAATGATTCGAGTAAAATGTTAACTTCCCCCCTCTATGAATGACACCAAAGCTGTTTCCTGACCTTCACATTTACACATGAATCCTGTAAGGCCCTTATGTCTTACATGACATTTCAAAATGGACATTGAACTAATGTCCTTGCAGGCCTATAAATAGATGGAGCAAAGCCACAGGAGAGACAAATGGATACAAGCTATATAAATTCACTAAAAGAAGAGGCCTGTTAATGTTATTGTTAAATGCTGCTGAATAACCTGTTCTGCGATCAAGCCTAACACTCGACCCTGATAGAAATGGGGACCTACCTGCCTCGACATTTGGGCTCCCTAGAGCAGCGGCAGGGAACCTTTGTCACAGAGCTGTTGTTCCTTCGCAGAGATTGGCAGCACAGTTACGCTATGGACTGTCTGACAGCCAAGCACAGGTGCTGGAGAATGAAAAAACAAAAAGCCATTGAGTGTCAGTGAGAGAAATTGAGGCAGGGTTGACATTACAACATCTCATACAACTGTCAGTTCTTAAAACGCAGAGGCCACATATAACCATTTTTGGTCAACTGTCTTGGAGAACTTTAATAGGATCAAACATTAAATACATTGCAACAGTTTTGAACAACTTAAACAGCTATTTCAGTTTTCTTTCCCTTTATGTTATCTAAACAGATGGGCAAAACACCCCCAAATAATACAAAAAAAAACTCTAAAAAATCTAATTTTGATGTGAGATTCTTTAAATGGTGTGTGTAAGTCGTTGTCTGTCTCTCTGTGTGGCCCTGTGACGGACTGGCGACCTGTCCAGGGTGTACCCTGCCTC
>JAOXYM010000008.1:11979260-11989614 GCA_028567055.1 Leptatherina wallacei | reverse complement strand
CAGCGTTCAGTTTTTATGCTCCTCACATGTGGAACAAACTCCCAGAAACCTGCAGGTCTGCTGAGACTCTCAGCAGACTCAGTTTTAAATCAGGGTTAAAAACTTTAATGAAAACAACTAAAAATTAACTTTTATTTTCTTACATTTTATCCTATTTTCTCTGAGGGTTTTCTTTCTTTTATTGATTATTATTCTGTTATTTCATTTATTCTAAAGTATGTTTTTAATACTACGTAATGCCTCTATACCCTGCTGAAATGCTTGTAATGTTTTATGTAAAGCACCTTGAATTGTCCTGTGCATGAAATGTGCTATACAAATAAACATGCCTTGCCTTAATCTGCATTAGCAGCATTGAAAGAACAACCTTATGGAGAACTTATGAGCAGCTCCTCACCCTATTATCAGTTAGTACCTGTGTTCCTGAAACTCAAAAGTCAAAGTTTGAAGCAACACAAAATGCCATCCGTAATTAAGACCAAATCCATCTAAGATATTATTATTTATTTTCATGTTGAATGCTATGCATGGGTTTCCCATTGGTGTGGTAGTTAGCAGCATGACCTCGCAGCAAGAGGGTTCTTAGTATGATTCTCTGCTGGGTTCTCTCTGTGGAGATTTTGCACGTTCTCCACATACATGCGAAAACTTGCATGTACAAAAATATACCTGTCAAGTTGATTGGTGATTCGAAAATTGGCCCTAGGAGTGAGTGTGAGCATTCATGCCTGTTTGTCTTGTTTATGTTTGTGATGGCCCTCCTATGGACCAGTGACCTGAATAAGAGTACAGAAAATAGATGGATGTTGCATGCAAGTGTTGTAACTTGCAACATAAAACTTAGCATTGTAATCAGATTCAAGAGATTAAGGTTCAACTGCTTCCACACTGACTTCGGAAGGTATTTAAAGGTAGGGTAAGAGATGTTTTCTAGGAAAAAAATTTACTATATCGCTTAAAATCCCCTTCGCATCCCGATTGCTAGGCTATCTTTTTTTAACAACAGCCACCAGCATTAATTTTGGATGCTACATTAATGAACTTCAATTAATTCTCTAATTTGCAAAGTCTGAACAGTCTCTATTTGTTAGAAAAAAGGAACAGGGTGGATAAGCCTGAGTTGGTGGAGAACACACAGACAACAAGACACAAGTAAGAGTTGAGCTAGATGTTACTGTCATGACCATCTGCTCTATTTACTATGAGGCTAAAACGACTATTTAGAAGTCACAGCAGTTCAGATCAGATCTCTTCTCCTGCTGCAGGAAGCACCTGCACAATGCACAATTTGCTGCCGCAATCTCTTAGGAGTCTGCTGCACCTTTGGATTGTGCTGTAGACCACGTTTTCCCAGCTGCTTGCTGGCTGTTTCCCTTCATTAACTCTGCCAGATGTTCTTCTTCCATATGCTGCAGAAACCCCTTTCAGCTGTTTGGGTTTCAATGTCTCTTGAAGATGATGTGGACATTTATTCCTACAATGTTGTAAAATACCCCATCGATCCATTTCTGCATGCCACCCTTTACATAATACTTCCACATTATCTGATCCAGAATGTAAGTTTGGCTTTTTAACCTAGTTTTTTAACCTATAAAAGTCAGGGACTTTTGGATAGGTTTGGATAGGAACGTTTTGAAAACGTTTAGAATGACTTTCTTGGCGTTCTTTTGTTAAAAAAAAAATCTGGTGAGATCACTCACAAATGCACAATCCTTTATTGTCTTCAGCTATATTATAACAATTAGTTCAAGAATCTCAGATTTCATTACTTACACAGCATACCTATCACAGTATCAGGTAGCTAAATATTTTAATTTTGATGAAAAAAATGCACTGCTATGATTTTATCCGGTTTAAATAAATGACATTTATGAACAAATAACAAAGGCATATGTTCCCCTGCCATGTGTTTGCCCATGCTGCCGCAGCTTTGCCTCTCCATGGCTACCCTTTGATTTTTTTGATTTAAGGCTTTATTTCAAACACGTGCAAATAAAAGACAAGACAGCAAAAAAAAATACAAAAACAAAACAAACATAAACGAAGAGCAAATAAAAACACATGTCATGATTGTAAACGATTTGACAACACATGTTTGAAAAGGAGGTGGAAGAAGCAAGTCTCTTCAAGTCAGAGTCAGCTCAAAGACTGCTCAATCCGGTTTGAACCGGGTGTGATGCCCCCATATTTCTCAGCACCCACACACTTTTCTGAGCTGGAGCTTGCTGATAATTCCACTACACAAACCAGTTCTGGACTAGATGTGCTGGAACCATCATTGCTTCCATCCTGCTGAAGAATGGTCTGCTAATGGCAGGTTGTGACGTCACAACATGCCGAGGGGTTTTTGCTTGGGACCACTTGGTCATCTGGTTAGGATGCCTCATGGATGCCTCCCTGGTGAGGTATTTCGTACATGTCCCACGGGGAGGAGACCCAAGAGAAGGCCCAGGACGTACTGGAGGGATTACATGTCTCGGCTGGCCTGGAAGCGCCTGGGATCCCCATGGATCTTTTTAAAGTCGAATATTCCCGAGAAAACAAACCCAATTGACTTATAACTGTATAAAACCACCTATTTCGTCATGTTGTATTATTGTATTGCAAAATTACATGAAGTCATAATCGTGTCATGAGCACTCTAAATCGAAATATCTTATCATTTCAATGTTTGCATTATGAAGTATCTTTACAGAAATTACTAATACAAGTTTCCACATTCTTCAGTTAAAACATCACAGCTTACTTCCACCTTATTGCTTAATGTTTCTTTTTCAGGATTTTCGTAAACCAAACCATGCTCTTTCCCTAACCTTTATCAAACCCCTATGGTGAACCATTTGCTTCAAATACACAACAAATAAGTGACAACAACCAAGATAGAAAAAAGAACATAGAATAGGAAGAGAAACTTGTGTCGGTAGCCTGTTTCATCTGCTGATGTCCCACTTCTCCAATTTTCACTATTTTTATTCTTGTCAGCCCTATGTGCATTAAAAGAGTTGTGACATCTCATCCATACTGGCAGTTTAGAGAATGTTTCATGATCTGGCTCCTTTGTAAGTTACAGAGGACAATATTTCATATCTCTACTGGCCAGATTGAAGAAAACTGATACTTTGCACAGCCAAAAATGGTTTGTATGTGTAAAATAACCAAGAGAATTACTTTCAGACCGGCTTGAAAGAATGTCTACCTGTAGCTTAATGGTAACAATTTTGGGATTTCTCTTTTATGGAGTCTATGATATCTGTGCCTTTGTTTCAAAACTATGAAAATCAATAAAGTGTAATCAAAACACTTGCTGTGCACCATCACTTTGTCAGTTTCTAGTTATTTAGCGCTCACGTTATGAAACTAGAATACAAAATTGATGCTGTTTGTTGAGCATGTTTTTTTCCTTCCTGCTTCTCTGTCACTGGTCTCAATTTGCACTTAATGGCTGTGAAATGACACAGCCAAAGAAAAAGCGAGAGAGCACAGGGCTGTGGAGGAAAAGATGGCAGCGAGTATATGATTATTGAACTGAAATGTGCCCCTCATCTCCTTCAGGCTTCTATTGTCCTGGAAGCTAAACACTGAGCTGCACACAGAAACACACACACTGACAAATGGGCAAGCCTTGCTGTTTTGTTTATCTCAACACTGCAGGCTCTCAGACAGACCCTTTTGATTTCTCATGCAGGCTCACATGTGCAATTGTTATACCCACTGAGTGTTAGTTGGCACCTGACTGCAGATTTCTTATGGCCTGCTTAGTGAGTATATGTGCACATTCTACAAGTCAGTTCATAAATGCAAAAAATTATCTGGACACAAGACATGACAGGGATTTTTGATCATACAGGTAACATTGATGCTTTAAGTCAAATTATACTCCATAACCACACCAGTATTTGTTTGCATGGATGATTGTATAGATGAGAGGTTTGTTTTTGTCTCATTTTATTCATCTGCCTTGTGCTATTAGCATGATGGTGACCCTGAAATGCTGTGACAGATCATCTCAAAAACCTTGGAGATTGTTTACATCATGCATCATGTGATGTCTGCTTAATTGTATTATTTTGTGTCTTTGTTTTTGTGAACCAGAGGCTGATAAAAGACATGAGCATGATCAATGAGGGAGATCAAAACTGAGTAAAAACAAAATAACATTGTTGTTTATTATTGCAGCACAGTTAGGGTGCAATAATTATTGTAAATATGCTATAATAGATTAGGGGTTAATCTATAAATACAGTTCATAATAATATTGATTGGTGTTCAATGTGAAATGGAGGCCAGAAATACCACATGTGCTAGACTTCATCGGTTATTGTTGAGATGTGATTCATTGCAAAACAAAAACGAACTGAACCTTTTCAAACATTACTTTTCCTAAGACCTGTGCTGCGGAAATATTTCCATGAATGTGCCCTCTGTAACAATGAGGCCCGTATCATATCAGCTGTGATTGGCTGTGTTGCCTTGGCCCTGGTCTCAGGTGTTAGGTTGTTATGTTGGGCAGAAAGCAGCCCAGTCTGCATCAGCACACATCATCTATCCCTCTCAGTCTTGTTTTCCGCTGAGAAATGGAGCTCTCATCGCTCATCCCACCCCATCAGCCCCAGTGATTGGCTTATCATCACATGTCCTGCACAGAGGACGAATGAGCCATGCATCATTGCACAAGCTGCTTCTGCTTCCACTCCTGGACAGACACACACTGACTTACATACACGCCGAGGAGCCCAAAAGGATGACACCTTCTTTCGGTCCCTGTCAGTGATAACAGTCTGGTAGAACTACAAACTAATGCACCTGACCACAGATTGGATTAGATACAAGAATCTTACTGGAAAACAAAACAACACCTGTGCTCAAAATTTCTCCGTTGTCATAGTTACAATAAATACCTCGACAACATATCACGTTACGGGATATTCCACCAAAAACTGATTCACTAATTGGTCCGTGTATGACAGAAGTTGTTCATGGGGTTAATATATCTAATAACTCACTCATCTGAAAGCTGCTTTGAGTCACAGGTGAGATACTGAATGAACCTACCTCATCTCCTCACGTTCCTGCTCTGATCCATTCATTGTGTCTGCCTGATAAACAAGATTGCTATGGCAAAATGCTGAACTCAAAGCCTCAAAACGGCAGTCTACAAACCAGTGGATGAAATCAGGATTGTTTTGCAGATGCAGAACATAAAATGTGTGAGAGACAAAAAAATGCAGTACAGCGCTGCTTTTGGCAATAAATATAGCACACATATTAGTGGGGCCATTATTTTTAACTTACATGCACAGTATTGTAATTTTGTTAGATAGCATCATAAAAGTACAAGTCTGAAGAATTTAAGCAATGAAATTCCTTTGAACCAAATTCAACTAAATGTGATATGTACTCACAAGCTCCCCTTCTGCTTCCTGAGTTATGGAAAATGGCCTTTCATCTAACAGCATCTCCTAAAATGTGTGATGTAATTTCCTCCCAGTTACCACAGTTCTACTTGGTGAAGAAGTGTATGATAGACAGAAACGTGTGTCTGCCTACCACTCACTCTCATGACAACATATATTGATCCACAGAACAATTGTTTCACATAAAAGACTCTAAATTGTTCCATGACAATATTTTCTATTTTTCCTTTGTCTATACAGACATGCAGCTTAAATGATGTCTATTTCCAATTACTTACATAATACGTTTAACTTACTACAGACTTGTCATCTATATAGAGGAGGTGGATATTAAATTAAAATTCAAATGTATTCATTTCTAAAGCATTTTTCATACAGATTAGTAACACAATGTGTCCTCCCGGTGTGAGGGATTCCCATGAGGAAACCACTGGAGTTTATGTTAAACAATAAGATCAAATTAAAAGTGACAGGTATACATAAGAGAAATGAAAGCAATGTACTTGAGTAAAACAGTAAAATAAAAGCAATACATAAATATACAAAAATGTTGATAAAATAAATAAGAAAAATATTTTAAAAAAGGAAACGTTTTTTTAAAAAAAGTATTAGTCCGGGGACTGCCATGCAAAGGTTTTCTAGTTTGATACACACATCTTACTCAACATTTTTCTATAGTCCCTTCATTTTTCTTCTTGTACACCGAATCATAATTATCTTACTTTTCCAGTTTACTGTCATCTGCAGATGGTTAGGATTAAAACTTAAAAGTAGATGTATTTTTTTTACAAATAAGGTAGTAATGACTATACGCTTGGGTAAATATATGTTTAAATACTAGTAGGCCCCTGTTTAGTCATCTGATGCTGCCATACACAAAACAAAAGAGCAGCCTGGCAGTATGTCTCCATCTCATTATTTCTAACCTTGGATGCTGATGTCATTTAAACTTGACCTTTTACCTTTTGGTCAAGAACACTAAATACATCACTTTATCTAGTTAGACACGTGTGAAATTCTGTCTACATCAATCAAGTTATGGCTTAAAAAACATGTGATGTAAGGTCACAGTGACCTTTGACCAACAAATTGTAAATCTGTATCAAGTGGACATTTGTGTGCTAATTTGAAGAAGTTTCCTGAAGGCATTCCTTAGATACTGTATTCACAAAAAGGGACAGACAACCTGATAACATAATGCCTGGAACCTCAGCTGCCGCCTGCTCTGAACCATGAAATAAATGTAGCAATGTCATCAGCGTAACCTCATCCTCAGCTAGGCGACTACGCATCTGTGACAAAAATTCTACATTAAAATTCTAAACAGAAAATGGATGTTTGTGGGGCTTGTCCTGTTAGGACTAAGAGTCAGCATATGCTGGCATCTGCTGCTTCAGGTCACAGTGATTTTTATTAATTTTTTATCAATGATAATTATAATTCTTATATTATGATATTATATTATAGACGTTAAGAACCACTGAAGTGACTCTTTATGGACATTGTCTTTGCATGTTAGTTTTGAACTAATCCATATCATATGTCAATACTGCCTTGCTGCAGCTGTTGCTTCCAGCAACAAACTATAATTCCACATTACATCACACCAGTTACATGTACAAAGTGCCAGTTGCTACTGGACTACTGGACTACCTGTCCACTTATGGAAAAGTATGCTCCCCACAAGCTTACTGTCTCTTCACTCGGTGGTCCCCAGCCATTTATGATTAGAATTGTTCTCCAAAACCCTTATATAAAATCATTACTAAACAATGATGCAAGTGGTGAGGGCCTGTGAAGTGAATTTAATGAACTGTTCATTGAATGCATCTGCAGCTGAGCGTGGCTGTGGTGTAATAAACTGCACTGTGCTAGAATAATCTCTACTTTTCAGGCCTGAGTTCACAAAGAGGGAGGACTGGGATAGTTTAAGATGGAGAGACAAAGCTTGGTGGCACAGGTTCCATGCTGGAGTCAGTGCTTCAAGGATCAGCATCCTTACTCCTTTATATGTCTGACAACATGAATGTGAAAAAAAGGAACAGAGAGCAAGCTTGTGGGAGTATTTGCTAGGCTGTAGCCAAGTCTATATTTTTCAGACTGGGATGAACAAGGGTAAAGAACCAGTCTCCCACCTTCTCTCTCCCTTATCCTCTTTCCACAGCCCCTTCCATCATTTGGCCTCTTCAAAATCATGTCTCCAGATTCGCTCAAATTCTGCAGGCAATTTCCTACTGTATCTCTACCAAAGCCTCCATTTTCCCATGACTGCTGCCCACTCACTTGTCAATCTTCCTCTACCTCTCATTTAATATGTTGTCATTTAAACCTCTTTCTTTCAGAATGATCTCTCCCTCTGCTGCTCCAATCCAGCCTTTTACTTTCCTCCTCACAAGAATCGTTCCCTCTTTCTCCCCATCATCCCTCCTTGCGCTTTTCCCTGACCTCTTTGAACTTGGCTCTAAGCCTTCCTCCTGTAAACTTTTTGAGCTGCCCCAAGTACTTAAACAGCAACTGTGCAGCTTTCCAGAAGTGTAATAGAGCTCCAGGGTGTGCGCAGCTTGGTGTTCTAATTTATTGTGTTTCAGATCCTATCAGGGGAAGTTGTGAGTGGTACTGATCATAGTTAATATTCTCTTGAAAACGGCAGCACACAAATGGGAAGGATGAATTAAGTCAATGAAGGAAATGTTTTCTGCTTCTTTTTATAACAAACTGGTTTATAACAAACGAACAGTCTTGCAACAGATGTTACTACTTCCACAAAGACCTTATCCCTATAACTGTCTGAGGTGACTTTAATGGATAGAAGACACTGCTGCATCAGGCAAATTACAGATCTTTGTTGAGCCACTCTGCTTCAATCAGGCCACCGTATTTTGCTAAGCTTTAACTAAACATAATTTCTATGTATTAAATAGAGTTCTGAAGAATCTGAAAATTGCTTCAAGGCTTTTGCAAAACTCCTTGTGTAACAAGTGATTATCAATTTCAAAACAACTGATATGAAAAAGGGAAAGGAATTTAACAATGAACTATAACTGTCTTGGTTTGTGTCTTAATTTGTTTGTTAACCTAAATAAATTGAACCCAACACTGCTTGCCACAAACAGCTGTTGAGAGAAGATGAGAAGTTTGAGCCAGCCTAAATGCCATGAGTGACACTGCAACCAATTCATTGTTCACAAATCCAAAGGCTTAGCAGTAATTAAATACCCTTGACCTAGAAACATCTTGCTCTGTCAAAACTAACTGCTGTCATAATAGCAGGTTGTTATATCACCATTCTCCAAAATACACCCATGCATCCATTAATACATGCATACATTTTTCTGCCACTCATCTTTATTCCAAGGGGCAGTCTGAGCAGACCCAGACCTCTCTCTCCCTGCACCTTCAGCTCCTCAAGGTCTTCCCAAACTAGATGAGAGATGTATCTATCCAGTGAGTCCATGGTCTGCCCCCAAGGCCTGTTTCCAGTGGGACAATCACCATTCCTGGGAGACATTGAGAGGTCATCATGACCAGATGACTGAACCACCTAGACTGATTCCTTTTTAATGTGGAAAGCAGCAGTTCCATTCTGAGCCCTTTCCAGATTAAAGAGCTCTTTATGCCATCCCTAAAAATGAGCCCACACATTCTTTGGAGGAAGCTTGTTCCTACTGCTAATTCTTTCAGTCACGACCCACAGTGACCATGAGTGAGGGTAGATTGACTCTTAAATCATCAGCTCTCTCTTCACCACTGGTACAATCACTGCAGATGTTGCTCCAATCTGCCTATCTATTCCCTGCTACTTTCTATCTACCACCACTCGTAACCTAGACCCTGTGATACTTAAACCTATCCATCTGAGGCAAGAATTCATTCCCAACCCAGGGTGAGAAAAGCTAACTCTTATCCCATGCTGCTTCACACTCAGCTAAACCACACTCAGCTGCGGTCACTACTAGATAAAGCATATAGGATTATATCTACAAAAAGCAAAGATACAATCCGAAGCTGACCAAACTGGATACTGCTCCTTGGCAGATGTGGAAAATTCTGTCTCCAAAAGTTAGGAACAGAACTGAAGAAAAAAGTCAGCTTTGGTGCTCAACACCCACACTTTTTGAGTAGGTTAGATTGGAGGAACACTACAGCATAAAGTATGACACATACATGTCCTATACACAACCTTTCACCAACCTGACCTGCACAAGTTTAACTTGTACCTGGCACAAAAAAATCTAATAATAAGATGTGACATGGCGACTGAATGAGCCAAAACAGATTAAGTCCTTTAATCAGCCACCAGCTGTGTTTTGGTTGAAGGAAAATTTTGCCACTTGCTGAGGTGTGAATATTTTTACATGTGGAAGCTGAAGCTAATGCTTTGACCGATAAAACAGCACATGTGCTCGGCCATTCATTTCAGGTAAATACTTTAAAAGAGGGAACTTGGGTGGATGGATGTGGTTTTGAGGTGTGATAAGAGCGTTAAAGAAATAATTGCATTTCTCCCGTCATGGAGGCTTGGGCTTTACTCCAGGTTACATTCTGCTTGCTTGGATTGTAGAGCAGGTGGATGGATAGAGATATAGACATGGAAATTAATTAAAAGTCTCCCTCCTCTCCTCTCCTCTCCTCTCCTCTCCTCTCCTCTCCTCTCCTCTCCTCTCCTCTCCTCTCCTCGACTGCTCATGACCACTAGTTTAAAAAGAAGGAAAGCAGAGTATGAAAGGTTAGAGCAGGGGGAGGGAGATACTAAAAGAACAGATAGAGGGGTGGACAGTTAGCTGAGTGATGAAGGTTAAACATTTATAATGCTCTAGTTCTTTCTTAAAACTCTACATTATTTGTAGCTTTGTGTATATACAGTTTACAGTTTTTCACAATTGTTAACACCCGTTTCTCAAAACAATAACAGCTTTTTTCAAACTGAACACACAGATCTG
>JAOXYM010000008.1:11965687-11975789 GCA_028567055.1 Leptatherina wallacei | reverse complement strand
GGGGGGGGGGGGGGGGGGGGGGGGGGGAGCAATTGTCCACAGGTGATGCTTGTATGAAAGAAACCAGTTGAGGGGGAATTCCACCTCCCTTTTACTATGAGCTTATAATTTTTTTAAATTACAGCTTCTTGTTTGATTTACGCTGTATATAATTCACCTTTAAAGACCAACAAAATATGATTAGATTTTATTCAATTTGAGGCTCTCTAGAAACCATATCTAGAAACCATATGAAACCAGTTTTAGAAACTGTAGAGAAATGTTCATAACCAGAATGTGTCACTCACATCTTTTTATTGTAACGCTTTATGAGTAATGTGCAAGACTGTATTTTTGAAAGACTGTATTTCATGCAAAAAGCATTGTCTAATTATAGATTTGTTTGTTTGCCTAAACCAAAACTAATAGAGAAAAAAATAAGAAAAATAATAAGACTTATATGAGACCAGAACTGTAATTTCCAAGGCTCATTTTTCAAACTGATCTGGTTGGATATGAGTGAATATCTGTGCATTATTTTGCATAAGAAGTCATGTGAACCATTTGTATGAACAGCCTGACCACAATTAATCTAGTTAAATTAAATAAAGATAATAAAACCTTTTTTTTTTTTTTTTTTAGAAAAACGTAACATGCAATTTTTTGGGAACCAGGAAAGTCGCTACACCACAAAAAAGTTCCACATTGACTTAACATTGCCCTCATTTTCGTGGTGCCAGCACGTAATTTTTAACAATTACATGCCACGGACACGTAAATAAGTGGAGGGTGTTAAAATAACATTGTGTTTATTTCACGTATTTCTGTGAAATCAGGCTGCATTTTCTGGTTGGTGAGGGATGTGCTTGTGGTGTTAAAGGCTTCAAGAAATGTTAAATTGCAAAGGAACACTGATGGAAATGTGTCTACTTCAAAGATGTGAAAATTAACCTTGATTTCCAAGAATGACTTTCAACTTTAGATTTATCTAACTGGGGAGCAGTTTTACACTTTACCTCAATTTATCTTAAATTAGCTGTTTTCTTTGATCCCCCCCACTACTACATAATCAAGTCTGTTTAAAAGCAGTTCTGCCTGAGGGCTTGAAACTATTTTATATTGGTTTTCATACTTGTTACGTCGAGAAGTTTGAAGTGTAGCTTAAGAAAATACCCAAATTCTTGAAGCAATGAACAATTTCACAGTCTTTCAGAGAGTGATGAACTCATACCCATCGTTATTTATAAAAGGGCAGCTTCTCTGGGATGCTCTCAATATCCACTGGTGTCCCTGTGCTGTTGCAAGTTAATTTGAATTGTTTATGAGATGTGACTTTTTTTTCCCTCCTCACCAAACTTTTCCAATCTTTAGTTGCTCCTGTTCCAACTTTTTTTGTAAGTGTTGCTGACTTGGAATTATGGTTGTGTCATGTGAGTGTGAATTCATGAACTCTGCATATTGACAAATTACCCCATCAAAATGAAAGAAAGATAAAACGCAGTATAAAAAAAAGATGTACAAACACTGTCCTATAGGTCCAACAGTCTCCCACTGATTCAATCTGTATGCATATTTTATAGCAATTCTTTCTACAGTGACCTCAAGAGAGTTTCAGATTTTACTTTCAAGTTTTAATTATCCCACAAAATCCTCAGTGGGTCCAGGAACTCTCTCAATTTTCAAGCTGCTGTTTCCTTATCTCAGTGAGTTGGCCATTGGTTCTCATCAGGAATCCTGACCAAGCCAGTCAACAGAGAAATTATATAATAGTCTTTAAATTTCTCACAAAATTAGCTAATTGAACCACAGGGGTCTCTCACACCTGTATTATGTCTTTCCATTCATCTATCCTGAAAAAGGTGTTTAAAAACTGCAGCAAAAGTATTTCATTGAAATATTATATCATACTTAAAAGCATTTGTAGACTATTCCTGATTTCAAACATTATAAAACATGGCTGAGCAATGACTTTCCATTAAGTCAATTTCATGTTTGTTATCATGATCACACACCAGCTTTACAGAGCTAAAAGAATGTCTACATTTCCAGTCTAGTTTAAATTTCAATTAAAGTGATTTGTGTTTATCTTCTTCTATTATTGCATGGCTCTGAGACAAAGTCAATCAACAGTAACAGTCAGCCATTTATACTCCTGGGAATATCAACCAGTGTTTCAGGGCTTCATGTAAAGCCATGTTTCCCGATTTTGGCTCACTGGTCTGCATGCTTTACAAGAACATGTGAAAGCATGCATGTGTCATATGTGTCGGAGCATTTTCCTGCTCCAACACACATGACACAAATGAATGGATCAATTTATCAGCTTATTGTGAAGTTCCACAGAAGCCTGTTGATGACCCATTAATTTGAGTGAGGACTGTATCTAAAGTATTAATAGCAGTCTGAGATGAGGATCAGAAAACACCATTGTAATGTCAGCAAATGTAAATGAACATCTTGGTCAAACCATCCTGTTCTATGTGCTGCTTATCATTTAGTTAAAGCTTAGTTTTGAAAAGCTAATAATTGTCTCAGTATGAAATCAATACACAATCCCTGTGTCTGGCTTACATGGTCTGCTTGGTAATATACAGATATCATTGATGCCAAAGGACAAGGTAAAGATCTATCACAGCACATGAAAATTTGCTGTGTGACGCAACATGTCTGTTTCATTAACCAATAATCAGATGGTCTGTGGGTCAAAAAGTAAAAACAGGTGGGGTAACTGGTATTTAGGACAAGCCCAGTTTAGCCCAGTCTGTGGGTAAAACAGATGCAAATGAGCTTTTAAGCTGCAGCTTGAGAAGCAGCATTCTCTGGAGCTACCTCATTTATCCCCCTCATCCTGTCCTAAGCTGGACATCTAGACAGCCGCTGGTGGCTCGTGCCTAAGTTTTTTTAAAAGTGAGGGAGTCGTTTAAAACCGTGACCCAGATGCCCTGATCATCTGTCCATTATGTCTCTTTCAGGCTTGAAATACATGCTCATCTCCCAGAAGCTATGCCCATCACTGTTTGAGCTCCCGTCAGGAATTTTCTGACTAAGAGCCCTGCAATCTGCAGTGGCACGATAACAAAAACATCGCCCTATTGGGCTGCAAGCTCTTTCCTCCCCTAATGGTAAAAATAACATCAGCCGTGGATTACTGAAGGCAGATTTTTTATTCTAAAAAAGATAATTGCACTGCTACACCTGATGTTGTGTTCTCTTCCTATGTGTGACAAGCAAGTAGTTGTTACGGATTACAGTTGCCATGGTTTCATCTGTTTTGATCATCCTTATATAATGTTATTGGTGACTGGTTGCTGTGAGAAATGAGCACACACGCTCACAGTTTGTGTCAGTAAATGTTGCTAACCACCCCCACGTTCTTGTCCTTCTTCGAAGAGAGCAGCCTAAGGACAAACAACAGCTCCTCTCACATCATTTCTCACACACTCTCTCCCTCTCTCCTTATCACTCTTTCCTTCTCCCTTATGCCCTTCCTCCAGCTTTATTGTCACCGTTCTCTCTCCTCTCCTGCCCCAGTTCTCCTCCATACACTTTATCTCTCACCAGTCGGAGCTGTATTGATTTTCACGAGGCCTCTCCTGTCATATCTGTATATCTCTTAATTCACAGACACTCCATCTCTCTTGCACCTTGCACGGCTGTTTTCATTTTCACTCACATACATGCACACAATTTCCTCCCTTCTTGGCTGTACATTTTCTGTCTCTGGCAATCTCAGGCAGCACACTATCTGCATTTCCCTTCCAGATATGATTATTATTAATCTCTCTCTTTACTTTGCTGTCACTCCTCTAAAATTCATTCTGTGGTAAATCCATCCCACTAAGCTGTGTCCCTTCTCACCTCTGAAAATTTTCTGAAACTCTTTTTCATCTCCCCTCTCCTCACCTCTCTTTTTATGTCTGAGCTTCTGTTATGACTTTCTGTTTGAAGTCGCATATACCGTCTCTGACGGCCTGCTGCGTCTTCTGAGCGAGACAATGTGTGCTTGCAGTGCCTTCGGGGCCCTACGTAGCTGCAGAGTGATTGTAGAGCAAATCGCTGATAATGCCCTTTTCTCTATGATAGTATCACTGAGAAAGAAACAATGTGTGTCAGTGCTGTAGATTTATATCCAAGTGCTCATTGCTGTTGCTTGGTATAACAGAGCTGTTTCTGTGTAGGTAGATTATAGAGACACTACACACAGACAGCATGTGCCTCCATATTTCTTTCTGTGCAAGTATGCAAGACATACAGTCAAAACTTACTTACTTACCCATTGGATTTCATGGAAAAGTGTGTCCAAACTAATGACTAGTACTGTACCTCTCCAACATTTTAGTATTGAGAAACAACAAACAGATTTTGGATTGTACCTTGTTGTATTTGTTGGTGTGTCAAATACAAAATGTTTGACTGTGACAGGATGGCAGCCAGGGAGGGATAACCTTGGGGACATGGACAAGCCCTAAAGTTTGACTGGCACCCCCAATCACATACTGGCCTTTAATTTGGTAAACCTCAGACGCCTAAGTGGAAGTGAATGCAGCACGTAATGTACTTTGATGTTGGTCTATATGTTGCTCAAGATCAATCTTGTTGATTATAATGCAGCATTCAAACAATATCATCCTGCCAACACTTTATGGGGGATAATATTTGTCTGTCAAAGTTGTTCACATTTTATTAAAAGGATGTAAAAGTCTTAAAACTCCCAGATGTGATGACTGTGCAGAGTTAAATGGCCAAGAATGATAAAGAAACACTGACAAAAAACTTGTCTGAAAGCAAGTTTTTCTCATTATCAATGAAGTATAAGTGTTTGTACAGGAGCAATTAAAGCCATTAAATGCAGAATCAGTGAACAGTAATTTATAAACAAAAATTTTCATTGACTTTTTGTATTTAAAACATTGATGACCACATTTATTGTGATATCCAGTTCATTATTTCTAAAAATCTAGATCCTCCCTTTTATTTAAAAAAACAAACAAACAAACAAACAAACAAAACAAGCAGGTTGGTCTGAAAATTAAGAAATTAACATTAAATATGATGCAAAGTTGTGCTTGTTTCACGTGTTTCTGCTTAACCAGTCTGATGCAAATATGATTCATGATTATGTTGGTTTGTAAAGGAAGAAAATTCTTGTTTTGTGTGGGTTCTTTAACAATGACACCAGGTTTTACTTGAAGAGACTGAGCTTTATATGTTCATAACATGTCTGCTAAACAACTCGTCACACCGGAACTGCTTCTCCCTCCTGACCCCACACATCGGATTACGGCTGACGTAAAACATATAACATGCAGCCTAGCGGATAAATATGAAAACTTATATTGGTTCTTATCATTACAATTCTGAACTGCAAACAAGGTTTTGAGGAAGAAAAAACTTCCCTTGTTATGGATTTAAAGCCTCAAAACTCTGCTGACAGATGTACATACAAAAGAGACAACATACTGGAGGATAAACAGAAAAATAGAAATATAATTTACTTGGATTGCACCTTTTACATATGCAGTGTAACAGTGCTTAACATAAAACTAATGCTTAATCAAAAACACAATAACCTAGTGTGTAAATGTAGATTACATATTACAGAAGTGCTAATAATGGAAACTTTCACTTTTCCACATAACTGATAAGTGAACAAACTTCATCTGCTGGTCCAGAACAAGTTAGTTAGCAGACCTGTGTTTACTGCTGTGACAGTGAGGGTCCTGTCACTATGCCTCCGATTGATCATGTGCCCTGGTTACTTGGCCACAGGGATATCCCTTTGGTTGACTGGTCAGCACGCATGACTCTCACCCGGGAGGCTGTGGGCTCAATCCCTGCCTGGGCCCTCCTATGTCCTGCCACACTGCTACAAACATAGTTTGGTAAATATGGGACTACACCTTTTAGTACATTAAACTGGTATATTCAATTTTGTTAACAGGCTTTTGTTCATTGCATTGTGATTAGACCCCTGAGGTAGGTCTTCATGCGTGCATTCGTCTTGTAACATGCTACATTATCGCTGTCAGACTGTTACTTTCACAACACATCACTTTTACAACATGTCACTTGGCTGTCAAAAAATAACAAAATAGAGTATCCATCCTGAAGAATTAGGATCTCTACTCTCAGCACCTGGACAAGATGCTCAGCTGTTTGGGACCAGAACAAAAGAGGAGAAGAATATTTCAGTAATCTAATAATTTTTACTTATATATGGAACTCACCTCACACCAGAATGACATAGTTGCAGATGCAACACCATCCATCCAACCATTTTCTGTACCGCTTAGTCCAATTCAGGGTCACGGGTGAGCTGGAGCCTATCCCAGCAATTATCAGGCGAGAGGCAGGGTACACCCTGGACAGGTCGCCAGTCCATCGCAGGGCCTGATGCAACACTAACAGCCGTAAACACCCAGTGTACATGCTCATATTCTACTTATGTTTAATCATGTTGGATTTAGCTATTCAGACATGATGCACATTCTTCAGTGTTCATAATAGTTTTGTTGTGCATGAAGCTGGTATTCTTGCAACATAGAACAAATTGGAGCATAAAAATGCCTACGCAAAACCTCATGCACCAGACAAAATGAATTTCACTCTGACCTCAGCAACCTTTTCACACTCATGGATATAGAAAGTATGGCAAACTTGCCATTAGAGAACATTAGGGTGAACTTTAAACTCTCACACAGCAAGGACCGAAAAAAAGTCTAAAGCACGTACGTTACTTGTGAAGCCCTAAAATCACAAAAAAGTGAAAACAATTAGCTGTTAAAGAGCTATTTCCCCGATAAATATGCAAAAATGAACTCAGTGTTGCCTTTTGCTAACTTGAGGTGTAAACATGCTCGTTAAGACCCCTTAATGGTGTGAAAATATATGACTGCACTTCTGCCAAGTGACCAAAGCAATTTACAGAAGTGCTTTGGTCACTTGGCAGGGGCCAAATGATCTAAGTGTGAAGCATTACCATGCAAATGCCAAAGAGACTTAACCCACTGTGGGAATTGAGACCACATCATGCTTTTTATACACTTAGAGCTATTAGACCAATGAGAAATGGAAAAGCATTCTATTGCTAATTGGGAGTATTTAAAGGGCATAGCTTCATGAGTTTGGATAATGCAGCCATAAGAAAACTTGTTATCCAAGACCTTTATGATGAGCAACAGGCCATTGTCAAGTTGTATGGCAAAACTCTGGACCAGAGCCAGCAGGGAGAGTTGGGGCTATCTGGCCTTCTTCACAGCACTGCAGCGAAGATCAGTCCATTAAAAACCTAATTTTAGAAGCCTGTCTCCTCTCACCATCCTTATCACCTTTTAAGCATGTTCTCCGTTAACCAACCTCTGTCCTCTTCTTTCCTCCTCTTCTCTTCAGTCCCTCCCTCTGCTCCCTTTCCTCCCAGATCACATCCCATTTGCTTAATTTTCTCTCCCAGCCTCCACATGTTCTAAACGCATTATCCCTTTTTGATAACTTCCATCTCTCTATCGTTCATCTCTCCATCTCTGCCTTCTTCTAGTCTCCTATTTATATTCTTATCCCTCAATTTCACTGTTGCCTTCCTACACTTCCCCTCTTCCAAGCCCTTTCTACATCCTCCCCCTGTTCACCACCCTGCTCACGTCCAGGTCTGTTTCCACTGATAAGACATACGCACACACACACACACACACACACACACACACACACACACACACACGCACATTATTGCTCTGCCATCCTGCAATAGTTATCATCCCAGCTAAACACTATTTCTCTCTTCCCTCATATTCTTTCTAATGGATGTGTCATCAGCAATCTTTCTCTCCCAGTAAAACAACAGAGGTAAGTAGACAAGAAAGATGAAGACATGGAGAAACTGAACAAGAGAGGACAAAAAGTTCCTTCCTTGTTTTGTCAATCCATTTAATTTGGGTCTCCACTGAAAACAAAGCTGTTACCAGACGTGTTGTAGTCAGCTTAGTTAGAGTTTGGTGAGCAAGCTGCTCTCTGAGACGCAATGATAGCCACAGGTCAGACAGGTTATAAGTGTCAGACAGAGAGAAAGCCTTTGCCTCAGACACACAAAAATAGACTCAATTAACCACTGGAAAGCACAGGTCTCTGTTAATATTGAAGCCACATCATCTTGCTGTGAGTAAAATACTTCAAACATCTATTTTAACTAATAATGTTCACAGCACACATGTTTGGGTTATTTCAAATTCTGCCAAGCATGAAATAATTAAGTCATCCAGGCTTGATAGTATGTGATGCTAGTACATGATGATCACCTCAAAAATGGTGGCACCGCAAAATGGCACAAAACGATGAACATACAAAAAATCGAGAGTATACCCACTTCTCCAGGGAACACAACACCACTGACAGATGGACAGACGGATGGATGGATTGATTTTTTTCGTGTTTTTTTTGGTTCAATTTCCACTTAGTGCAGTTTATACCTCAACGACTCCAGATATGCACTCAATAGATGTCCCTGTGCCAGCAAGCAAGTCCAGGATGCAGACATTTAAGGTAAAAAGGTACGGAGTGTGCCTTTAACACACCGCTGTATTTTAGTGGTTGATTAGTCTTCAGGATATCCACCGGTATCATTTCATTTATAAATCTATTCCTTTTTATGTCCTCAGCATTTAATTTTCCAGATTACATCTTGCATAAACACTGCAGTTAAAGTCTGTGGTTTCAGGACTTTATCTGATTCTGGGTAGTCCGGCAAGGAGGCTTTCTCCTTTTCTGCTCCATCATCGTGAAATATGGGAGAAAAGGACTTGCGACTGTCTCACTTGAAATACTTCACAGACTTTACAAGAGTCTGTGAGCTTGTTTCTGTTAAGTCATTACTGTTTTTAGCATGCTGTGTATACGTTGGCAAATTACATTTTCATTGTTTTTTACTTCAATTTTGTAATTTCATTATATATTTTTACATTGTTTTGCTTTTTCTTTTCTTTTCTTTTTTTTTAAGAAGGGAATGAACAAAAGACAGAAAAGATGTAAGAGTAAAGGTAAAAGACCCACCGAGCACTAGAAAACAATCTCTGTCATCATTGTGTGGCTCAAAATGTCTGTTAATCTATACAGCAATAGCTGTATTTAGATATTTGAATGACTTTTCAATCAAAAAGTGCTCGGTGGGAGGGAAAGGAAAGAGACAGAGGGAGAAAGATTCATTTACGTTGCAGCTCAGATACAGATGCCTGAGCCAATTCTGTTATGAGACAAGGGAGGGTTACACAGCTGTGGAAGACATCCTGCATTGTACCAGTCCCTGAGAAACCACATCCTGGTGCACTAAACGACTTCAGGCCGGTCGCCTTGACGTCACACATAATGAAGACCACGGAAGGGCTACGGCTCCATCATCTGGGGTCACAGACCCACCATGCTCTTTAACCCTCTGCAGTTTGCTTACTGGGAGAAGATGGGGGTGAAGGATGCCATCATCTTTCTGCTCCACCGATCTCTCTCTCACCTGGACAGTGGCAGTGGTGATGTGAGGATTACATTCTTGGACTTCTCCAGCGCTTTCAACACCATACAGCCTCTGATCCAGATGTGATCCAGAGTTGAAACACACCTGGTGGTATGGATTTTAGACTCCCTGACCGACAGACTGTACTGAGGTACGTGCGACTGGGGGACTACAGGTCTGACACTGTGGCCTGCAGCACAGGAGCACCTCAGGGGACTGTGCTCTCTCCAGTCCTGTTCACCCTGTACACGTCCGACTTCCAGTACAACTGGGAACTCTGCCATGTACAGAAGTTCGCTGATGACACGGCCATCGTGGGGTGTATCTGGAGTGGAGAGTACAAGGAGTACAGGAGACTGATCCAGGACTTCATGGCATGTTACGACTCCAACCACCTGCTTCTCAACACCTGAAAGACTAGAGAAATGGTGGTGAACTTCAGAAGAACCAGGCCACACCCAGAGCCTGTTGTAATTAAAGGAGAATGTGTGGAGGTTGTTCACACTTACAAATACCTGGAGTGCAGCTGGATGAGAAACTGGACTGGACATCTAACACAGATGCTCTGTACAGGAAAGGACAGAGCCGCCTGTACTTCCTCAGAAGGCTGGCATCCTTCAACATCTGCAA
>JAOXYM010000008.1:11953571-11965587 GCA_028567055.1 Leptatherina wallacei | reverse complement strand
TCTATCTATCTATCTATCTATCTATCTATCTATCTATCTATCTATCTATCTATCTATCTATCTATCTATCTACTTTGTCCTCACAGAGCTCTGCTCACCTACTTTGAAGCCGATGACTGAATAATCATACTTCTGTGAACCTGATCGTGCAGTTCCTTCAGCTGATTCAGCAAATCACTGTGCTGTCTCTACAGTGCTGAAATCTTCTCATCCCTGTCAGCCAAGGCCTGATGGAACTGGAGTTCTGAGATCATCAGTTGACCTTGGCTCTGAGGGATGTCCTTTTCTTGGACTATTGTTTATTTGATGGCGTTTTGACCAGCAGCAGTTTCAGGATGGGGTGTGGTTCAGGTGTAGATATTGACGATGAAGGGATCGATTCAGGCTATGGTTCTATTGGTGGTGTTAGGCCCACAGACTCTGAAAGGACATCATCGGGGATATCTGATCTGACCCTAAGCTCGAGTAAAAACACACACAGCCTCTGTGTCAGCGCTGCGGACCCGACCTGACATCGACGCCGCAGGAGTATAAACCGGCCTTATGATGATCATTCTTCCAAAAATTATTCCTTTATTTGGGCTTTCAATTCACATAAGATCTAGCCAGTACAATGGTTATTATTCTTTACGGTTTTATCATGGTTTAAAGATGATAACTCAGAAAAACTTGGTGTTGGAAAAAAAAAGTTTTGGATTGAATAAAAATGTGTTAGTATTTGTACAGACTAATCCAGCGGCCATTTTGTGTTTTGTGCCATCTTGCGGCGCCACCATTTTTGAGGTGGCCAATCCTAATTACCTCGTATATCCTGACATGGATAGCAGTATGAATATCTGGACTGACAACGTTAGACAACTGCTGATATGGGTATGTCATCAGGAGATCTCAAAGTTATTCTTTTTTTCTTATTAGTTAGAAATCAGTCCATTAATGTAAAATATGATTCATCTGACAGAAACTGCTTCTAAAGACTGACAATATAAAATATAAAATGCTAATCTGGTTATAATAAGTTATCAAAGGTTGGTAAAGACATAGTTTAAAACTTTCGCAAAGGCTGTTCATTTTCTATTTTGTCAGATATTTGGCGTAGTTTAGGCTGCAGGACACTGTGTATATGATGTGTTTGTGGTACTGACTGAATGGTTCTTATCTTTTTATTTTCTGGTCATAACATTGCCCTAATAAGAGCAATATCTCCCAAATCAGACATTTACTCTCTGCAACAATTGTCTCTTAGTCCGTTAATATTAAGTAGCATAATCAACGTTACCTGCTGTGTCATGTAAAGCTGGACGGCAACATGGATACATACTGTACAATTTACTGTCTGATTGACAACTGTTCACCAAAATTTACAGTTTTTTTTTTGTTGGGAATAAATTCCAGTTTTTCCTCTACCATATGTCATTTCTCCTCTGCTCTCTGTATGACCAGTGTTCTTTCCAATGTAAACACACTGCCATCAGCGGACAAACAGCATTAACCACGGCCTGCCTCAGTGTCACACAGACAAGAAACAAACAGCAATAATATTCATGAAGTAAAGCTGTAGTCTTCGCTTTCACTCCCCCCCCCTCTTAAAGTTTTCCACTGCTGTTAGAACAGCCAAGAAATGTGCAAGTTTTTCCAGATTTCATAGTCCAATTCTCATCTGTTCTGCTTACATATGCACAGAAATGCCGCCTCGACAATGGTGGAAGGTCTATTTCTGGTGTTTGCCTGGATCAATCTTACCAAGTGTGTCCATTTCTAATACATGACAGCATTTTGTGTCACAGTCTGGTTGTAACATTCCAGTATACAGTTACATGATGGGAAATAACTCAGGTTATATGAGAAGTGTGAGATATTTTTGCGGGGGGGGTCTAAAGCTCTTGCCTTTAGACAAGAGCTTTAGACCCCCCCTCCAAGCAGGCTGAAATGTAGGGAAGCTTCCAAACATAACGGTTATGAACAAGTCTGTGATTATTAGTTTCATGACACAGCTGCTGATAGGGAGCAGGGTGGTTGAAACAAAAGATAACCATTTTAGATTAATGTATGATTCACATTTTAGCGGGATTGCTCTTTGTTGGAATTAATTTGCAAATTTCTCACACATTAAATAAAAAAATGGCTATAGTTTTAATTCATTATACATTCACTGGTATTTTGCTCTGTAATTAATCATTTCGAGGAGTTACTGTACAATAAGCTTTGTCAAACAGGTTTCTCCCAGCTATTATATTCCAGCCACGTCACCCAATACACTGATGTCTGACCCACGTCCCCACACACTCAGAACTCAATCACACTCAGAACTCAAATGCCATTCTATTCTGTCCTAAATGTCAGTGCAACCAAAAGTCCTCCAGAAAAGTAGAGTTTCTGAGAGAGCAGACTGTCACTTGTGTGACCCATAGTTCTTTCATTTGCCTGCATAATCTTTACTCTCTGTGCCTGTTGTGAGGACATATGCATAGTCACTGCACACTTCCATGAACGTGTCTGCAGAATCTTAAGCAGTGTCAAAAAGTTTTTCATGACATGAGAGGAAATGATTCCAGAAAGGTGTTTCTTATGTACAACAAGCCTTATCCAGAGCCATCAAGGGAGACTTTGAGTGCTGGTCTTTACTCAAATTGTCCTTTGTTGCTCGCATTAATTGTGTTGTGAATATCCTTCTCGTTTTTTATATCTGTTCCGATGTCTCCCAGTTTTCCTGGCCAGTTCAGCTTCTTCAGTCAGGTAGACTCTCATCACTGACTATCTCTGGGATAGGAAGGTCCCTAGGTTGTCTAGGCAATACTTACAATGGCCTAAATTGCTTAGGGGAATGGCTTTGCACAATTTCAGATATTATTACTGGGCATCCAATATTGGAGTGTTTACGTGTTGGTGTTAAAGTGGCATTTCCTCCCTTCCTGACTGGGTAGTGATGGAGTCAAACTCTGCAAAACCTGTCTCTCATGGCTCTGCGGTATTCACCAATTCAATCCCAGATCGCCGCATATACCAAGAACAGAGTGGTTAAAACCTCACTTAACATCTGGAACCAATTCAGATGCGACTTCGGTCTACAGCTTTTATCTCCTCATGCACCTCTAGCAGCAAATCATATCTTCCCTCCATCTCTTAACGACAAAACTTTTTCAGCTTGGTCAAACCTTGGAATTCAGACCTTTGGGGACTTGTATATTGACAATATCTTTGCCACCTATCAACTACTCTCGGTCTAATTTTCTCTCCTAACAACATTTTTTCAGGTACTTGCAGGTGGAGCTTTGTTCCTAGCAATTTTCCCAATTTACGGGAAGACTCTGACATAGACTCTTTGCTCTTGCCTGATTCTGTATTGAAAGGTTGCACCTCAGTTCTCTACAATCGGATATCCTGAACATGCTTAATGTCATTATGCTCCATCAAGGCCTGCTGGGAGAAGGATCTGGGGTGCACTATACCTGATAAGCTCTGGTCAGTGATCCTGATGCGGGTACACAGGTCCTCCATTTGTCAGTGTCATTCAGTGCAGGCTTGTGCATCGTATATACTACACTAAAGCCCATTTGTCCAAGATCTATAATACTGTCTCTTCAGCTGTGATAGGTGTCAACTGTGTGTGCGTGTGCATGTGTGTGTGTGTGGGTGGGAGGGGAGGTCAGCTTGGCTCAGAGGTTTGAGTGGTAGGTGTTTGCTGGACTTGGCCTTCACCAGGCACCATGGCTGGCTTGACCTTTGGCCTCAGGCTTGCAGGACAGACCTTTCCTCTATTGCAATGAGCTGTTACTGAGCTCAGGGGCAATCAGTAAGGCTAGAGGAGTGTGTTTGTATGTGTGTGTGTTTCAACCTCAGCACCCTGTGATTTAATCTGTCCTGACAAGGCAACAGGACCGAACAATAAAAATGTCTATTTTCCTTCACTCTAATTCGTTTCCTTTCTGTGCATGCTTCAGGCAAAAAAGGGGGAGGTGATTAAACAGAGCAAATCCACTGGAGGAATGACATTCTCAAAGAGTAAATTTTGCAATCAAAATTCTCTTTTTCTGTGTTATACTTGTAATGCAAGTGTGATCAAGAAGGGTTTGGTCCTATTTGGCTCAGAGTACTGCAGCACAATGCAACAGATGAATTTAACCCCAAATTTAATGTCTACACCGGCTGCCTTTAAATGTTAGAGTGGATTTGGGGATTTAAAGGTCACATCTAAAGGTCTCACTTTCTGGCAGGCTGAATTGTAGTAGGTTTATGGTAAATACAGAAAAAGAACAGAGGAGATGGGGCTTTTGTATTTACAGTCTCTTAAAATCTAGTCTTTAAGAAAGGCAGAGTTGCCTGCTATCTTTATATCTTTTTCACCACTACCAAGAGGGCGTTTAAAAAAATTCTCAAAGAACCTTTCAGAGTTAAACTATATTTTCCTCTTAGGTGGAAAGAAATTCAGTCAATTCATCTTTGCTTTTTATTTATGTTAAGAATGGTTGATTATGTGTGTCGATATTTTCATTATTTGTTTTTTTTTTTGTTTTTTTAATGGCTGGTTCTAATGATGCATTTATACATTAACAAATCACCCTAAAATTGCATTATAGATGTTTCCTGTAGGGAAAGCTATTCTGTAGTCAGAGCTTGAAAAAAAAAAAAAACATCCATGAACTATGATTGACTGCAGTTGCATTTCATCAAGCATTTATTAATTGTAGCGTAAGTACTATTCTCCATGCCTTTATCTTCCTCTTCCCTGGTTTTCCATCCTCTAATCCCTGCTCTCATTCTCTTCATTTTCTTCCCGCCTGGTTGTTTAGAGTGACTCCCTCCACCATACGCTCGGCAGCACACTGAATTGTAGAGCCAACAGCGAGAGCAGGAGCAGCTAGACAGTGACTGAGGAAAGCAAGGGTGGGGGTGGTGAGAGCTGAAAAGAGAGAGAGAGATGAAAAGCATGCAAAGCAAGAGAGAGGCGCTCATACTGAAGGAGGCAGAGGCAACAGCTACAGCAACGACACGCTCCTTCCCCGTCCATCCTCACTTCCTACATCCATGCCCGGGGGGGATGAAGGGCACCCTGAACCGCTGAGGAGCATTGACTCATGGAGAGGGAAAGTCTCATGTGAGCCACCTTCTGTGAAGGCCCGTGTATTTTTTGTGGGGGTGCAATAACCAACAAGGAGTAGAAGGAGGTGTGTTCTGTACACACGAGGCTGCCGGTTGGGGAGAGGGCAGGAGGGACAAGGGAAGCGAAGAGGGGGATGAGAGGTTGGCTTGGTACAGCTGCTGATGCCAAGATCTGACAGTGAGACAAACTGAGGAAGCTCAGAAGATTAGAGGACACAAGTGCATGGAGCAGTAACGGCCACTTGTGGGCCAAGAGAAGAGGAAAACATATTCAAATACGCACACAGCTGGACAGATGAGGAGGCATCAGGGACCACGCTTTAGTCCTGGGTATGTTCACTCATACTTCACACACTCACCGACATCAATGTACATTTTACCCTGAATTCTTGCTGTGTTTTTACAAATGGAGCACAGAGACACTGGAAAACACAACAGCGTGTTTGCTGATCTTCCAGGCTGACGACTACCCACATTGACAACACTCCTTACTTGCCCTCAGTTACTTGCAGCAAAAGGAAAGACGATGAGGGGGAGAGATTATGTGTATGTCTGTGTGTGGTCATGCTTTCTTACTAGATACGTCTTGTTATTAAATTATGGTTTTTCAACCAGAGGCATTCTGTAATGTGATCGCAATCTGTCTGAGTGATGCATGTAAATAAGCTACTGGTGGAATGCTGTCATGTTTCACATTGCCGGGCAAAAGTCTTTTTCTAGATCATTACATTAACTTTGCATATGAGTTATGGACTCTGCGCACGATGTGCAGCCATATATTGTGCAAAATAGAAAAATCGAAAGGATTTTTTCAGGCTGCTGACAAAAGCTGGACTTGTTTGTGGAGCTTGGTTTAGACATGCACAGCTCTACTTATTTATGCTAAACTGGAAGATACTTATATGTTGTAACATGACATGAATGGTTGTGTATTATATCACAGCGTGTATATGGCCTATGACAGCAAGTCTGCATGAGGTGTTTCAGGCAATGCTCCCCATTTCTCCTCATTTTACCCCCCGTTTCTCTTTCTTATTCCTTTTCCACAGCCTTATTTCTTTCTCTATTTCCAATTATAGACTGTCACTTCTCTCACTTTCCCCCTGATCCTATCTCTTGTTGCATTCAATGGATAAGCAATTACCTACACCTGAATCTCCCCCTCTGGACAACATGCTTGGCTAGTTTCCCTTCTGCCCTCTCAACAATGAAAGTGAGGGATGGGGGGTGATTTCATGGCCATTTCTTATGGTTGTCTGAACTTGAGCCAATAGCATCTTCAGTACAGCCGAAACACGGGACTCACTTTATACTGTTGCTGTTTGCATAGATCCAAAACAGTCATGAACATGTAAAGTACCTGTGGGAGCTTTGCAGTCGACAGAAAAAAAATCTGTCTTCAATCAAACAATCAGGTCTGTATTTCTTGCTCCTCATTAACAGGTTTGTGTTTTTAATTTCATCACTAATCTTCTCTTCCTGTGGACAATACTAAAACAAAGGGAACTTCATCTTGATTTTGAAGCTTGACGGGTTTAAAAATTGTTTTTCCTCACTGGGGGATACACACTGCTTTGTGTATCCCGGTTTCCAGCTTTAACTTTTCTTCTTATTACCTTCTCTCCATAAACTTCACAAGTAAAAAACATTATGAATTCCTCACTACAACACAAGTTCATGCATTCACATACTCCTGGTATCAGTCTTACCACTTTTAGCAAAGTAATTGGAGGCATGTTATCACTGTCCTCTCTGTTGTCCAGTCAGTAAAATGACTTGAAATTCAACATGTTGGAAAACTGAAGAGCGATAAGAGAGGGAGACATGATTAACAGAAAAAGAGACAGGAATAGGGACAAAAATCTAATTAAATATGGTTAAGATCAAAGAGATGGTTGAAGGGGCGATGAGCCGAAGACAGAAAGAGTTTGGAGGCTGACAGAAAAATAACAAGAATGTGGGTCAAACAGTTTGGCTTCATGTTGACAGGTGTTTATTGCAGATGTCTCTTTTCAGTGAGTGGACAGGGTGGAAAGTGGTGGTTTGCAGCCACTCATGGGGAAAGATGTTGAAGAAAAAGGGAGAGACACATATCAACAGAAGTAGAGTGTTTGATTAATTTATAAATAAAAAAAATTACCTTTTGCTGGAGCTTCGTGAAGGTTTATCTCAGGTTGGCTGTTCTGGTTATTGTTTCACAACACAAGTTTTAAACAAGACGATAGATTATTACAAGCACATTATTTGGTGAGAGCCCAAGTGAGCATCTCCAAAATGTTGGTGATAACTCTGCATAAAACATGAACACTGTACACCAAGAGCTACGCTGGGTACATTTCAGGACCACACATTGTACAAGTGAAGTCAAACTGCAGAAATAGACACAGAGATATCCATTTTTTTGCTAATCACATCCTTTCCAACACTTATGCAGATTATTGACCATGAGGTTTAAACCTGGAAATTCAATACAAACATTATTTTAAATGAACATTAAGGTCTTATCTCAACACAATGAAATAGTTATTGCTGACAGTGGCTATTTAATAGATACAATGACGTGGACATTCCAGCAGCATCAGCCACTTGTGGAAGTATGCTAGGCAGTAACTGACTCTCAGACTGCCTAGCATGTAGCGGTCAAGCTTAACATGGTATGTTTGCTATGTTAGCTAATGATGATTCAGTCAGTACCCCAAATCAAGCATGAACAATGATGTCCAGAACTTAAGCATTTAGTGGGCATGGAGCATAGCTGTCAAGTGTCAATATTTTATGGCATTTTGCAATTTGACAAATTTTAATAAAATTGTATATACTGTATATATTTTTTTACCTTCATCAGAGACTGCATAACACCAACAATCTAATTGTTGACAGGCAGTTAGACACTGTTTGGATGTCATTAAGTCATTAATACAGTTCTATGTAGCTGGTATGTTCATTAAAGAGCAAAACTGAAAAGCAATACAAGCAATGGCAATTTTGCTGAGCCAGCAAAATTACCATAGCTGAAACAGCTTGATGCTTAAGAAACTGAAAATACAGTACTGAGGATTGTTTATATACATTTTTTCACAGTTTTATCATAGTATTTATGACAGGCAGGCTGGACATAGTATCTTGTTTGTTTAAAAACTGAATTAATTATAACAGTCATCTAATTTCTTTGTGTTGCACTGCTAAATTACATTAAAGTCTATGACAGGAATGTAGCAAGACAGTTTCCAATGTGCCGATCGATGTGCTGATTGCTGTCCAAGATTAGACATGAATACCAAGTCTCTGCACAGTGTATAGGTGTTAATGATTTCACCCCCAAAAAATGACATTCTTCATCACCATTTACTACGGCTAAATGTATGAGAAGCTGTCACATCACCCATCTTTAATGTTAAAACAGTCATGTCAAGGTTTGAAGCATTTGAATGGAACAAAATCTATTTAATTGGTGTAAAAGTGTAAATTGCCTCATGTGAACTTAGACCTGAAATAATTAGAATTTTATGAGCATGACTTGAAAATAGTAATAGGCTTGTTTTATCACAGCAAAGCCTTAAAAAAAACGGAAAATAAGCAAAGTTGGTCTCTCGTGTTTGAACATGCCTGAATCAGACACTCCCAGGTGTTAGTAGAGACAAAAGGTGACGCAATAGGATATTATTCTAAATATGGACTAACATTTGTCTGCTGCCCTACATCATGGGTCCATCTTATTAGCTGTGTTGCCCTAGCACCAATGTGCATTTAAATATGAAGCTGTTAATATAACATTACATTACATTAACTTCATTTGGTGATAATATCTCATTGTTGTGCTGCCACCACTCATTTGGTTAATTGTCCAACTTGTTCTTAGCTGTGTCAAAGCTTTTCTCAAGGCTAATCAAATAAATTTCAACATCATTTATCATAATTTATATTGCATTATACATCATTATAGTATGATGAATGATGCAGTGGATGGCCTGATTGGTATGGTATCTCACTGTATATGGCTTAAACCCAGCATGGGGTTAGGGATTTAGGAAATATAGAAGGTTATGGCTTCTGAAAGGTAAATGTGGGGATCATCTTTTACTGGAGGGAGCGTGTGAAAAGAGAAAACAATCCATGGTGGACTGCTCTGAAAGGATTTGATTGAGAAGGTGACCGGGGGTATGTGAGCGCACTGAAGGAGCTTTTGATCTCAGCATGTGAACAGCTCTGTGTGTGCATGTGTGAGTGTATGTTTTGAGGATGATGGCCAACCTTGAGAAATGCATCAAGGGTCTTAAGGATGTCCTACATGGAGGATTGCTTCTATTAGATTGCTGGACTGTGATTGAGTTGATTGCGCTGACAAGGGCAAAGTCTTACATCCTCAAGGCCTGTGGCTACCCACACACTGACACACCCTTCATGTTAATCCACACACGCAAAAATACACAATAAAAAAATAGTCTTTATTAAAGAGTGGAATTACAGTACAGAGCCTTGTGTTGCATCAGAGGTGAACCTGAATTTAATGGTCTTACTTCCGTCATCATTCACCTTGTATAAGTGGGTTACTACCTTTCAGTGTGCATGTGAAATCATGTGTGTGTGTCCACAGAGGTTGTGAAGACTGTTAGGTGCTGGCTGCCACTGTTGTTGTGCATGTAGGGTGTAAAATAAAGGGCATGATCCTAGTCAGTAATAAGCAGTCTTCTACCTCAGGTCAAATAACACAGGTGGGAAGTATTTCCCCCAACCTTCTTCATCACTCTATGACAGCCTCCTGGCCTTCTGCATCTCCTCTTCTGTCTGTCTGTTCTACTGTCTGTTTCTCTTTCTTTCACTACCTCCATTATAAATCATTCCTTCTTACTCTCTGTCTTTTCCTCTTGAGGCCCTTCCGCTTTCCATTTCGCTTACTTTAATTTACTTTCCTGGCTGCATTTTTTCAGATGTGACCCCAGGGCTTCAGATTCTGTTGCTCATTTCTCCGCTCACAGTTTCTGTCTGTCCATCTCCTACACTTTCTCTGTCTTTCTCTTTCATTCTCAGCTGTTTGGGTCTGATAAGAAAGTTTTAAGGTCACCTGCACTCACATTTAATTAGTATTTGGTTTTTAGAGTGACACAAACATCCCTTTAGTCCTGCTCAATGTCTCTGACATAAATGCTCAAATTCAATTAAGAGATGACTGAGCCTTTTATTTGTAATTACAGAAATCTTGTCCTCTGGGAGTTACAAAGTCCTTTAAGAGGTGTTCCTCCCATTTTCCAGTTAAATGGTTCAATAGTGTGCTTGCCATGAGTCATGTTTTTCAGGCATGTAGTTGCTCTATTCATCTAATGCAAATATTGGTTGTTCAAAAATTCAAAAAAGAAAGCTTTGTACTTTTTGTAAACATTACTCTGAGACCCCTTAATGAGCTTTCTTGTTCAATCTCAGAAAACAGAAAAAGAGTGTTGAAGTCAAAGAGCCCTTTGTAATCACAAAAATGCAATTAATGTCGTTCTCTGCCAGTCGTAATAACTAACTTCTCTAATAAAACGAAGTAAAAAAAGTCATGAAAATATAATGGGTTTGTGGTGGCTATGAAAAACAAAAAGCTTACTTCTTAAAACAGGTGAATTATCAACCCTCAAAAACTAAGTGTTTAATAGGCACTGCAAATAATTAACCTGTATTGAAGCTGCAGTTGATGGTGAAAAAATCACAAGTAAAGAATTTCACAGACTAATGTGATGATAATCACAGTTCACTTGATGTCAGTGTTTTACTCAGGCATTTGCCAAGGTGATGAACATTAAAGCCGCACTACTGAACTTGGCAGATTAAAGAAGGATAATTTGGCTTCTCTCTTGCCTTCTGTCTCTTCTATGAGCTCTCTCCAGCCAGTAAAAGCCAGTTTGGTGATAACTCTTGCGTTATCTCTTGCCCTGTTTCCTCCAACAATGTCCTCTTGGGTTTCTTTGCTGAATGAGTCGTGCTACATCTCAAAAAAGTAGTGAAGTGCAGCTTCTCAGCAACAGGATGCTGCAGGATAATGACAACTCCAGGAATGTGCATGATGAATGTCATTGTGCCATCAAAACAAGACAGAGGAAGCACCTGGACCAAACTATTCTAGGGGCTCTCTGACAGGTGTGCGGATTGGGGACGTCCATAAAGGACAATATGTCATCAAGGGTTTTTTTGAAGTTATATTTTTTCTTGGAAAGAAAGTCCACTCCTCTTCATCATCTATCTCCACTCACTGGGCACACTCCTTTGTCACCATGGTATCCATTTTCTTTGCTACGCCGATGACACACAGATCTACATCTCCTCCAAACCCACCACTGCCATCTCTCCCACCTCCCTCATCACCTGCTCTGCCATCTGGATCATCACCCGCACCAAATCAACTGACCACACCAGCCTTATTCTCATCCAACTTCACTGGCTCCCCATTCAATACCACTACATCCACTACAAAAACCTCCTCATATACAAAGCTCTCCACCATCATATACAAAGCTCTCCACCATCTGCTACCTCCTCCAAGAATACAAATCTTTTTTATTAAAACTGGGCTTGCTGTGCAAGGGGAATGATAAACGTTAAGTCACGATCTTGGTGCTTTTTTGTTTTAATTCTATTGTTTTGTTCTTGTTTTGTTTTGTGTACATTTGTCCTATACTCTATTATTATTTTTCTAAATAAAAAACAAACAACCAAAAAAACATCTATTCAAACAGGCATACATACTCTGACTGGACACTGTGCATTGCACTTGTTTTTAGGTAGATGCTTTATTTTAATATTGTCTGATGTTGTTATTTTATGCATTTATTATCTATAAGGTGACCTTGGGTGACTTGAAAGGTGCCAAAAAATTATTATTATTATTATTATTATTATTATTATTATTATTATTATTATTATTATTATTATTATTATTATTATT
>JAOXYM010000008.1:11920747-11944514 GCA_028567055.1 Leptatherina wallacei | reverse complement strand
CTCTCTCTCTCACAGACAAACACATGTGCTCCGTTGTGGTTGTACAACCACAAGCTGAATAGCTTTGTCAGAGCTCAGGGATTGTCGCTTTTTTTTCATCAGTGCAGAGGATTCAGCTCGTCTCCACATCCCCTGCTTTCTTTTATCCCACATCTACATCCCTGTCACTCTTCATTCTCTCTCCCCACCCCACACCATTCATTCCTGTTTTTCTTTAACCTTCACCTCTGTCTCACCGTCTTCCTCGCCCCCTTCTGTCTGTTCTTTCATCCCCACATCTGAAGCAGTGGTGACAGTTCCTATTGGTTGCACTGGCAGAATCAGAGAAACGGGCAGCCAATAAGCTTTTGGGCTAACAGGGTCACTGTTATCCATGAAGCAGTGCAATTACTCTGCTGTCTACATCCCTGCCATGTATGCATATGCAATGCTTTTCCCATCGTTGCACATTTCCACTGTGCATGAACATCCTTCTTGGGTGTTTTGTTTATTTACAGCATCCTGACTGCTTTTTTCTTCTTTTTTTTAAGATGTTCAGGGCTCTTGAGTTAAGTGATTTTTGATTTTGATTTTGGTGCATTATTTTTCTAAGATACACCTTAGAAACAGTGAGGTACAATTTGGATGAAACTTAGCATGCATTTGCCATCAGTTTATGGATTCAGGTCAAAGCTATGAACATATTCATCATAGATGCGAATCCAGCACCATGCTGCTCTTCAAAGACTGCGGAAGGAAAGCTGTCACATTCCTCCCCTCCCCCGTCTTTCTCCTTCCAACTTGTTCCTTTTCTTGCTGTTTACTTGTCACACAGACTGTTAAATACTTATGCCACATAGCAGTCAGTCAGTCATGCTGTGTTTGGCTCCACAAATGACACGTTTTCTTCATTTCCTCTGTGAGAACGACTGGCCTATTCACTTGACATTGAGATGTTTAAAATACCAAATTGCTCTCTGCATTATGAAGCAACATCATGATTTCTGGGCCTCTCCTGTGGCATTCGACGGAGCGTCAGCCCTAATTTACATCATTAGATTCTCTCAGCTGTGGAATAGGTTTGACCTTTTTCCATCATTAATGACAGAGTGAGACAGTGTCCCTCATGCCTCCCTCCCACCTGCTCTTTTCCTCCTCTTTTTTCCATCACCTCTTTCCTGTCTTCAGTGTCCAACATCTCTTTCCCCTGATTCCAAAACCTATCCTCCATTCATGTTGGGGTCATATTCTGCAGCTATTCACTTAACTATTTCAATGTTCAATCTTCTGTTAGTTTTCATTGCACCTCTTCTTGGCCCAGTCATATTTGCAATGGCATATCAAGGACAGGTTTGTTATCATTGTTTTATATTCCCTGTCTGGCTTTGGCCTATCTAATGAGCTGAAAGATTGAATTAATTTCTTTTCTTCTGGTACCAAAGGGATATATAATAACAGACACTATAAACATGCACACTCACAGACTAAGCTGAACGTGGTGGAAATGGGGCTGTTGCCTTTCAGGTGAGACATCTCCAGGGAAATGCTTTCTTCCACATAAGTTGCCCGGCTATCTTCATGATCTTCCGCTGCTTTGTTGGTGCTGAGAAGGAGACGTGATTTAACTTCCCAATGACCAGCCCTTGGGATTGTCCCACCATTTTCTTATCTGGAAGCTCATTAGCCTTTAGAAAGGAAATGACCAGAAATGAACTCCCTTCATATCCCATCCAGAGCCCAGTAATCAGAGCTGTGATGACAGCATCTCCTGTTTGCATAAAAGGAGTTTTTACCTCCTTTGCAGTATAAGAATAGTAAAACCACATTTATCCGGGGGAGTTAAATACACTGCACTGGAAGATAAGAATTCTATGTAAATGTGAGTAAAATTTGTAGAATAAGGCTAACAGTGGTGACCAAGCTTTTTGGAAGCTTTTTTGGGATAATGAATGAGTTATTTCAATCCACACCAGTAATAAAGCCTCAGATCCCCAAAGGGAAAGGCTATTTCAAGGCTGTTCAGTCACTTCTCATGGTGACTGTCACTCAAAATCAATGGTGTCTGCGAGTGAGGTCAAATTTGATTAAAGGACTTAATCTCCTAGCTATTCTTAAGTCTTTATCTTGAAGTTTCTCTTTTACTAATAGTGTGATAATCTCTGTACTTGCTGGTTAATTACACCCCAGGATAAACAATTGTCACCTAAATGCCTTTCTTCAACACACTTTATAAAAAAAAAACATGTAAACACAGGCTTATTCGCATGTGCACAGCCACAAATTCTGCAGTTCTGTGTATCTTCAGCAGTGCACGTACCAGACTTAATGACTTGTGTCTGGCATGTATCCAAGCCTCTGATCTACAGAGAGAGCCACTCATCACTTCTGACAAAAAAAGACATAATGGTTCACAAGCAGCACTGTATCACACAGACCAACGTATGCACCTTTTTCAACACATCACAAAGATTCCTCTCAGATCTGATCCTGGAAGAAACAGCTGATTTGATACATCTGCCTGCACAGAGAAATGGGCTCTATCCGAGCTCCAGCCTGCTCGATAATGAGGAAACATCCCAGATAACAGGACCACATATAGTGGCATAACTGCTGAACGTTGTACTTTTAACTGTACTACAAGAAAAATCTCTCATTTTCAATTCAATTCAAATCAAATCAATTCAATTTACTGCAATAAACTTTATTAGTCCCCAAGGGACCATTTAAAAGGCACGATGGAGCAGCATGAAGGACGGCACTGTTATTTAAAATAAAGCAAGAGAACTAAGAGAAGAACTAACAAATGTACAAAATATAATGATACAAAAGAATACTTAACACTGAGACATAAACATTCTAAACTACAAGGAATGTACATTGTGAAATAATGGCAAAATGATCGTTTTCAGAGAGAGTAAGTTCTATATAGGTATACAGTGTGTGTGTATTTGAGTTAGTTGCTAGTGACATAAATGTTTGCACTTTAAGCATACCTTCAGTATCTCTAGTAATAATGTGGCTGCCTTTTATGAGGATGCACACCACTCTGCTTGCTCCTCTTTTAGACCTGGCATGCTAAATGCCTGTCTAAGGAGCTGAAATGGCCTCTGCCCTCAAGATTTATGATAACACTGTGACCCCTAAACTTCCACATCACATGACTTCATCAGGATCTGGAGGAGGGGAGGGGAGGTGGCGTTCAGTCAGACAGTAAAAATAGTGTGTGTGAGTTCATAATGACTGGATCTGAGCCAACTAAAAACTTGAAGACATTAACACCTGAGCAGAGATCATATAGTTCTAGGCAAGGCTAAAATCTGACAGACTCCCCGGGCTGCTCTCTGTTGTTTGTTTACTTCACCGCACTGTACAGTATGTATCTGCCTGCATGTCTGTTTGCGTGTGTGCTTGCATGTGCGTGAGAGCATGCTGTGAGCGTTATTTCATGTGTCTGTGCTCTCAGTATGCTGAAGTGTGCATTCATGTTTGAGCCAGAAAAAAGCAGGTCAAAACACCATGGGGTGTGAATATCATCAGAGAAGCTACAGCTAATTAAACGTGTCATGGCTTTGAGTAAAACAAAAAGATCCATGTTCACCAAAAGCGAGCACTGACACAAATGCTCTTTGTTTTCAAAACCAGAATAACTATTAATCTCTTTTATCTCTGCATCCACTGGAATAGATATTAAATATTTACCGGTCTCAGACATTAACAATGCATCTAAATTTTTAATTCTGACTTTGGCCTTATTTTTCTGGTATGTTTGTAGGTCAAAGCTCCAAACTCCATTTCTTACAAATAAAGCTGTATAAAAAAGATACCTAAGAGCAAGAGGACTATTTTCCCCACTTTGTAATCATTACATTTTCCAGTGATACTTTGGCATGCAGTACACAAATCTGACTCAAACTAAACCATAATGAAAATGTTAAAATGACAGCAGAGGAAAAAAAATCTTTATTTTGATAGCCAAACCAAACCCAATTTCCTAAATATACTTGTAAAGTTCTCATGCCGAGAATATACTAGCTTTTAATTACGAGTACATTTAATTATCATGGCTGCCAAAATTTCTTATTTGTTTGAAACATCGTTTCTGCTTGTCCGCAGAAATTAACTTTACGCATTTTCAAGCTGCTGTCTGTGAGTAACTGCTAGGTGCGATGTAGGGATCAATTTAATGAGATGTAAGATCACAGGATCAACAGTGATGAAAATATATTTTCCAACTAATCAAATGCAAACCTCTATTTTTGCCATGTTCAAAGTGTTGTTTACATCCTACAAATTTGGCAACTTTATCTGCTCTGAGTTCTTTAATGTGCCCCCTAGTGGAATCCTCTCGCAACAAGCATAGTAAACAAGCAAGTGAAAAATTTCGATGATGATGAAGCTGGTTGCTTCCCCAAAAAAGCAAGTATACTATTGATCTTAGAGCTAATTTATTTCCCCTTTAAGTACATAAATAGGTATGTCTATAGCCAACACTGTCAAACAACACTGCCCACATACTCCCTAAGCATGCTTTCTGTTTGCATGGTTATTAAATAATACATCCACGAGAGAGCAGTACAGAGTTCAGAGTTCAGTTATTTTCGAGTTCCGATGTGAGTTTCAACAGCAGTGTAGCAAACATGGTAATGGTGGAAAGCTCATGCAAATGATAAGAGGCAGCGAAGTCAATGGTGATGGTGTGTGTGGCCATTAAACACATGACGGTTTCTTCTTCTTTGTTCCTTTCACTGGTTGCACGTAAGCTATACTGGGGAACAGCACTCTCACAATTTCAAATGATACTGCTCCATTTGGCTGTGCATCTGCAAGCTCTCTGAAAATGTACTGAAATACACAAGAAATTGCAGAGGAAAGACAGAAGGCTCTGCTTATTTAGTGTAGAGCACAAATGAGGCTTTAGTCTGACAGAAATCACACCAAGTCCTAGCTCTTGTAACTGGACCAACACAACCAACTTGATACAATTTCCTGAGGTCTTAATGAAATGTCTGACATGCTTTGGTCAAAATATCACAGAGATTTTAGGCATAGTCTCATCCTGAGTCATGTGTTGAAGTGGAATAAGTTGATAGAACACTGATTTACTAAACCCTAAAGCCAGGCGACAGGTTTGTTTTCTACAATTAAAAACATGCCATATGTTTATCATCAGCTGCATAAACCCTGGGCATCAGTGTTGCTACATTCAATTGAGTTTTCAGACTGTAACATCAAGAACTGTTGCTTATTTGGGAAAGTTTAATTGATGTTACAAGTTAATTTTCAAACCGGCAGGATCCCATAATGATGCATTCAATAGCAGTTGAAAAATAGTCATTTTAATTTTCCAATTGGAAAATCAACAGATTTTAACCCTGAAATCTATTGAATAGAGTGATAAAGTATCTATAGCCTATTTCTGAATTAGGTTTAGAAAACAATACTGGGGAGAGTTTGCTATTAACAGAAAAAGAAAAAAGAAAAAACTCCCTCTTTCAACCTACAGCAAAAAGCAAATGCAACATTATTTAAAGTGGAAGTTGAGTGAAGATAAAAAGGAGGCTGGAAATTTCTATTCTGAGCTGGTAATGTGATGTGGAAAACTGTCCCCTCTTCAGTACAAGCCCTGGGGCTGTTTGCTCAAGCATTTTAAAACAACTTATAATTATGTGCATAGAGTATGCATGGAGTATCCTGTGGTCATGAAAGCAACCACTTGTGAATCTTGGGGGAAAAAAGCTCCATGAAGATAGAAGTATTGCTCTGACCATGATTTTTTTCTTATTAAGGGATTTATTTGTCACCAGCAGGTGATGGAAGTGTTTTAAGAAAGCGTTATTTCATTGAGTGACTGTTAAAGGGCCGGTGTTTTAGGCCGTGTGCACACAAATACAAGTTTAGGTGGATTTGCTCAAGTTTTTTTTATTGTTTGGACATTTTGTCCAAATGGAGCCTGTGCTTCATAAGCCAAAAAACATAATTGTTTTTAAATCAGGCCCCAAAGTGAATAGATCTTAAAACATTACACCATTAGCCCCACCTTCTGCATGTGCATACCTGGCAACAGCTGCAACAATGGCAGATTGCAGTGTTCTGTTCCTGCTGCAGAAGCTATAATATAGCTTGTCTTGTTGCCAAGTAAGACAAATCTTTCCTTTTCAGCTTAAACATTTGCCATTTCTTCTTCGTCTGTTTGTTTAGATAGTATGAGTTTATGCTCATGCTCCATGTCTTATTCTCTGTTTTGGGTGCAATTCTGTGGAGGCGTTACAGCACCGATTACTGGCCTCACTTGTATACTAGAACATTTCAGGGGTTTTGTGTGGACACACACATTTCTTGAAATGATTCAGACTTTAATGAAAACTTTTTGAAAATTAAATTAGTTATGTCTCTCTGTTGATGAAGCCTTAAAGGAGGCCACTCTGGGTCATGGGGAGTTTTTCTGAGTATGAACACAACACCTGTATGGTAATTTCTATTAGAAATGTTGTACATGGAAATCTACAGCAAATTTAGCCATATAATGGGAATTAATAAGTAAATTGTTCTTTCAGACAAAATTACTATTTATCATTATCCACTAAAGATTCTGAGCTTCCTTTAAATCAAATAACTGCAAACACAGAGTTCTTTACTTTGAGGGTAAGAGATGAAAAACTTTGCTATTCTATTCTACAGTTATTTAGCACATTGGTTCCCAACCTGGGGTCTAGGACCCCCTGAAGAGCAAAGGGGGACCCTGAGAGTTTGACCATTCAGAGCCATTTTGATTAATGTCCACATAAAGTATACTACCTATCTTGATTGGAAAAGGTAAGGCTATATGTTGTTAATTTCACTTTGGCTTCATGGAAGGACAGGACTCAGCCAGAATACATTATTTATGGTGAGAATCTTACTTTTGAAAGCATAAAATCAAGGGGTGGGGCAGGGGGTCTGTTTGGGTCTGTTTGGGAAAAGTTTGGGAACCACTGATTTAGCAGACGCTTTTATCCAAAGTGACTTACAATTGAGTACACCGGTGATGCCAACACTGGAAGCAAGGAGGGTAGAGTGTCTTGCCCAAGGACACAATGACAGGTGACTGGGGCAGGAGCAGGATTTGGACTGCCAACCTTCAAGTCATTGGACAACCTGCTCTACCACCTAAGCTACTACTGCACCACTGACCCTTAAAGACAAGCATTTTAAATATGTATGTAGGTTCAGGTTTTTACTACTGTATATCCATGTGGGTCAGTTTTATAAAAGGTTATTGCAAAAGGCAACAGATGGAACACAACAGGTTTTTGTTCCACTTCTGAAATAAACAAACAACATTTGAAGTGACTCACTGAATGCTGCAATGTTGTTTTTTTCCTTTAATCCCACCATCCCTTTGTGTATATTCATAAGAACTATCAGACAGGACTGTCTCAGCTGTCAGATTACAGCCAAAAAGAGAAGGAGGAAATAAAGACAGAGGCAGAAAATAAGATGGAAAGTGTGTGTGTGTGTGTGTGTGTGTGTGTGTGTGTAGGTTTATATGTAAGATTCCAGTTTAAGCTATTTTAGGTGCACGCACAGGGGATTTCACATAAAGGCTTCTATGAAAGCTGAGACACTGAAAGCTATTTATGAGGCTATGAATACTCCCAACTCATTTCCATTGTTTGAAAACCGCCAGTTATTAGTGTAATCTTACTCGTGATTATGACATGATTATCATCTGCAACATAATGGATGGCTGTTGGTGTCATCAGGTGGATGGCTTGTAGAGGCATTTGCAACGTTTGTCTTTCAGATTGTGTTTGCAGAGAGCACAGAGTAAATAATTACAGGAGAGAAAACTGATGCATAGAAGCAATTGCTTCAGAGGGATGAAGCATGCCCACACACCATTACATGTACACAAACACACACAAACACTTCATTGATGTTGTCATGGATTTTCTGATCTGGACAGCACTGCACTGTTTCTCGTTATGACAAAGTGAAAAACAACAAAGCCAGTATCGAGTGGGAGCAAAATGAAACATGGAACAAAGTAACATAAGACATCAAAGAACTGGAGAAAAAAGTCTAGTGTGTCACGTATTTTTGTTGAGGATAAACAGGGCACGTAGCAGATCAGTGATGTGACTGGATAGAAGTGAGATGCAGAGGCATTAGAAACCACTGAGAAAGTTAACTTTGGCACAGCATTGATTGATATTGACAAAGTTTTCTTTGAGACTGATGTATCCACTTTACTTTTGCAGGTTTTATAAAAGCTTAGGCCTTAGAAAATGTCAGATAGTCAACATTTCTTAGCACTTATATAAAATGCAGGTTATGATTAAAGTAGAACTGCATAGGTTTCCAACCTTTAAACTCTGTGCTTCTGACTTGTTTTGATGGAGCACTGACGAAGTTCAGTGATGCCACCTTAAACTTGCAGTAGACAGGGAAAAAAAGGACAAATTAGCATAAATGGAAATTTGAAAGAAGTCAGAATATCACACGAAAGGAGTAAAGATTGATTTGCTAATGAAAGCAAAATGTGAACCCTGATTCCATATAGTGTGATTATTGTGGAAGAATGCAATGATCCAAAAATCATTTTTAAAAAGAGATTCACATCAAATAAATATATTAACTATTTCAACTTTTGATCAAATAATACCAAGAAATTGATCTAAAACCAGGTCTTTTTAAAACCTGACTTTGGTCCATAATCTGCCTTCAAATGCATCTTCAGGACATCTATCTGCACAAATCCAACCATAAACAAACAAAGCTTACATGCTGTTTCACCAGTTCCCTTGCAGGCACGGGGGGACATCTACTATATATACAGTTCTGTGGCTATTCATTGCCATCGTGTCAGTATATTTTATGGATTAACTGCATGTGACTAATCACTTTGAGTACCTTCTGCTGCACTGAGTGAAACTGATACAGATTAAAGGTATCAGTGTCACAGGATTTGTCAGTCCAACTCCCTGCTGTGCTGACGCCCCTCACTGAGGACTCAGTGTCGGTAAAGTTCAAAGTGAAAACATAATGTACGCTCATGCACACACACATATGCAGATAAAACCTTCTGGACTCATCTCTTTTTTAATCCACTTAACATTGGCTACTTTGAACCCACCAGCCAGTCCAGACACTGCCTGTCTGAACTCAGGGACATTTAGAGTGTGGGCACTGCTGTTTGTTTTAGTCTTATTTACAAAGAAATGTTTCCAATATATATTTTTTCTTTTTCTTTAATGTATATTGGGAAGTGGTATATGTTAAAGACATATTTTTAGGATTGGAAGAGTTTCTCTGCTCCATCAACAATCTGCAAATGTATTTGTATTTATTCATTATCTTGTGGGGGTTTTATTCTTTTTCTTTGCTCTTTTTGGTTGTTTGCTGTGTTGCTGTTTCTCTTTGGCTCTCAGGCATTGCTTTTAATTTACTTTTCATGTTCAGTTTCAATGTGATTTGTACAGATTTTGACAAAGCTAAACAACTAAGCCAGAGCTTGGCTTATGTAATTTGTGCCACTTTTTTGCTGTGCTACTCAGGAAAGATGCAAACATACATCAGCACAAAAATATCCTAAAGCTCAGTCATTTGTTTTCAGGTTCACCTGATTAATCCTTTATAGGACGAAGGACCATATTGATTCCTTCACAGGACATAAAAAATGCGTCCTCATGCTTCTCCATGAAATCATAGAACCACGTGGAGTTCTCACCAATCATCAAAGATCAGGCTACGTTCCAGATATTTCATTGAGATTGGCTTTCAATATTAAATCAGGAGAAACATTTAGTAGATACCAATTACTACTGTAGGACTGTTATTATTTTACAGAAAACAACCAAGTTTACCAAGACTTAATATGCTTGAGTATCACAGTAACACTTTTCTCTATGGTTACATTTTTTAATTTCTAAATATTTCAGTGAGTGCCCAATGAAGGGTTAAAGGGGAAACAGAATATTATGACACTATCTGAGTCAGAAAAGCATATTTAGTTATGTGAAACAACAGCTCCTGTACGAGGAAAGTAGACGAAGAGAGGTTCCCCCAAAGGATGATGAGTGTTGGATGTGTGAGTGTGCATGAGTTCACTGTGCTGCAATATAATATTGTCAGGGATATATCACACTATCAGTTTAGATATGTTACCTTGCATCCTCAGCTCAGCATTTCATCTACTCAGAGTGCATGAACAGTGTAAGCAGGAAAGTGTGTGGCGGAAGAGTCACAAATTATCAAGTCAGCTTACTCTGGCTTACAGGAACCTGTCAGAGCTTTTAGTTAAAAACTTAAAGAGACACTACTCAACTTTTACCATTTTCTCAGTCACGCCCCCTATCAACGGCTAATTCGGCATCCATCTTGCATCCTACCCAGTGACTGTAAAATATATAGACAGACCCTCCGTCACGTGACCCATAGGTTTCTAGAGAGCTGAATTGAGGATCGTTGGGCGGTTCCCACCGTCACCATCTTGGCAGCGTCACGAGTCTCGTCACTCCTGGAAAATACAAATATGGGCAACGAAGTGGCGCTGAGAGGGGGGCTGTGAGCATAGAGACAGATGATTGAGGCAGGCTAAAGCAAAGGCGCGCTGTTAGCTGGCTAAATACCATGGCTCCTTACTGCCAGATATCTGGCATCTATCAATCAAAAGGACACGCCCCTAATTATGAAGAATTTCAAGTATTAAATAACATCTAAACGAATGAGTCATAAAAAAATTCACTCCCCTCCCAGTTGTCATGAAGGCAAACTTTACCTATTAAACTTCAAATGGATTTTTTTGTACCAGGCTGTAAACATGTTTATTTCTGCTGGGAAGTTGGTCTTTTTAACATGGGAGTCTTTGGGGATTGACTCCCTTTTGGAGCCAGCACCTAGTGGAGGAGGGGTGAACTGCAATTTTTGGCACTTCCGCATTGGCTTCCCATTTGTCAGGTGGAGGTTGCCGCTTGATTTTACCTGTACTGTGAGCTCTCTCCAGGCAGTAAAAAACAGTCTCTTCTTGACTCTTGTCTTATCTCTTGCTCTGTCTTTGCCTCTGTCTGTCTTTTGTTTCCTCTTTTCCTCTGATAATTTCTTCTGGTTCTTTGCTGAATCCGCCGGTTGTGTGTTCAAACCGGCCGGTTTGTTTACATCCACTTGCTAGCCTGTGACGCATGCAAAGCGAAACTCAGCACGCATGCGTCCAGGTTGAAAAAGTTGTACAGTGCAGTTTCTTAGCCGCAGGATGCTGCTGGGCCGCGACAGCTCCAGAAATGCACATAATAGATGTCAATGTGCCATCGACATTACAGATTGAGCCTTTAACACCTGGCCTTCATCTAAAGTCACAAATAATACAACAAGAGGACCTTTTTCTAACTGGGTATTAACATTTGTGGTCCAGTGACAGTGTGTGATTGTATTCTGGAGATCGTGTGTTGTAGAGACATTGAGATCTGATCCAACAGGCCACATTTTCTTTAACATTATCTTTAGCAGTGTGAATTGAAATGTGTCCTGTCCACCCTGAAGGTATACACCTAATCAACCAACAAGCCTCCTGCAGGAGACTACAATAACACATTTGACAAGAGTCTTGCATTGGATTTGGGGTCAAGGTTCATCACAGTACTGAAATAAGGCAGTTTCCCTTTGATAGTAGAAAAATAAAAAGGGAATTTATACTTTTAGCAGGTTCCTAAAAACTGGCCCTGGTTTGCTTTAAAACTGCAAACTCCTCCAAATCTACACTTCAGCTATGACTGAAAAATGTGGCAGCTACATCCTCCCATATTTTCTCCATTAATTTATTTTTTCTATTTTTATTTCCTTAAACACAGTGAATTCTTTTTTACAAATAAGCTTATATCTGTCCAAACTTCAGACGCGTGTGTAGATGATTCTCAAAAGCGATTTCATCCTGGTGTCAGAATATTACTTTAAATACTATATCTAGCAGCATGCTGTCCAGAGAAACATTATGGCAGCAGTCAGGTTAAAGTTTTTGTGTTTTGGCTATAATAAGCTGAAGGTCAAACCAGGCAGCATGTCAGTCTTTATCAGTCCACTCTCACTGCCTCAGTGACTCAGAGTTCTTTTAGGAGGAAGAGGATGCTGCTACAGTAGGATTTCATGTCACCAAGTGTCGTCATGAGTATCATCTCTCTGTGCCAATTCAAACAACGGCAGTATCCCTCACATTGAAAACTGCCGCCAGCTGAAATTATGTCATTTTGAAAAATGTGCTTTCATTAGGGTCATGTAGTTGTAATCGCTGAGTGTTGCCATAATGACTAACATGAAGAAGACAAATGACGGAAACCTTTTGTATGTTGACTCAGTGTTCCTGTTCATTTCTTCTTCCTCCTGTGTTCATGATGTTGCTTGTCACATAGGGATCCTGCTCTATAAGCCTCCTGCAGCAGCAGCCTCCATATTTTTTAATCCTAATTACACTGTAATGACAGGTTTACTTAGTTATAATTAATAGTTTAAGTTTGGGTGTTGCTTTTGTTTCCATTTACTTCTGTTCACTTGTAGATTACAGTAAATGAATTGGCCAAATATATTAAAATTAAGATTAAAAGAAATGTCTACAGTGACTGTTTGCATCTTTTTCTTCACCCACTCAGTGCCAGGACACCAGAGAGCTGTTAAGCTTTATTCCATACTTGACTTGGGCTTAAAAGGCAGTGACTAAGCACAGATTTAATATTGGACCTAAAGCTACTTGGGGAAAGGAAAGTACAAACCGTCAGCTTTCTTGTGAAAAAAGAAAACTTGCAAGTTTGCACTTTAAAATATTTGCAACAATAAAAAGCTCTCTGTAATAACCTGCTGACTGCTTGACTGCTCCTATATCAAATGCAAAACAGTGATTTTTTTTTTTAGGTTTTAATTGAGTGTGTATCTGTGCGTTCCTGTATTTATGTGTGAGACAGACAGAAAGCGAGGCAGAGAATAGCTGAGGAAGAGGGGACACTAAAGTAGGGGTATTGGATTGAGGAGATCTCGCACTGCTGGCCAAATATAATGGCTTATAAAGGCTTCTAGTCAATATGCATGACCCATTTACGGCCAGCCACACTGCCACACTCATACACAACAGAGTGTCTTATTTTTATTTGTAGTCCTCTCTTGTAACATTGTGATTTAAATCAGGCTAGCCTGACTGTAGCAGGTGTAACAACCAGTGAGTGCAACATCTGGCCGTGGTCATCAGTGTTCAGACTGTGCAGACCGCTGAAGTATGTATGATTGGGCAGGGATGTTGCTCCAAAACATCTGTTCATTAAGTCAGCTAACAAAAATGTAACTATATTTAGCTTTTGGACTCATTTCTCTTCTATTCTTCTTCCTCTTTCCCCCTGGACAGCTGGCCTCTGGTAGACTGCCTTCCTCGCTGTCTGGATAGTTGTTGGATTTGCCCCTGATGTTGCCTTAACATCTGCCAGATGCTAATTTCCACTTTATAGTGCAGATATGATGCTGCTAGCTTCTTTACTGTCCAGGTGCAGAAAAAACATGTAAGCCTGACCCTGCGTTATTTAACTCTGATCCACGCAAAGAAAAAGGCAGCTGATATTACGACCTGCTGCACCAAAAGCAAGAGCAAGAATATATTTATTCACCGGCACAATAGATGATTCACAGACTCCTCTTGGTTCATGTGTTTAATAGACTCTGTGTGTGTGTCTTAAGGATGCCTCCCTGTCCTTAAGTCAAGCAGCGAGGATCTTTTCTGCCTTGATGATGTCAGTTCACTGATTCATGCTGTGGCTCTGCTACTGACCCGTAAGATGACTCTCCGGGGGGGGGGGTGTGGGGACAGGTTGCATCCATCACACAAGCTTAGAGTAGGTCAGTGATACAAAACCAACACACACAGACCTTACATATACTGATCAGCCACAACATTATAACCACTGACAGGTGAAGCATGTGATATTGATCATCTCAGGAAATGTCGGGGACTGGCAGGCATGTGGATGCTACCAGCTATTGTAGCAGATTAAATATTCAGTTTTCCCAACCTGAGTATCCCTCATTTTTTTTAAAACCACATATCAATTGTTTAAAAGAAAGTAAAATGAACGGTTAGGAATTCTACAGCTAAATATACATATAATACAAACTTTTTAAGAGTTTCTAAGGTTACATTGTGAATGCTCTCACAACGAGTCCAGGGTGTTGAGACAGGATTAGTTTAGCATTCTATTATACTATCATTTTTAAATAGAGAACACTGTGCAATTAAGGCTGAGGCAATCTGTATTTTCTTTTCTTTTCATTTTTAAAGAAAAAGCAGGCTTCTTTACCTGAAATGAAGGATGATAAAGTAAATAGAAAATAAACACCCACAGGGTGGATAAATGTCTGCACCAAATACTGTAGTACACAACTAGAAAAAATAAACATTTCAATTAGCCATTTAATTCATCACCAAAGTCAGGATTTTTACGAATAAGTTAATTATGTGACATGGTGCAGTGGGAAAAGACACCAAAGTCAGTGCATTTTTATCCTCAAGATATCTTGAAATAAATGTTCCAAATTTCATGATTTAACACATTTTACTCTATGGTCTGATGGTGGTATTACAGAAAATGTTATAATATCATCAAAGTTGATGGGATTCACTCTCTGGAGATCAGGAATGTTTACAACACATTTCATTATCTGATAATTATTTAAATATTTCAGTCTGGACTGAAATGAGATACAATCTGAGAGATGAGTGAGGTCCCAAAGATAAAAAAAAAAAAAGTAAAGGTGTGACATATAACTGCCGTGAGACAATCAGAAGATATACCCTAGGAAACTTGCTTCTGATGCTGTTTGTTTTCAGCCATAAAATGGCTCATCATCTAAGAACATCTGTAAACAGGTGTTGGTTTTTTGTAAATCACTTTATTCCTCTTCTGGGCTTTATTCCGCTGAGACTTAGGCTTGCTCCTCCTTTGTTGTGCTCATGATGAGTTGCTGACAGTTGCCAGTGCGAGGCTGAGTTGCTGCTTAGAAGTGGGTCAGTTTGTGCAGCAGTCTGCACAGCAGCCTCTCTGTGTCTGAGAACTGTCTCCAAGCAAAAGGAAAAATTGTGCCAGATTTCAATCGGATTTTACAGAAAGGGGATCTGTAAACAGATTGTTTTCAATCCTGCAAGAAATTAAGGGATATATCCACCCTTTAGGAGATAAAACCAAATCTCCAGAGGGGTTGCTGCAGTTGGGTTATGTGTGATTGGGTGTGAAAATATGTGACTGATATGCATGTCTGTGAAGAATTTGCTTGCCATCATTTAAATTTAGCTAAAATCCTGCTTCATGCACTTTGATTCCATTGATGCCAACACAAATAAACATTCAGATATGATTAGGCGAAGTTTGCAGCAGGCAGAGAGATTGGCGACTTTTGGCTTTTTTTTAACTTTGTGACCCTCTGAATGCTGCCCATTCAGTACCAACTAACTCATATATTGTTAATCTGTTTGGCTTTGCCTTCCTCCACTGCCAGCATCAGAATGTATCTCTACATGATACTCCCTAGTGGTGATAATATATTCTCTCTCATTTCCACTCTGAAAAATAAATCAACAAGCAAATCGTTTGGAGTTTCACATGTAGGACTTCTGCTGTGCAATTAGTATTTGAAAGCAGAAAACTTTCTTCCATTCCTTTGTACTTATCAGTGTTTCCCCAAGTATGAAAGTATTCTTACAATATCCTGCTAACTGCATGGATACTGGGTTATGTTCCAGATCTGATGCCAGGTGCTCTTTGACTGTTTCCATGTTCAAAACAGTGCGTGGGAAAGATGACCGGTTGCCTGAAGGAATGTTAAAGCACAAGTGATTCATCTTATCTTCGTGCTGGGAGCACCAGAATGATTTTTAATTCATAGCAAACTACCGAACCTACGCAAGCATTCAGCAACTCAGACCTTATCAAACACATAATATGATTTTTGCAGTGATGTATTTCTCCTCACATCTTAAAGGTACAGTGTGAAAGGCTTGAAGGCATAACGTGCCAGTTGAGGAGCGCAGAATGTGTATATGTGTGGTGATAATAAATTCATTGCGTTTGTCAAAATGGAGCAGACGGTCTCAGTGCTGCAAGGAGAGCAGAAGAGATACAAGATGCATGAATTCAGCTGAAGAAAGACGCTCTCTCACATTGGCTCTAAGCCATCAGTTCGTCAACTTAAGACATAGATAAATTAATGACGAGACAAATTAACTGAAATATATTAGAGCAATCAGTGTTACTGTAATGAGGTCTCACCAACTGTATATTAATTTTATACCATGATATGTCTCAGATCTTCCCAGCTTTCACTCAATAGGAGACCTTGATCACAGGAATGCGGCTCATTTATTGGCTTATTAGTTTAAGAGATGATGGGCTATTTTTATATTTCCTCTTCATACATTTATTCTCATCTTGTGACACTGTTTGTTCTTCCCTCTGTCATGTCTTGCAGGTGTCTGGTGCACTGACCCTGCCTGCAACAGGCGAGGAGTCAGAGGACCAGGGCCATGACCGTCCCTTCTGGCCCTGGTGGGCGTGCCTTAGTGCCATGGCCGAGGTTGTGTCAATGGATCCTGGGTGCCTCTTTGGTCGCTACGATAACCATGACTATGCCAGGGATCAGCCAGGCCTGTCCGCCACGATGTGAGTGCTCAGCTCAGCTGAGATCAGTGTCATGTCAGCGGCGGCGGCTCACCAACATCCCAGAAGGTATTCCCACAGAGACAAGGCTCCTGGACCTCAGCAAGAACCGGCTCCGCTGGGTGCAGGCGGGTGACTTGACACCATACCCAAGGCTAGAGGAAGTGGACCTCAGTGAAAATCTCATCGCAACATTAGAGCCCAATGCCTTCTCAGCCCTTCAGAATCTTAAAGTGCTAAAGTTAAGAGGTAACCAGATAAAGTTAGTGCCCATGGGAGCCTTTGCCAAGCTGGGCAATCTGACCAGCCTGGACCTGAGTGAGAACAAGATGGTGATTTTATTGGACTACACCTTCCAGGATCTGAGGAATCTGAAACATCTGGAGGTTGGCGACAATGACCTAGTTTATATATCCCACAAGGTAAGCTCACAAACATCTTCTTAGTGCAACAAGAAAATAACAACAAACCTGGCCCTTGTTCCCCTTTCTTACGTATATAGTCTTATCATCACACTGTACATTCACTGCTGGTCATCATGCATCATGTAAAGTAAATCAAAATGATCTCATCCTGCCTTCTTGTTCCCCAGGCATTCTCAGGGCTGCTGGGTTTGGAGGATCTCACGGTAGAGCGCTGTAACCTTACGTCCATCTCTGGCCAGACACTATCCTACCTCCGCAGCCTGGTCACTCTTCGTCTTTGCCACCTCAGCATTACTGCCCTGGAGGACCAGAACTTCCGCAAGCTCTCCAACTTACGGGGTCTGGAAATCGATCACTGGCCATACCTTGAGTACATCTCCCCCCTTAGTTTTCAGAGCTTGGATCTCCACCGGCTTTCCATAACCAATACCAATATCACCTCTGTCCCCTCCGCCTCCTTCAAGAATCTAGTACATCTCACCCACCTCAACCTGTCCTTTAATCCCATCACCACACTAGAGCCTTGGGCCTTCAAGGACCTGCTGAGGTTGAAAGAGCTCATCATGGTAAGCACTGGGTTGATGACGGTGGAGCCCCATGCCTTTGGAGGCCTGAGACAGATCCGGGTTGTCAACTTCTCCTCCAACGACCTACAGACTCTGGAAGAGGGCTCCTTCCACTCTGTTAACAGTCTGGAGACCCTCAGAGTGGATGGGAACCCCCTGTTGTGTGACTGCCGTCTGTTGTGGATCCTGCAAAGGCGCAAGACCCTCAACTTTGACGGCAGAGTGCCGGTGTGTGCGGGGCCGGTGGAGGTGCAGGGGGTCAGCCTCAGCGCCTTCACCGATTCTGCACTCTTCGATCACTTTACATGCCAGAAACCTAAGATACGCAACCGTAAGATGCAGCAGGTAATGAGGATGATCAAATTTACATTTAATGATTAACACATTGTAATTGTTTAATAGCTTCTACAAGCATAACAGTGTATTGTGTAACATTGGCAGATTTTTCTACTTCATATGTTAATCTCTTGCATTTATTTATCCTTGCACATCTTTCCACCGCCTCACCCAGGTGGTTGCTCGGGAAGGCCAACCAGTGAGTTTTCTGTGTCGGGCTGATGGAGAACCTGCACCTTCTATTGTCTGGATTTCACCACAGCGTAGACGTATCACAGCCAAGAGTTCAGGACGCATCACTGTTCTCTCTAGTGGTACCCTTGAGATCCGCTACGCCCAGCTTACTGACAGTGGAACATACATCTGCATCGCCAGTAACGCGGGAGGCAATGACACCTACTTTGCCACTCTCACAGTGCGCGGCCAGCCACTAGATGCCGCCTCAGCCTTTTTTCTTAACCGCTCACTGTACAGCAACGAGTTCTTCAACGACACCAATCTAAACAGCACACGTGTTTTCCTCAAGTTCACCTTGGATCTGACAACCATCTTGGTCTCCACGGCAATGGGCTGCATCACCTTTCTTGGGGTTGTCCTCTTCTGTTTTCTACTGTTGTTCGTGTGGAGTCGGGGACGCGGCCAGCGCAGGAACAACTTCACAGTAGAGTACTCTTTCCGGAAATCTGAGCCCGTTACTGGGAGCTCTTCAGGAGGGACCAGAAAGTTCAATATGAAAATGATATGAAACAACGCAGCCAGGGGTCCCTCGGGGGAGGCATGAGCACGTCCCTGAAACGTGTTTGACACATGCAAACACACACAGCATCTGACTCACAAAGAAGTTTGAAAGCACAATATAAGTTCCCGTCTGTGGCTCTACCTAAAATTGAACGCCCACGTCAAAACTGGAACCATGACTCAATTTGGCTTGTGAATGAAAACAAAATTACTCAGATCTTCCACCTAACGGTGGTCTTTTTCAGTTTGTGGCTTAAACATGTTAGAATGAGATTGCAAGAAACAATCATCTTGAAAAGGCTAATTATCGATTATTTTCTATAAGAATAAAGTTAAGAGTTATCGGTGAAAAGTGTTAAATTGGAGCTGGAACATGTGTTGTCCTGTATCTATTTTGATGAAAAATCGAGATTTATTTTTTCGTTTAAATGTCCCTTTTTGCTTTTAAAAAGAAAATTCTTACAGATCATTATCTAAGAGAATTTATAGTCAAGTCTTGTTACAAATCATGCATGCAGAGTTACAGATATGAGAGATAACGTTGTCTAACTGAATAAAACATTTGTTCTTAAAAAAACAGCTTAAATTGTTTTTGTATACAGCTTAAAAATATTCTTTACTTATTCTGATCACAGCTGAGTAGTGAGGACTACATAGGGTTAAACACTTCAATAACATAATAATAAGTCATTTTCTTTCAGTAATCAAATGATCAGTTGACAGTCACTGGCTTTGGATGACGAACAGACAAAAGAAACAAAATTTGGCCTTTTCTTCTTTGTGAGATGTCACCACAACATGAGCTGTGTGAGTTTGGGACGAGCGCACTGACCGAGAGCTACCATGGCTGCCTGTAGCCTAGAAGGTTTGGCCATGAAGACAAAACCTCTGGGCACAGGCCACCAAGATAACCACAGTAACCAATTCAAAAGAGAGCAACGGGGCCCTAGGTCGCAGGTGCACAAGGGTTTCTGGGTAGAAAGGAAGGGAAGGTATAAGGCATGCTGACCTTTGCTTCCTCATCCCTACGTCCCAAGCCCTTCTGATGCGCTTTCTCCAATGGGAGAGCGCATAACCTGCTGGCCTCCTCTGCCCCCTCATATCTGCTCTCTGCTGTTTTGGTGGTTACCCGACCTTACTGGTGCTGCCCGGGGGGAGCAGCCTGGATAGTCGGGTCATACTCAGAGGCAGATGGAGGACGCACAGTCTCACAAGGAGATCTTTGTGTAACAAACACCCTCTCTCTGATAGTGAATGACACACAGCAGCACATGTTTAGCGCCTTTTCTCAGGAAGAGTGAAATGAATAACCTACAGAGTGAAATTGGTTACACATGTTTACTCTATTAATATATAACATTCCAGCAATACTGTATATATAGCCATAAAGTTACCACTCATTCTCCAAGAGAGAAATAATGTAAAGTTGTGTGTGAAGAAACAAAGCCATAGTTTGCATCGGTTGACTTTTTATACAGTAGCGTGTGCATGATTCGGTTACATTATTATCACCACTGCCATCCTACAAGATGCCTCGATGATCATGAAACCATCTGCTGTCACAGGGTTTCACTTCAAAACACACACACACACACACAGAACCACATCGCGCTTATCACACAAAGTAATAAAGCACCAAAAAAGACCTGAAGTTGTGATGACGACTGTTCTCTATCTGCCTCTGCGACGGCCGGTGTGCGAATGTCTCTGCCCCCCTAGCCCAGTGCATTCCCCCCTTCACCCCCACCCCCCCATATACCCCCACTGGGTCCTCCTTTTGGGAGGGGTCCCTGGCTGGAGACTGAGGATTCAAATGTAAATGAAATCGTGTTAACCCTACCCACACCATGTGCATCGTATAGTGGAGAGTAGTACTGTGGTTTTAATGGAAAAAAATAACAAGAAACTTTCTTTGAAGTGTTTTGTTGCTCTTTGTTTGTCCCTTAATTAGTTTCTTCAGTTGTTGTTCCCTGTAACCTTTTTGGCCATTTACTGTTTTATACTTCCTCGTCTTCCACATTGGGCAGTTCTGTTCTCAACACCTCATGAAGTACACTAAATAGAGCCTGTGTAAATCTCAGTAGTCAGGCCCAGCGATATGATCATCAAGAAAAGTATTATAAACCGCTAAATCATGCAAGAATATTAGAAAGCAGTAGCTCAGATAAACAAAACAAAAATTTGAATTGTTTATTACTTTTAGTTGTTTGCTCAAATGTCAGTACAAGGGCATTTGTAATTATTTAGCTGGTGGCTACTAAAGCCACTCTGACAGTGGACAAAAAAAAAAACACAAACATCATGGCTTTTGTCTTCAGCTGGAAAGGGTGCTATTGGGCATTTCCCCACCCTCCACTTAAAGTGGCTCTGATGTAGTCATGGGTATTAATTCCCAGCACACTCATTTTCATCCTTTTTCTGGTGCAGTGCGTCTATCAACAATATCTATCATGGAGGCAGTTACAGTTTGTCATCTCTGAGGCAGCTTCTGTGACTTTTTGTCAGATTTCCTCTATCTCTGTTAAAAGAGGGCTTGAACATTATTCAGGCTGAGTTGAGTTAAAAGAGAATGAAGATAAAGATCTAAAATAGAAACCACTGTATAACTACGCTTTGCTGTGATACTGATTACTAACCCTATTTTCTGGCATGTTTTTGATGTTGAATATGGTGGAGTAAAAGTATAAAAAAAACTGAAAGGAAAACTCATTCACTGGCAATGTAAAACAAAGAAAGTCATCTTTTTTAGTATGTTTACCAGTATTTAAAGAAAACAATCTGCTACATGCTGATTCAATACGAAAATGCTTTAAGAAATCCAGAGGAACTTCACATTCTTACATTGGCCATGTTATACTCCAGTTTGTATTCTCAGCTGTAAATCTAATCCACAGCAAAACACTAAAAGTTTAACTTGGGAGCATGGGATTATAACATGGCAAGTTGTTCTCACAGGTTGTTCAGTCAGAGCTTTAAAAAATGTCTGAATATGAAGAATAATTATTACAAACATTAGTAATAGGGTGCAGAGACTTCTATAAAAAACACAATAGATAGAAAACACAACCCCATTTGAAGGCAAGCTAGACCAAAATGCACTGCAAACTGTATAATGGTATGTGCTTTAATGGACAGTAAGAATGAACAAAAACACAAAGTGTATTTACAAAGCTCTGTAGCAACAACAGTAGACCGTATTATGTTAATTAATAATGATAAGAAAACTGGTAACACTTTACAATAAGGGTACATATCATATACTTAAGTAATGTGTAACTCATAATGAACTAATGCATTAATGAATGCAGGATTTATCATGAATTCCTGTTGCTCATCATGAAATCATGATGATCTCAATGTGGATTCATGCGATTAATTCACACTTTATAGATCATCCACTGATGAACATCAATTGACTGTTAATTCATACATTCATCAATATGTCAATAAAATTGCCACTTTTGACCAAAATACAATTTAGTTCCATACAGTAAAAAGTTCTGAACCTCTGATCTAAAGGAAACTTTTAGTACAAACTCTTGGTTTGAAGATTAATTTTCAGCAGGTGAGAGAAAAATCTCAAATTCTACCTAAATGAATCATGCAAAACTCCATTTTTGTCCCTTGTCAGAGATGATGAAACCACAGCTTCTGTGTCAGGGTGAATAACTGAACAGCTGTTAAAGATTCATAAGACAAAATGAGAATAGATGAAGAAAATGGCCTGGACTTTAAACAGTGTCTGTTGCCATTTTGGCTCTCATGGTGTTGAGAACAGGACATTGCCTTTATGAATGTCTCTTCTCCCCTGAGCCAACCCTTCTGTGTTTCCATTTCCAGGTATTTCTCAGTGTAAACTAGGTTTAGAAGACAGTGAGAATGTCTATAGTGATTGTTGATGGTGTTATTGTGTAAACATCATTCACAAATGTAAGCGTAGTCGAGAAAGTGTTTCATTTTATTTCCTTCTTCTCCTTCTTCCCTTTTTGCCTGTCTTCTTTCCCACTCCCTCTCCCCTGTCTTTTTAGCATTCCCTACCCTTGTTGTCCCTGTTCACAGTATTAGGCTGGAGTATGGTCGTGTGGTAGTAGACACGTGTTGTGTGTGTGGTTGGCGAGTCGGTGTTGTAGTATTATGATTCGTCGCTGCTCATGATGCCACCAGACACGGAGCAGTGACTGGATCATTGGAGTTAAAAGATGAAAGGGGTGACCCAGGTTCCCTGAAAAAAACAAAAAAACAAAAAAAAAACACTTGTTCCCATCTCAAAACCTACTCATTCCTTAAAAATAATGTATTGAACCTTGTCACTCTGCACAGTGCTTCTCTGGGATCTTTCTCTGGATATGAAAACACATGCTGTATGAATTTTCTCTTGATGAAACATTGATACATTTGCAAATGTAGAAAGGGGTGGGTTGTTGTCAAAGCCTGCACTCATTTTCTGCCTGTTGCGTTAAGGCTGTTCATTCACTAAAAAGTGACAAAGGTCTTCAGAGTTGAAAGGAAGTGTTGGTTTTTATTCAGACCACAGAAGTCCTTCAAAGCTGAAGAATCTCAAGCTAAAACTTGTTTGAAAAAGAAATCTGAGACGGTCTTTTTACCTTCAATTTCTTGCAGTGGTTCATTTTCAGAAGTTTTAGTGGATTCTTAAAGATTTTAACTGATATTGACTCTTGCCCAAACAATCATTTCAATAGCTCTCCTCAGAGAACATATGCTCAAAGCTTGGCAGCCAAGTCATTGCTTCAGTCTGGCTGAGAGATTCTCTTGTGTTTGTAGTTGCTGTTGGAGGATACGTTGATTCATCTTATCTGAATCTTAAGAAAGTAGGCTGAGCAATCCCTTGCTCCCTTCTCTGGTTTATCCTTGCTTGGGGTTGGCATTACCATTGTCTAGACGCCCCATTTACATCAGCAGAAACTTGACTGCAAAGACACCTGGGGAACTCTTCAAAGATGCAGACCCAAATAAGAAAACCCTCAGACACCATAATCATGCCATCATCACCAGCCAAGCCTGAATTATTCATGGTTTTTTTTGGGGGTGGGGGGGGGGGGGTTGTGAG
>JAOXYM010000008.1:11909505-11920647 GCA_028567055.1 Leptatherina wallacei | reverse complement strand
GGGGGGGGGGGGGGGGGGGGGGGTTGTGAGATTGTTTCTATTCTCTAAATTAAAGATATCTTTGCTTTAATTAAACTAAGCCATGCACTCATTACCTTGACTAAAAAGACACTATTTCAATCTCACCTTGAAAACTGCGTGGCTGCAGCCTTTGTCTCTTGTCATTTCTGATTCTGCATTAGCTCTAAATAAATCCATCTCTCACTCCACATCCTACAGTTGCTGTTTTGATTGGATTAGACTTGAGCTAAATTATCAGAGCTGAGACGAGCAGTAATGGGATGACGGAGAAGTGAGCTTGGCTGATTGGGTGATTACTTGGCTTATTAGTTCCATTTCCATAACAGACCTCTAAGAACAGACTGTCATAGAAACACTAGAGTCTGGATTTGCTATTTTTTATATATACATATAACCTTTTATATAGTATCTGTCAGACAGAAATATTATTTTTGCCCAACATTTCCCCCAGCTTGACAAAAAGATGGTGATGGAAATTGTCACTGCTAGCTGAAATTCAGGTATAATTGGGCACGTCTCAGAGCTTTAGTGAAAGACTGTTTGAAGCACCTTGGACAAGATCATTGTTTCATCTAACCTAGAGCAGACCACTGCTCGTTAACCCGGTTTCATATAACAATACTGCCATCTAGTGGCTATTGTGTGCAACAGCACCTAATAGGACCCTTTTAATTCACCAGTACTGGTTTGTGAAGGTGAATTAAACTGAAATTCTGTAGAAACACGAGATTGACTAATAATAATGGATTAGATTTATATTGCTTATATTTATATTGTTTATTGCTGACAGCACTCAAAGCACTTACATTGGATCCATTATTCATCCACTCCTTATTTACACTTGTGGTAAGCTACATGTGCAGTCACAGCTGCCCTGGAGCAAACTGATGGAAATGTGGCTGCCAATGCGCGCCAACAGCCTCTCTGACCACCACTGTAATATTTAAAATATTCATACACCAACGATGCCGACACTGGAGGCAAGAATGGTGATGTGTCTTGCCCAAGGACACAACGACAGATGACTGGGGGAGAGTGGGACTGAATAGACTGTTGGCTTCATGACTGATTTTTATATAGCCATGGAAGGATCTCCTCTCAGCTCTGGGTTTGAGGAAGCAAAGTTTTGAGGAGAGGCCTCAATCTGATCAAAAGCAAGAAGTTCTGATCCTGATTGGATGAGAATCAGTCAGCAGATTAGATTCATAACATAAACCACAAATCATCACAGCGCTATACTTTCTCTGCATTTGACTGAGTGCTGATCAGCAAATGATTAGCCACTATAGAAAAAAAACTCTTTCTTTTGGTCTTAGCAGGTTGAATCTATGCATGCCTTTTTGTAAACAGTGATTGGTATTGCCAAAGTCTCACCTGCACTTGTATGGAGAGCCAAGGGTGCTGCTGGCCATGGGACTGGTCAAAAAGGAGCAAGTAAGACACTTAAAATGTGTTCAGTCCAATCAAAGTCAGAGGTAATGAATCACTCAAATTCCCAAATACAGAAAAGGAGTTTGCATTTGACAAAAAAACCTGTTTACTTGGGATGATTGTACTTTTACACATATCTAACAACAAACAGATGCTCTGATATATAAGCTGTAGATAACAGGAATGATATTCCAAGCAGGATGGTGGGACTGATCAATGCAGTACGGGGATAGGATTATTAATGGAATACTTGTCTTGAACATAGTCAATCTCTTAAAATCCCTCTGGTGTAGAAAGATGCATAGAGAGCTCCTGGAGACCTGACTGGCACTCATTCCTAGGTTTCCACATTTCCTTTAATGAAGATTTTGCTTTTTTAAGAACAAGAAGGTGCCAGATTTGTACTTGTTTTCTTCAGGTCTGAGCAAAGGTTACGCTCCGTCACCTCTTCTGCTCTTTAGAGGAAGCTGTGTTTTTGTTGCAGCACTCCAATACGTAGACGCAAATCCTTAAAAGGCATCAGCTGTTTTTCTTGAATTTGGCTCAAGTTCACTCATCCTCTTCTCTCTATTATAGTCTTTTCTCTTTCTGTCAATTTCTCTGTCTCTTTCTCTGTATCAACCTGGCACCAATCAATAGAGTTTCTATCGATTACTCAATTTTAGATTAGTGTATTAATGCATAAATATTTTTCTCTGACCGGGTTGTTACTGACTTGTGAAACCTATGAATGAGTGCTGAGTGCTCAAACTAAAACCAGAGCTTTTGTATGGACTTGTAGTTCAGCTTGTCAGATTGAGTGATGTCAAATGGTCAATCATTAACAGATGTGAGTGGCACATCAAAAAGACTGTTAAGCAGAGACCAAATTTGGACTCCTTTCTGGTTGCATCACCATCTGACGGCACCAGAGTTTTTTTAACATGTATTATGTGCTGTAATGTGTTGATCCTGGGATGCAAAGAACAGAAAGTGTACATATTAGATCTATTAGCCATATCATGTCATCAAATCTGTAGACCTCCTTGCCATGTCTGACAGAGGAAAATGACTGTTTAACTGTAAATAGTGTAGGTATAGTAACAAAGGATTTAACTGCTGCTTCTTTCTCCAGGGATCACCCCGGTTTTGCTCAGTCCCATAACTGCTTGGTCTCAAAAGAAAGGATAATAATAATAATAATAATAATGTACTTGTCTATAAAACACATTAGTTCTTTTTTTTATTTCACTGTTTGTTTTATATGCTGTCTGTCTTGTAAATTAACTACTTTTTCGTCATAAAAGCATGATGTGACTCTGTTGACTGCGTCCTGTCTCTTCTTGTGTGTAAGACAATGTCATATTGGTTTAGGTAACAATAAACATGTAAAAACACATGAGAATAAGCATACTACCTCTTAGTTCTAAAATTTTGCATGTCAGTGAATGACAAACATAGTAATTTGGTCCTTATCTGCTCTTTAAATTTGGTAAATAAATCCTCAGATTATCAACAAAATATACCATATATATATATATATATATTTACCATGTTATTATTAACTGAATAAAAACTAAACCAAAATGTAGACAGAATTTGTGAAAAACTAAGCACATCTCATGACTCAATAGCTTGTAGAACGACCTTTAGCAGCAATAACTAGAAGTCATTTTCTGTATGAGATTATCAGCTTCAAATTGTCATGGAGGATTTATGGCTCATTCTTTTTTACAATAGTGCTTCAGTTCTTTAAGGTTTGCAGGCATTTGTTTGAGCACAGCTCTTATAAGGTTTTAATTGGGTTGAGGTTTGGACTTTAGTTTGACAATATTTTGATCGTTAACACACCTGAATGTTCTAGACCAGATAATTGCAAAACCTCTCTAGGAGATGCTCCTATTTTCTCATGATCACTTGATTAAATGTATTTTATTAGCACCAGATCCCTGTGACTTACCCACTTAATTCCAAAAGAGGCATTAAGGGTGTTCTTAGATTTTCACACACTGTTTCTGTATTTTGAATTAGTTTTTACTCAATAGATAATGACAGTGTGAGGGGAGGTTGTATGTTCACACAACAAGACAATAATAACTATATGACTTTTTAAGATATCCTGCTGATAACAAAAATTAGGCTAAGCTTAGCTATAAGCTAAGCTAAAATAAAATAAAATAAAATAACATAACGACATAAATCTTTATTGTCGTCACTTTTAATAAAAAAAAAGATGGTGCAATTAACTAAATCTAAGGCATGAGAGATAAGAGGGCGTGAAATTGAAAAAATACTTAATAAAAACATGACAAATAGAAAACACGCACAAAAGTTTGATCTCAGGACGTATTGCACTTTGCTCATGGAAAAATATGGAGCAGTTCTTTTTTGAGTTCAGTGTTGTTGTTTCTTTTGGATAAAAACAGTTTTTTAACCAGTTTGTTATGGTTGTTAATTGCTCTGTGTCTCTTGCCTGATTGCAGATGATGGAAGAGACAATAACCTGGGTATGATGGGTCCTACGTAATATCTATTGCTTTTTTGCACCAGTGGGAGCTGGAGATTTGTTCCAAGGGGACAGCCAACTATTTTCTGTGCTACCCTTACGACTCTCTTCCTCTTGGAGGATGAGCAGCTAATAAAGCTAATAAAGAACTCTGGAAAAGGTAATCATATGAATTCATATCAATGCAGATTGATGTTATCTTTGTTTATCTAACTATCTGCAGGTCAGGAAAAGCTTCCTCATCACACTCATAAATTTCTAACCAGCGTTGGATGTGCACAGGCCATTTTCCACTAATTGTTGTCACACGCAAAATAACTTCAAAATGGTTTGCCAATGGTGAGACGAGTTCAGCTGTGCTTTGGGATTAAGTGACAACCATACATTATCATTATCATAGCTACTTTACACACACTCATTTCTAAACACTTGCAGAAAATGTTATTTCTCCAATCAGAAACAAGCTATAACCTTTCAACCTTTGTTTGTCTTTTATTGTTGAGACATGTAATGGGAGTTTATCTTGGCTTCGAACAGATATGCTTTGCATGTGTCAAGGTAGGTGTGTTTAACTAGCAGATGAAGCTTTGTTATGACTGAGAGGGTAGGATCCAGTCCAAGTTAATGCAATCATCTGTAAATAACATGATCATATCCAAACAGACCTATTCTGTATTTCAACTTAAGTTCCAACTTACTAATACCACCAATTAGTTTTTTTTTAAAGACATATGTATTGATTTTCTCTCATACATAAAAGGAGCAACTGCACTGCAAGACCAAGAAGAGCTAATTAGCCTCTCAGTTAAGCTAAATGCTTACATTCACAATTACTAAAATGTGAAGAGATAAATATGATTTTAAGATACCTGCGGTTTTGTTTGTTGCTAACATATGCATATAGACTCATTTCCCCAGATAAATAATATTGTCACTTGATAAATTAATCAAATATCACATAATTCTTAATTGTTACTGGTAATTAATATTTTCATTGTCTAAGCTTACCTGGACAAAAACAGGAAGCAGATTCTTGACATTTTGGGGTCAGTATCAAAATGATTTCTTTTCTCTAAATGAATATTCTGAATGAGGGACATATAACCACCTGTAAATGTTGTCTGTAATTTGTATGCAGAAAAAGGTTTAACATAAAAGTATTTTACAGGTCTGACATTATGTCATTGAAAGAAACACACAGTCTGAATGATTATGAGAGATTGAAGATGGTGAGACATGAAAGGCCGAAACTGACAAGCGGGGGGGGGGGGGGGGGGGGGGGGGGATCCATGAAGGGAGGAAATAGAGAGTTTATAGCTTTCACAGTCACCGGATGATAACTTCATTGAAAAGCTATAGGATATTTTATGGTGCTAATTATTTCACATGCACATATAAATCATAAATGTACTGTAATTTTTAAGTTTGCCAGTGAAGAATGAAGATGATTCATTTTTGCAAGAAAAGATTTGAATGAAAAAACCCCAAAAAGTAGCCCATAAATTAAATTCCCCCAATTGTTATTTTGATCAAGGAATTTTAAAGCAGTGTTAAAGCAGATGCACTTTAGCGAGGTAGTTTTTCTAAATTCTTTTCAGAAGTCAACAAAATAAATAAATTGTGGTATTTCTAAAAGATCATTTGAATATGAGAGTTACGTTCTTTTATTTCTTCTTTTTTTTACCACTAGATGGCATCAAAAGACTACAATTTAAAAAAAAAAGAAAGGAGGAGAAAAGACAAGCCAGTTGGCCAGTTGCTTGTTTTATTTATTTGTTTTGGTCAAAACACACAATAGACTCACACTGGTTTTCACTTGGTGTATTAGTTGTCCCAGTTTTTTACTTCTTTCTTGATTGCCTGAAGGCAGAGCAACATGAGCGACAGACTCAGAAGAAAGGCTCTCTGCATGATAGCTGAATGTGTGCATGTGTGTATGTGTGTGTGTGTGTGTGTGTGTGTGTGTGTGCAGGCATTTGATCAACATCTTCGATTAGATGTCCACTTAACAAGTCAGATCTCCACCACCGCCCGCCTTGTAGCTGGGGGAGGGTCCTGAATGCCTCAGCCCCCACGGTAAAGGTCACTCTGCAGAGGTTAAAGGTGATCACACATGCGCACACACAGACAGAAATACACACACAGACACACTAAGAGCCATTCTCCCCTTTTCTCACATCTCTTCTGTCCAGTTCATCCACCCTCCTCCACCACTCTCTTTCTCTCTCCCTCCTTCTTCTCTATTTAAAATTGATTGTCTCTACCATCACAAAGACACTTGGTTCTGATTGATTGATCGGTAAGGGAAGAGGGAGAGAACATCGACACTGGGGGGGCTTCCAGAGTTCTGAAGGAAAAAGCAAATGACGCCATTTTGCTGCACTGGCAGGAGTTTCAGCTGCTTGGCTGTCTATTTGTTTCAGCTTCTAAAGCATAAAAACACCCAGGCCGATCAGATTTCGATGAAATGAAACGCACACGTAAAACTCACACTCACACCTGAGTGATGAAACAAATACAGAGAAGACAATGTGGCGACAATTGCACACAAAGAGAAGAAAAGACACAGATATGAATCTGAAACACACATATATACACGTATTTTATACAAATACACAAACAGCACATAAAAGACCTAGAGCTAACAAAGAATGCAAAGATTACCAAATGCATTTGTGGGTTTTTTCCCAAGTTTCTCCCCCTCTCATCAACCTGTAGAGGTACAGTTCATCCTGCTGTTTATATACACTTACATAGAATCCATGCATAACAGAATCCCTCATCCCACCCCTAATGACAGAGGTGCATTGGTTGGTTCTCTTTTTTTTAATATGGGAATCACTTTAACACACATAGGAGACAATCTTCAAACACAAAAGAAGCCGAAAATTGATGCAAAACAGAAATGATTGTGCCCTCGATGTGTTGTTTGTACATTGATCTTCAAATTTCTTACTTTGTTTTCATGATCATCCTAAATTCTAATGTCTTCGTCATCTTTATCACAGCCTTTATTTCCAACCTCTTTAGTCAGTCCTTATTTTTGTCCATGTTTTTACCTTCTTTTGGTATTCTCTGAACTCCAGCTAGGACACGGTGCAAATCTACAAACCAATAAATAAAACTCAAAACATGTCAAACCATACAACTGCTTATATTTCACACGCTCCTTTCAGAGAAATTTTTAAAAAAACAGAACAATCATTTTGCTGTGACTCTTTTTTTTTCCGCTTTCATTGCTAAGCATTGTTTTCACTACACGAACCTTTACAGTAAAGATCTGAGGTATATCAAGATGAATTGTCTAAATGCCTGCCTTGCTGTAACGCTACCCTGGACGGAGGGACCAGCGAAGAGGGTTTGGATGGGCGGGGGTTCACCAGCGGGCATCGTGTGAAGAAACCTTTTCCACAGATTTTTCTCTTTGGTAACACCTGCTGAATTTAAGAGGCCAGCGGATGAGAGAGAGTAAAGGTGGAGGGGGGGGCTTGTAAACAGTCAAACAGACACACACACACCTACACTCGCACTATAAATTACACAAAAATATCTCTGGCTGGAGTGTGTGTGCATGTGCGTATGTGGAGAGGGCTTGGTAAAATGGGATTATCTCACCAGCAACATAAGAAAAAAAAGATGTGGGGGTAAACAATGTTGTCTTCAATGTGAAAAAGTGCTTTTTGAAACAGAACAAAAGGGGCTTTTTTTTTTAAATCATTAGGACCTCAACAGTGTGTACCCCTTAAGATTAACTATATGAGTTTGAAAATGTGTCTATGTGTGTGTGACAAAGAGAGATCAGAGCAGTCCAACCCCTGGTTGAAGGAAAAAGGCACTCAACTCTTCCTACATGACAAATACCTCTGTGTGTTTGCCATGTAGCATGACTGCTCTGTGAAACACACACTTCTGCATATCTGTCACTCTGCATGAGTGGTATGGTTGTGATTATGTGTGTGTGTGTGCATGTCCCAGGTCCAGTGTGAGCACAGCAGGCTTGAAGCATCTTTGGTACTGATGGCTGTGTCACAGTCTGCTTGATTCTGTGAGGTAGCCACACACAAACGTTTCCATCACTACCTCTCTGCTTTGGGTCTGAACTTAAAACATCAGCACTTAAAACCAACAATGTTTCTCATCTCCTTAGTGCCATCTCCAACATAAAATCTGTTATAGTACTACATAATGACCACAAGCCAGCTTATGGAGGAATGTCACTATAATATTTCCTTGCAGCTTTGTGGTGGGTCTCCGATGCTGCTGCCTCCCCTGCCACACCCTTTTCCTCCTGTCTGCACCTCCTCTCTAGTATGATTATCTCCCGCTAGAAGATGCTACACAACAAGTGGCTTTGCCCACAAATTAAAAAAAAGAAAAAAAGTAACGAGACACAAAGAAATGGGGCGGTTCTCATTGTAACCACAGAACACCATTAGCAGAGGAATGCAGCAACAGTCCAGTTCAAAGAAGAATAGAGATCAAGGAAGAGGTCCTTCACGTCTGGATAGTCCATTTGTTCCATCACACAGGTATTCACAAATATGCACAGTTCGTCACTTGTGGTATCCCTTCCTTGTCTGTGCATAGGATCAGTCTATGACATATTGATTTGTCTTTTTTTTTCTAACCTAAAGTTTTTTACATTTTGTCAAGAAGGTGCTTCTTATATAGTTTCAGCACAACATAGCACAATAGTCACAAGAGAGAAACCATGTGTCTATGGTACTATTATTACCCGCATCAGTAGTTAAAGGAGGGATAAAATGAAAGAAAGACATATCGGGGGAGAGCAAGAGAGTAGATAAATAGAGAATAGATAAGAGAGAGAGAGAGAGAGAGATGAAATTAAAGATTATTTACAGTTTTTGTGTTTTATGTTGATCACATAATGTTTATTCTGAGGTATGGAATGGGCAAAGTGCCCGTGTAGTGCTCGCACTTTGAAGGTTGTAATGACATAGAGCAGACACAGCGGGGTGCATGGCGACAGAGCGGGTTGCTTCTGTTCTCTGATTATCATGAAGAGGCAAACATCATTGGCACTCAGGATCCTATATTGTGATGTTTGACCTCTATGTTTGGCCACTTGAACAGAGCAGACCCCTCTTCCTTCGGTCCCCTCGATCCCTACTTCTGGGACGACACCTTTTTTTTTCTTATGTCATCCTTGTTTGATTGTTCTCCTTTTGTAACCTGAAAATAACCTACCGTGAGGCTATGCAGTCGATCACCATGTAGCCATATGAGTAAGAAAGAAACATTCAAATATGTATCAAAGGGGGTTTTTAATAAAAATCATAATAATCCTGCTTTCTTTTGTTGTTTTTGTCAAAGTGTGCATGGGGTTTGCAGGACTATACTGTAGTGCGTCCTATCAGAAAGTTATCCTGCAGGGCTGTAATGGTTTTTGTCGACTTGCTGGAAGTATGAGCTTTGACTAGGCCTACCTACATCAACATGCACATGACACCTTCCCATGTGTTTTGACTGGACAGCAGGTGGTGCTGTTAGTCAGATTTGGAGAGGGCTGAGTGACTGCAGAGGTATTGCACTCCTGTAAGTCCATCAGAACTTTATACACACAGGCAGTGCTGTGGGTTGTATTGGCTAGCAGGTCAAAGGATCTGAGACGAGCGTTTCACAGAGACCTGACACCCACAAATGGAATTTCAATCAGCCTCAGTGTGTGTTGCTAAATTAGAAAATCTATTCCATGGTCACCTGGTTTGACCCCATAATGGCCCATAGGTGGTAGGAATAACTTTGCAGAACTGGACAAAATTATGAGTGCTGAAACTGAGCAAGTAATCATGCTTAAATTCAGGTCACCACAGAGGGTCTTTGGTTGAGCTAGATGTTGTTGAATGTGTTAATTCTCACCCAAGCCATGATACCCACACCTTAAACCATTAGGCAACCTTTACCGGAGCAGAGCTGGCTTATAAAAAGTGAACCTATACCAGAGCACAGCTGATTGTGCAGACACTAAAGCTTGAATCGCCTGGCTGCCCAACAGACACACCTGCTGTCAGATTTCTGGATGAATGAAGGCTCAGTCTCCCTTCTTAAAGTTGCTAGTTCACTGAAGCAAATTCTCAGTTTTCAAGGCTTCCATATGAACCCATAATTAAATGGAGATCTTTGGTTTCAGATATAGAGAGGGAAACTATCTTAAAGCTATTGGATCTTTGGTTTGAGAAACTTCATTTCAAATACACGCTAGCCCACCTAGATATTCAGATGGGCATTGAGCATTATGGGCATCAGATTCAACTGGACACGTGTAGCACATGGAGCAGATGAATCAGATGAGAGTGGTCTGGAACTACACACACTATAGATGTGCAGAATAGCAGTCAGAGTACGCTTTTTCATTAAAACAATAACACTGGGGGGAAAAAGAAAAGAAAAAAACATCTCGTCGGCGCTTCCGTCGCCGTCAGGCCTTAGAGAATGTGTTAGCAGAGGAGGTACCGGGTAGGATCGGTGACGCGCTGTTGTTGCTGCTGTTTCCGTGAGGAGTGTGCACGTGGCCGTGCACCCCGTGACTGTGCTCCTCTGTGTCCCAGCGCTCCGGACAGCGGCGGCGCGAGTTCATGAAGAAGTTTGAGACGGTGGAAAGCTCCAGGCCCAGCTGCTGGGAGATGGTGAGCTGCATCTCCTTGGAGGGGCGGCGGTTCTCTCTGAAAATGGCTACCAGGGTGCGACGCTGCAGGTCGGTGAAGACCAGTCGCTGCTTCTTTGGCACCTGGCTGCGTTCTCGTCCCCGGTCCTCCTCCTTACGTTTACATGCTGGAGACGGGGAAGGAGTTGATGAAGGAAAGCGGACATTTAAAAAAAAGAGATAAAAAAGAGAAACGTTTTTATAATCGGAGGATTTTATGACTGTCAAAATACAGAGTTGGGACACATGTAACAGAAGTGAGATGACAAAAAGAAACAACGAAATGGAAAAAGGATATTCTGATGTAAAATTAACTAGAAGCTGTTTGGATTCGACTTTTAGGACCGAGTAAATCCTAATGGCAAAGCTTAGTGTTTGTTTGTTTAGTTTAGTTTTTCTTAACAATACTTTGTCATTGTAAAAGAGTCGTTAAAAATTTTTAGGGCAACAGAAAGCGGTTTGCTCGTTATCTATCTATCTATCTATCTATCTATCTATCTATCTATCTATCTATCTATCTATCTATCTATCTATCTATCTA
>JAOXYM010000008.1:11878350-11891115 GCA_028567055.1 Leptatherina wallacei | reverse complement strand
ATGTAAAGCACCTTGAATTGTCCTGTACATGAAATGTGCTATACAAATAAACTTGCCTTGCCTTGCCTTGCATACTACTGTACCATCTCTGTTTGTGGCATTAGTGCCACCAGAGCAACACAAAAATACTTGGTTTTTTTGCTTTGCTGTATGTGTCTGATCTGTCTTGCAAAATAACTGTTTGCCTACATAAAATTACTGAGTTTGCTGTCACCGTAATTGAAGATATGTCTCTACCTCGGTTTGATGGTGTCTCACCATTTACTTCCTCTAATGTATTATCAGCTTCCTTGTATCATGATCTTTATTGAGCATTTCCTCCCTGAATTTCATTCTCAGGTTATGGACTTTTCTGATTATTTCTTTAATTTGTTAGGGCTAAATTGGACATTGAAGTAGACAGAATCACTCTAAAAACAGGGAATATCATTACCTTGTCATCAGGCTTATCGGGTTTTCATTTATATAATACTGTAGTCTTCAGTGGAACAGTGATGTGCAATGCTGCAAAGCTGCTGAGACATTTATTTAGCCTGTTCATCATCAAAATCGTGATTAGGCTATTTTATTGGTTCTTTATGGGTCATTTTATATATAAGAGCTTACTTAAAAGAGGAGCATTATGAAAAAAAGAACACTTCCATCTAGGTTTAAACCCATGCTGGCATATGTGACTATGCCCTCATGTGCAGGTGTAGTTTGTGAAAGAAAGGGAACTTCTGGCGTTGCAGATTTGTTTAATAAATAGTCTGATAATAAACCTTACCTAACCATCACTTTGTTCACAGGAGCAGCTGCAGGAACACAAGAAGACATTGCTAAAATGGGAGCTCGTCAGACAACAGTCCTACTGTTTTCACAATGTTAAATTTTCCTGTTGTGAATTAAATTGCGCATCATTGTAGTCCTGAGATTTGTTTTTAAATTTTAAAAACAATTGTGCTAAATTTTACAGTTTAGCTAATTATTGCATGGGCGCGATTGTTGTTGTGATTTTGCATGCTATACAACCCCAGAATCAGATTATCAATCCACTCTACACGCTTTTCTTCATGACTGGAGTCGCTGGATTGGTTTCTGGTTGCTGTCCTGGTGCTGTAATGTTGTTATAGTAGTAGGCTACATCACCATCACGTTACAGGTCGAGGGGATCCATTGAGACATTGAGTCTTTCGTTGTTGTTTCTCTGAAACCAGTCAGTAAAGTATTGTAACACGTTTTAATATCTTTCAAACTCACGTTTTAGTTTGAAAGATAAGTGCTACTTTGCATTGACAGAGGCCAGTATAGCCGGCTGCAAGTTTCCACCAGTGTTCTCTGAACACCTTAACAAGTTCTAACAAAGTTTTCTGTTCAGTAACCTAATATAGAACTAAGTGAACTTATTACTTCAACAGACCCCATAATCAGTTGGTCTTAGTTTGTTTCGAAAGGGTCGGAAATAATATATAGTAGAAATACATAAATAAATTAGTCAAATATTTTCATATTCTATTGTTTTGACCATTGTCTGAAAAGTAGTGTCCATTATAAAGAGGTTTTTAATACCAAATAAGTGTGCAGAAAGCACCTAGTATTCATGTGCTGGAGTTTTTGTTATATTTTTATTTGATGCTGCAAATTCTTCGAGAGGAGATTTTGCATTTAGTGTGGCATTATGTTTGCTGAAAATAATCATAATGTTTGAGAAGCAGAAAGCTTTCCTGCAACATTAAAAATGAAAGCTACATACACAAAAGGCAAGTGAGCTTTTTTATTTTGGCACCATTGCTTATGTTTGTTTGTTTGTTTGTTATCTGGTAACTACATTTCTCAACAATGTGTGAAATGAACTGACAGCGACCAGTATGATGGGCTGTAATTTAGGATGGTTGGGAAATATGTGATACAGTTGCAAAGATTGGGCTAATCCTGGTCAAAGTTAAGTGGATAAAAGATTATCTGATTTCCAAAAAGCACATAACTAGCTCAAGATTATTATTTTTACTTAGTGGACCCTTCCATGTGGTCAGCAACACCTTATTTAACATGTAATATTTCCATCCTCTTTTTATCTACCAAAGGTGTGGTAATTGCATCATAACATGCTGTTGAACAATTCATCCTCTTACAGTGAAATATTCCCATTGCCAAAGGCTGAAAAAGGTCTCTACTTCCCTATCAACTCCACTGCCTAAAATATTTGAAAAAAAAAGTTCCTTCTAATTTTTATTGGAAGTCTGTGCTCCTGTTTTTCCAAACAGCCTTTTCGGCTTTGCAGCCAAGAACAGTGCATCATCTCCTCTGAATCTGGAAGAGCTTCCTGAAGTCAATTGGGGGGTTTGATTTGCTTTGTTATCAATTCTGCAAACAGTTCTCTTAAACTTTTAGTCTTCCAGACTGCAAATTCACCTCCACTATTTCTATCAGCATTTCATCATCACTTTATGAGCATCTAAGAAACATCTAAAAATGAGGTCCACGAATTTTCAGACACCAAAAAGAGTATTGGGCCATTAACAAGGCCTAATCTACCAGAAATCCATCACAACCAATACATTAGGATTACTAAAGCTGTGTTTTAAATCAAGACCAGGTTTTGATATCTGTTTTCCATGTAGATGGATATATTTACAAGCCAATAAGAGCAGGAAATATGCTAATACAAAATAGCAAAAATATTCAACAAGTATTTGAATAATAGTTTTTTCAATATGAAATGTGCTTGTACAGTTTGATATCAGAGTCCTTCTTTCTTTATAGATGTATGCAGCTGCAGTAAGAGGAAAACTTATACAAATCTGTCTGATACAACTACTGCAGACTGTAAAAAAGTAAACAACAGTGCCATCTAGTGCAAGGAAACTACAGCTAAAAATTACACAGCTTTACTTAGTTTGTGTGTCAGCAAGACATGTTTTTAATGCAGAGAACAATATTAATATTGTTCTATTACTGTCCTAATCACTCATAGTACAGAGAAGATTATATTAGTAAGAAATATATATTTTTGTTTAGTAAAGTTTATTTAAAGTTAATTGGTTTAAACTTCCCCACACCTCTGTTGTCTGTTGATTAAGTTTTCTTTCTTTAGTTCTATGTGTGAAGGTTTGTATGTATCTGTCTTTGTGTTTTTAAAACATGTTTAGCTGTTTTGGGTGTTCTTTTGCACCAATGAATGAAAATTTAGAATAACGTTAAAATGTTATAATAATGTGCCATTTTAAGATCGTAGGCTAACATATTAAGTAATGATGTAAAGAAATGTACGTGTTGAACTTGAAATGTAATTTTTAATTAAACTCGTAAGTTACTTTTAAACTGCAATTGGAGAAATTGTTGTTTTTTCCAGGCATTTACGAGCTTAAAGTCTTCTTTAATGAAAATATGTTACCAAATAAAACTAGGTTTCGGGAATATCTTTAGTTCTTAGTGTTTTGCTTTTTTGATATTTTAACTTCAGAACACTACTTATTATTATAAAAATTATTATTATCATGGCATTACAAAGTCTCGTTCGCATGCACTCATTTGCGCTACTACAAAACTCGATTTCCAAAAAATCGCGAGATTTGCCACAGGCGAAGTGATGCTGTGTTGCTTTGCACCGCGCCCCCTTCGCTTCTGGTGATAGTACGGGGCGCTGGTACCCGGTGTCTGTCTTCAGCAACTATACACCTGCTAATAGCCCAATAACCTCGTGTTTCTGAAACAAGAGGGGAAACGACACTGGAAGTGTTTCTAAGTAAAAGAACTACTTTCTATCACCTAGCGATACGTGTGCTACTGTCACGCATGAGCTAGCAGATAAAGTTAGCTGGTTAGCTAACGTGAGGTGCTAGTAGCTATGGCTTTAGTCAGTTGGCCATTACGTTTAAGCTAGTCTTGTGTAAGTGAGATTACCATTAATTTGGTCAGTGCAGTGACTATAGCGCTTGTTAGCTTGCTAGCTTGTTACGTCTGGTCCTCTAAAGCAACAAAACTAGCTAAGGTTAACGGTATTCAACTTTATTTGTATCCATTAGTTGATGTGTGTTTTTTAAGTCAGACCGTGGTCATATGAGCAGAAGCAGTGTTCGAGCCTATTTTAAAGGAGGTACTCAAAGTCCTTTACTTTTGCTGACAACCCGACATTAGTTAGTTTTCTTAATAGGAAACGAAAAGTTTAAGTAGTATAATTAGCATCTACAAGCTTGTAATTGGTTTTCATTTAATCCTCCAGAGCTGCGTGTGATGTTAAAGTATTACTGTAGATTGAATAACGAAGTCTCCATGAGGAAGTTCTAAACTTGGCTTATTATCACTTGTAACCGAAAGAAAAGTGTCATTAAATCCTAGCTCATAGTTTATCTATTGTTAAGAATGGCCCCCAAAAAGAGGCCAGTGCCCTTAAACATAGCTCATACCAGCGATGGATTATCCTCTCCCGTCAACACAGATGTTGCAGCAGAGTAAGTATTCTGCATATTTAAAAAAAAATAGTAAAAGTTGTTTGTGCACTTGACAGGGGAGTCACTCCAGTCTTCATCTGTTTTTTCAGGGCTAATTTAGAATCACTTAAAACAAAATTAGAGGAGCTGGACCTGGATGAGCAACAGAAGAAGAGATTAGAAGCTTTTCTCACTCAGAAAGCTAAGGTCGGCGAGTTGAAAGAAGATGATTTCCGTCGTATCTGTGAATTGGGTGCAGGCAATGGAGGAGTGGTCAACAAAGAGTGCCACAAACCTTCAGGCATAATCATGGCTAGAAAAGTGAGCTATAGACTTTTTTGAAAATAATGATACTTGTGTGGTAAAACTGTAATTTATGTTCATATTCAAATAAGTTATGCCAGATTCGTAAATTAGATATATTTATTGTTCTATTAAATGTACTTGATAGCGTCACAACTTTGTTTTCTGTTCAGCTTATTCACCTAGAAATTAAACCTGCAATCAGAAACCAGATCATCAGAGAACTTCAGGTCCTGCATGAGTGTAATTCACCCTATATTGTGGGATTTTACGGAGCTTTTTACAACGATGGAGAGATCAGCATCTGCATGGAACACATGGTGAGAAAAATGGAGAGGGTGGCTATAGAATGCATTGAATTAAGTGTTTTAGAGCTACACAAATTGTATAAATGGAGTGGGTACTTTCTCCACGATGTGTTAAATGCACCCTCTTTTCATATAAAATCATCTATTAGTTTCATGTAATAAATATATTATTATAATATCTTTGTTGTGTTCTCTCTTGTGCAGGATGGTGGATCTCTGGATCAGGTATTGAAAGAAGCAAAGCGTGTCCCTGAAGAAATTCTGGGTAAAGTCAGCATTGCTGTAAGTAGGCTGAAACACTGCTTAATCTAAGTAAGATGAGCAATTTTATCAAAGTCTAAGCAATCAAGGTCTGTAGTAGTCACATTTTCACTCTTCAGGTTTTCAATTGAGCTCAGTGTAGACCATGCACTTTATATGCATACACATGTGATCAGCCCAAACAGGTTTCATACTTCTTTCTCAGTGTTGTTTCACATTAGGGCTATTTAAGATTATTGACTTTTGTAATAGTTTCCCCTTTTCTGTTCCAGGTTTTGAGAGGCCTTGCCTACCTACGAGAAAAACACCAAATCATGCATAGAGGTATCATAATTTTTACTAAGCTGTTGATTTGCACCATTTAAACATATGACATTTTTTCTATGATGCACAATGCATTTGGGTTGCTTATCTATGTATTTATAATGGTTACTCTGAAGACAATAATGTGATCAAGATAAGTTGATGTTATTCTTGGCAGATCATTAGTTTGCAGAAATAGACTTTTCTTTTTTCTTCCCCAGATGTGAAGCCCTCAAACATGCTGGTGAATTCACGAGGCGAGATCAAGTTGTGTGACTTTGGTGTGAGTGGGCAGCTCATAGACTCTATGGCTAATTCCTTTGTTGGAACAAGATCCTACATGTCGGTATGTTGATCTTCTCTAAATTATGTCTAAAAATGATTAATACAGTTTAAGTTATTTACATTACTCTCTGACCTTTATGCCTGGATTGATCTGTGTTGTGACTTTTCCACACAAAAGTTCTAATCCTATGTCGGTGTGTAGTTCAATAAAATATTTTTAGATTTTCCAACTTGATTAAAGGTACTAGCTCAATTAAATGTAAATAACTTTTTTAATGTTTACTTCCAGGTATAATCTAATCTATTGATACTAATTTTAACTCTAGTCCAGTACTTAAACCTTTTACGTCAAACTGTTTGATGTCTGAAGAGTGAGCAACAACCTTTATTATGTATTTGTTTAATGACTTTTTTGTGTTTTTGTTTGCTGTGTAGCCTGAGAGATTGCAGGGAACCCACTATTCTGTGCAGTCAGATGTGTGGAGTATGGGTTTGTCCCTTGTAGAGCTCTCGATCGGACGCTTCCCAATCCCTCCTCCGGATGCTAAAGAACTGGAAGCTATATTTGGACGACCCATTTTGAATGATGCAGAGGGGGGGGCACACAGCACTTCACCTAGACCCAGACCACCAGGTAGACCTGTCAGTGGTAAGCATCATACACACATACAAAAAATGTTTCAAGTAGCTATATTTTTATGCTAGCCATTCCAAAAGGAATGGCAATCCACTAGAAATGTCAAGCCATGATGTTAATTACTTGTATGTTCTGTGATTACTAGATGCTGAAAAGGAATATTTACTCTTTTTCTCTGAGTTTTCAATAGTAGTTATATAAAACATCAAACTAAATAAATTATGGCTTTATTCCCCAGGTCATGGTCCTGTAATGGCCATCTTTGAGCTTTTAGACTACATAGTCAATGAGGTAAGAATCAAAGAGTTAATCCAAAGTCATATTCCTTTTCATCCTACTATTAAGGTAAGGTAACACTTAACCATTTTTACTCAACTTTTCCTCTGTTTTTCAGCCTCCTCCTAAGCTACCACATGGTGTATTCACCAATGATTTTCAGGATTTTGTGACAAAGTGGTAAGGGAAATTTTAGTCCAAATGTATTACTTCTGTATTAATTCTTGCTTATATATCTATTTTTTCAAGTGTTGTAACTATTACAAGTTATGTCTAAGGACTCTTTCCTAATTTGATGGATGTAGAGATCTCCCTAAACAAACTTTCTTGAATTGTTTCCACAGTCTAATGAAGAATCCTGCTGACAGAGCTGACTTGAAAATGTTGATGGTAAGTATCCTCGCATTTTCTACTGCCTCCCATTCTGTTTTGGAAATCCAAATTGAAGTAAGGATTTAACTTCTTGTTTCCACCACATTGTGCCCCTTTCTGGAAACATTTCAATTTACTTACCTCCTTCACATGGCATCATTTTACATTGGGCGTGTTTCAGAGCTATGCAACTTTAGAAGTCACAATAAGTCAAGGAAAGTTACATATTATCCATCCATCCATCCATCCATCTTCAGCCACCTATCCGGTATTGGATCTCGGGGGCCGCAGCCTAAGCAAGGAAGCCCAGACTTCCCTCTCTCCAGCCACATTAGCCAGCTCAAACGGGGGGATCCCGAGGCGCTCCCAGACCAGCAAAGAGATGTAATCCCTCCAGCATGTCCTGGGCCTACCCCGAATTATCCTCCCAGAGGCATCCTAACCAGATGCCTGAGCCACCTCATCTGGCTCAACCCAACTGCTTCACACTCGGCTGCGAATTGCTTCAGTGAGAGCTGGAGATCACGTTTTGATGAAGCCAACAGAACCACATCATCTGCAAAAAGCAGAGACCCAATCCTAAGGCCACCAAACCGGATCCACTCAACACCTCAGCTGCGCCTAGAAATTCTGTCCATAAACGTTATGAACAAAATTGGTGAAGTGCAAATTTGGCGGAGTCCAACCCTCAACTGCAACGTGTCCGACTTACTGCAGGCAATGCAGACCAAGTTCTGGCACCGGGACCGGACAGGTTGTGTAAGGGGGTCCGGCACTCTATACTCCTGGAGCACCCCCATAAGAGTCCCCGGGAAATACGGTCAAACACCTTCTCCAAGTCCACAAAGCGCATGTAGTTTTGTTGGGTGAACTCCCATGCCCCCTCCAAGACCCTGAAGAGGGTATAGAGCTGGTCCACTGTTCCACAGCCAGGACAAAAACCACACTGCTCCTTCTCAATCCGAGACTCTACTATCCAACGGACCCTCCTACATATTATTCCTTTATTTAACAACTTACCTGACTCATAAACTCCAGGTAGTAAGAGTAGTACCTGTAGAAAAGAGTAGTCAGTATGTTCAGACTTTGGAGTATCAGGGAAGATTCCGGAAGGGCAAACGGAGCCAAATGATGCTTAGAAAAAAAGGCAGCAGGAGTGTGTAGGGGTCCGTGTTGCAGAAATCATTGCCACATGGATGTTTTTTTTTTTAGTAGACAAAAGTATAGAATTTGCTTAAACTGCAATTAACTTTTTGAGCTTTTGATTTATTCAATATTCACTTTTCTCTTGGCCCTTTTCTGAGTAGCTTACAGTGGGGCCCTCCTGTCAGGAACCATCCCTGATTTTCCAAAATGTGACTGACTGCTGTCTAAAGCAGGCGAAACATGGTATTTTTAAGTTCAAACAAGAGATTTTAATTTATTTGTGTTTGTGCTTTGTTGCAGAACCACACATTTATCAAGCGGTCTGAGGCTGAGGAGGTAAACTTTGCTGGCTGGCTTTGTAGAACCATGGGACTGAACCAACCCAACACTCCAACACGCCCTGCAGATTGAAGATAATCTGTATGACCATGCACACAGTATGTTAAAAACATGGAGAAGATGCTACCCACAACCATTCTCCGAGTTACTGAAATCTCCTTGTTTACCACTATCTCCTTTTGGTGGCCCTGTAAATCCTTGAGCTGTAAATCAATTCTGTTGACATTTTAACCAGCGAAAGCCATTCCAGAAGAAGTAGTCTGTCAACAACAATACAAAAAAATCATTACTAAAATGTATGAAATTCCGTGCAGAAGTTGAGGCCTTTAAATCATTTGTCTTGGCTACTGTTGGACTATTTTTCCTTGTGAAACAGATTCAGTTTTATCAGTGTCCTGTTCTGAACCTGCACATGCCATTAAAGCTGAAAAAATGTCTATAAAAATGAAAATACAGATATAAGATACTGAACATGCTTCCCCCCCCCCCCTGAATTTCTTTTAAGCTTACAATACACGTCAGTCCAAACCATTAGTTATAGTTAGGAATTTGTACAGTTGTAAAGATGAATACATATATTGATTTGTTTTATATCTGGTATGCAAACAAATTGAAAAATGTAAGTTTATTTTACTGAACAGATTCAGTTATGGCTGTCTGTATTAGGAAGAGAGGATTGTGTGTAGGATGTTTGACATGACTTTTTAACTAATTTTGAAATGTCTTGAGGTAAAGCACAATGTTCAAACCATTATAGCATGACCCTCATGTCAAACTCTGATAAGTTAAAAAGAAATGAATAAATAGAAACTTGAATACACTGTTCCTTTTTGCATTTTGAGTTTCTTCCCGAATAACTTAAAACAACATGATATTGTTGCCATCAGTGTAGTCATGATTTAGGCAGAGGCTGGCTTAGGAAAACTAGAAAGTTAGAACCTATTGTATCAAGAAACACTTGTCTGTTCAGCTAGCTGTATCATGGCTCAGGGAGCAATGTCAGCTGCAAACAATTGTCATTGTGAAATATATTTTGTGCTGTAAACAGGACAAATTTGCCATGTGTTTCCTGTGTTGGGGCATTTTGCTCCTTGGTCTTTGTTCTTTATGATGTAAACTTCTTCCTGACACTTAAAAAAAAAGTTCTGATTCAGTAAAATGTATATATTCTTGTGGCTTCTTCTGTCCTATTTTAAGAAATAAACAGAAGGGGGCAGCAAAGGAGGTGCTTATCACTTAGGGCCTCAGGTACAAGTGCTATAAATTGGGCTGTGTTACCAAATTGGGACATGAAAATATGTCTGGGCCAAGGGGTATGTTGCATTTAACCTAATAAACAAAACCAGTAATTCAATAACTCAAGATTAGGATGTGGCACAGCAGATGTATATTATTCCACCTTTTTAAGATGAAAAGAACAAAGCAAATCTGTCTAGTTGTTAGTATTAATAAAATGTCTTGCCTTGAGAGTTTGTTGACTCCAGATTTAAGGTGTGAGACCTTGAGCTCAGAGAATGACAGTGTTGCAGTGTTTGGTGTGTCTGTGTCTGAGCAATGTTGATGGGAGGGGGAGAACTGCAGCAGAAAAACAGCAAAGTCTGCAGTCATTAATATGCAAATATGCAAATGAGAGGGTAATTAGGATTGGGCGTTTGTCAGTGGCTCTTTGATTGCTAATGAATTCCAATCTGCAAGAAAAGGGGAGGGGGTGATGAACTAAAAACGAGAAAGAAAGAAAGACCAAGATGGTATGGTGCATTTCCCCTTTCCTCATAAAAGGGAATATAAGTGTAAGTAAGTGGTCCATACAGTTTTAGGCCCTATAGAACAGAAGAAATAATCATTTGATTATTAAAAACAATACCAAAGACTTCTACTATTTATGCATTCACATAAAAGGACGAGGTGACAATCCCTGCATTCAAAACTAAAAAAAAGAAATATTGTTTCAAGAATGCACTGAATGAATGAGCTAAAGTTGCATTTCTGCACCAACAAATATCTCAACATATTAGGGTGGGAATTAATGCCAAGATAGTTATCCCTGCTGAACATTCAGAACATCAAGCTGGAGCCATTGCAGGAAGGTAGAAAATGTTTTGCTCATAGAGCAATGTGGCCAATGTGTTTTGTTTTTCTTATTTTGTGGCAAACAGGACCCACAGTTCACACACGAGCACACACTGTTGTTATTGCTCTTCTCATGGTCCCTGGACACTTGTACATCTTCCTCTTTGGCGGATGAAATGGTAGTATGTATATGTGAAATTAAAGCAGATTGAATGTGAGGAATGGGTTGAAACAGCTGCTCATGTCCCCATACAGCATAATGGCATTTTTATATTTCATTGGCCTCAAAATTGACTACTAGTATATCAAAATATGTGATACCCAAGGGGGGAAAAACAGCAAAACAAACAATGAAGTCTTCATTGTGACTAAAAAGTATAAAACCATGTACCAGTACTTTATTGAGTCAAACTGACAGTGTGATATTTTCATATGTTCTTAAATATTTGACAGTGCCAACAGTTATGTTAATATACACTATCTGGAATGGGGTGCTAGAGGCTGATCCAGCCCCTGCTCTGTGTGAAGTGTGTTTGAAAGAAGGGGGGGGGTATTTTTTACAGGAAACAGGAAACCAGAAGTCATAACAGGATGCCCCAGGTTTTGATACTGTACCTGATGCGTGGGTGGCTGTTTTGGGGTAACCCATTTACAAAGCCTTAAGGTTTGTGTCTAAAAGACGAGAGAGCCCAGGAAAGCGTGGGTGGTGAAGAGGGTACACACTTTGGGGTTAGGAAAATGGAGTTCCACTCTAAATATAGCTTTTTTTTGTGTCTTGCTCCCTGCCATAAAACCTTGATGTTGTTTTGTCACAGTCTTGTTTGTCCTACTTTTAAAAAGGCATCAAACCAAACAACCTTTGATGCTTTGCATAGAGCAGTGATATGATCGCTTCCATGAGAATATATGCACCACCTTTCCCCAGGTGTACTGTCGGAGCATCACACTGAATCTGTGACATGAAACTAGTTTTGTCATAATAAGGTTGATGTGCTCACACCGACTTCATGCAGTTGCAGATCTGAATTGAGCTGTACCCTTGCAGCTGTTCTCATTCAAGTCTGTTGTCTTTAAGGGAAAGGCAGAAAAGAGACATTGCTGCCAATGAAAATATCTTGTTTGTTACAAGCCAGATTTTATAAAGAAAGCTTGATCATAATTTAGCTCAAAAGAATTGCATGATAACCAGACCCACTCTGTTAATCACATACAGGTGTGTGATTCAGTTGCATGTCTGCAATGCATGGCGTGCACATGTGCATGTGCATGTTTGTAAACCACAAAGTGGATGGCTGAGTTTTCTCGTAAAGGCCAGCACAGATGTTACTTTGGTTGTTTCCCCTCTAACCAATTGAGGTTTTCACTAGAAAGTCTGAAGACAAAAGCTTTTATCAACTACAGTTTTGTTTACATGACCACAAAGGTACAACTCATGCTATTCACCAAAATGTTCATTTTGAAGTTTTAATGGCTTATTTAATCTATTTACTTGATTCCTTTTCGAAAAGAAAATAGCTCCATCACAATGGGTTTTTGTTTGTTTGTTTTCTTCCACAAGTTTTTCCATTCAGCATGTAAAGTACATTTTCAAAGTTCATGTGTTTTTGCTCCCTGCACAAATAGTTTATACTACTCACTATTTTAATGACACTATTTGAGTATTTGGCTTTCAGTATGATGTCAGAATGTACCTAAAATGTAGCTACTATAGCCTTTACAGGTGAACGGAATTTCTTCTCTTCACTGTTGAATGCACATGTACAACTGCTCAATGTGTAAGTATTTATTGCACAACATACAAGTGGAAAAGGGTCTTAACAAGGTAAAAAAACAACAACAAAAAAACAACAATAACCCAGTGTTTTAACCATGAATCAACCACTAAATGTTCTGGTTTAATTACAATTTGTGTTTAAACAGTCCTCTTCATCATACTGTTCATATTTTGACATCATAAAATCCAAGACAACACCTAATAAAAAAACCACATTGCATAACTCTACTTTAATACATTTGTGATATATCAGTGTAGCATGAACACAGACACACACACACA
>JAOXYM010000008.1:11856699-11867230 GCA_028567055.1 Leptatherina wallacei | reverse complement strand
AGAGGACGGTACGGTACAGTTCAAGATTGATCAAATACTATCATGAGAGTATTCTTGCCAGCCATTATCTCCCAGCCCTATGTGTCATGCTGAACAAATCAGCCCAAGCAGTTGGCAGAATCACTGTCTAGCAGATTAATTGATTCTATAAAGCAGCAGCACGTAATTCTTTTTTTGTTTCTTTATTTATTTGGTTTTTGCCTCAACACATTTCTGTGTCTAGTGATCCCTAGATTTTGTGGATCTCATAATGTTAAACCACTCAATCTACCATTTCTTCAGATACAATCAAATGAGTGTTGGTAGATTTAAGTAAATGGTATTGATCCAAATACTGGGGCAGAGGCTACTGAAGTAGAATTGTGGCTTAATGAAGTATTTAATTTTAGTATTCAAGCCAGTGTACATTAAGTAAGGGTGGTTATGAAATCTTGATTTTGTGTTTACCTGAAAATATGTTATCATATGATTCCTTCAAAACAAAAACAAATAATAGTCTAACTATGTTCTTCATGTTTTCCTTGGAGTCAGTTAGATGCCCTTTTCCCTAGTATAGTTTAGGTTTGAGGCAAGTATAGGTTTAACAAGTGTGGCAAACTTCTCTTTTAGAGTTATTCATCTTATGTGTTTTCAGTCACTTTAATCTTTTGGTGACTAGAAACTGAAAATCCTAACAAGTATTTTAAACTGGTATGGGCAAAAATGCAGAAGGAGATGACAAAAAATTTGCATGAAAGTTTCAAGCAGATGTGTGACTTACTCTCAGAGACTAAAGAGTGTTCAAATCACAAATAAATACACTATTTGAAGCTGGAATACATGGCATATTGTTTAAAATGCTCATAATTTTAGATGACATGGTGAAAATATAAACTAAGCTGTATGTGTTATTGGCTTACAACACATTGTGTTGTGTTGGGAAAAAAATCTTGTGACTCACAGGTTAAAACAGCAGGGCTTTGTCATTGTATATTGTTCACTGTTTCATTTACACTGCTCACTCTCTTGAGATTTTATCTGACATCATTCTTCGTGTCTGTGTGACTCACTTTGCCAGGGAAGGAAGGTGTTGTATAGACAAATAGCACATTCGGTTAAAGTTGGCCTGGGGCAGTGTTCCTGTAAAAAGGGAGACATGTCTTAAAGTTAGGTCAATACATGTGCCTCAGCTTTGCTCATGAAGCCTGTGACTCAAGCCGTCTGTCTGTTTCCAGAATCTCTTCCTGTGTAATTATAGACTAGCAGTGCTTAAAGGGGTGTTGCATGCTGGGAGGAGAAGTGCACTGGGGTTCTCCAGAGAATTTTTCTGATGTTACTCACCCTTTTTTTTCATTATTCTTTTTCCATTTCACATAGTCTGTCTGAATACCGGACTGCTTGTTTTCTCCTGATTTTGGTCCTTCTTGTGGTCATGTGGAATGTATTTCATTTTGAATTTACAATATGTATTTCTAACCACTGTAGGAATATTATTTCTTTTTTGGAGGTTGAAGAGGTTGCCCAGGTTTTCAAAGAAAAAAAAACTTTTTAGTCTCTACAGGAAATGTCCCTGTTCATGACAACTATATATGAGTACATTTTCATTTCTTTCTCTTATTTGAATTATAGAAAACATTAGATCATACATAAATACGGACTGGGTCCTTATAAGAGCATGAAGGTTTTTGTCACTATCAAGTAAATCTGAAAGTGTCACTAACTTAATATTTTATGCAAATGCGATTCATGAAACTAAGTTAACTGTCATTTTTACATATTACCATCATATAGATACTTTGCAATCAGTTGCATTAAGCTATCAGCCATGTGATTTTGATGTGCCAGTGTCTGCCTTTTGCTGAATGTATCAGAACCTTTATTTGAATGATTTCCTGTTGATATTACAACATTTTGGTCATTTCACCATTATGTGTCTGGGAGTGTACCACATCTAATTTAATCTTTAGTCTCAGAATTACATATACCTTTAAAATTCATTTCATAACATCTCTTTTTATCAGGTATGAACATTTACATTAATTCTGACATTTCTTTTTTCCATCTTCCACTTCTTTTACTAAAATTGCTCTCAATTTTAACGCTGAATGTCTTTTTACCCAAAGAAGGGCCACGAAAAAGTAATTACTGAACAAGATGGATTGTGAAGAAAAAAGTTGTAGTTCATGCTCAGTGGAATGGATCATGATATTCTATGTTTCTCTTTCTCCCATTTTTAACTTATTGTAGAGTTCCAAAGAATCAAACATACCACATGTATATTTCCTGTTTATTATCAACATTCCAAAAATACCCCAAAATTCTGAATGCAAGGTGTGTTTGTGAAATTGTGTAGCTAATTAAATACATACACTTATTTAAAGACCTTAACTGAAAGTCCACTTTTCTGTGACATTTATATCAAAAAGTAATGTCAAAATGAGTTAATTGGATTCAAATATGCTGAATGCAATGAAATTGCATCGGACTACAAAAATTTTAGATAGTTCTGAATACAAAAAACATCGAATTGAAGCCTTTTCTTGTTAGGAGATTGAGTGCTAATGACTTAACACACAAAGAAATGTTGGATGTGTTTCATTTTTAATCTTTGATTGGCACAGAGAGTGATAGTCGGCAGTACAGAGGGGACAAAACATTTTCTCCTTCATCTCTTATTCTGCTGGTGTCGTGTAGATCACACTTGTCACTGCAATCTAGCAGCTTTTGGCACTATGGACCCATCATTCTGTTCTACTGCTGATCCTGTCATGATTCTAGCCCGCCTCTACCCCTCTCCTCTCTCTCCCCTCAGCTTTTTAATTAGACAACAAAACAAAAATATGAATATTCATAGAGCTCAGCCTCATTAATATGCACAATTATGCAAATTAGGTTGCAATTAAGCTTCAGCTTTCCTCCAGAGATGTTGTGTTACAGAAAGAGAAAAGATTGAAAGAGAAAGGGCTGACAGGAATTTCTGCTTCACCAGTCTTTAAAATCACTCCTTTCAAACACAGTCACCTTTCTGTATGCTGCTGTGGCCAGAGATAATACATGCTAGCCATGTGAAATCAAGGATATGAATCTGTGGTAAGGCGAAGGTGTAAGCCAAATGTGTGAGAATAGATGAGCTATGAATGACTGTTGCTATGGAAAATGTAAAGGAGTGGAGTGGGAGAGGAAGAATGTTGAAGATGATTCTAGAAGCCTCATACAGGGTGTTGATTATTCAAACTTCCACACTATATGACAGCACCGTTACTATGCTGTCCATGTGAGCTATAAAGTGAAGCTCTTCAATGAAGGTTACTTTGAGCAGCCTGAAAAACCTGTATCAAAGCAAGTCATAATTCTCTCAAGTTAGGAATTTCTTGTAAAACCAGGGCATAAATCTCTGATAAGAATGCATTTGCCATTCACTGGGGGAAAAAAATTCTTACCCAGTTCTTTGTCTTCCAGGTATAGAGGAGAGGAGTGGATCCAGTCCCTGGGGACAAGGAGAACAGATTAGTCCGCCTTTCAACCAGGGAAGGGTATGATTTATTCTAACTTTTTACACTGCACTCCACCTAAATAGCTGAGCTCAGTTGGCAGCAAAAATGTTCAACCCCCACTGAAGGTAAATCCAGTGTAACTGAGGTTGAATAATTTTGCTGTACACACTTTAAACCTCGGTTACAGACAAAAAGTATTTGTAATATCTTAAATTGCTCTAAATTTGACCACTATCATAATACCATAATCAGAAGTACATAGTCAGGTGATTTAGGTGATGTAGTTTTCACCTCGTTTCCTATACGCAGTTAGTATGGTTTGACTTCAAACACAAGCTCAGATTTGATGAAAATTATATTTCTAGAGAAACATGCTATATGTACTATTTGGTAGTTGTTTTGTAGTGTAAGGATTTCACGAGTCAGTATGTTCATCTCCAAAGCTTTAAAGTTGTAGTCAAGATTACTATTAACGCTGAGCAGGTGTACGGGGGTGCAACAAATTTATCTCCAACCACTTGTAAACCATCAAAACCTGAAGAATTGTATAGCAGTGTTCATATTTTGGTAGTAATCCCAAGGGTTTCTCAGTGTCTGCTGTGAAACTGTGTTCAGGCTCACATGCAAGCAGTAAAACTAAGCAACTCATTAGTAAAGTATATTTCCAAATAAAAGGCAAATTTAAGTAATTTGAATTACTTTGATTTACAAACTGAAGGAGTATGAATGAACAGCTTAATAGAAATTCCTGAATATGTTTTATTTTCATGTTTTTTTCCCATTAGAATCAATTGAAAAATAAAAAACTATTTGTATTTTTTTTTTAGATATCTATATCAATTCAGTAATGATACTAAAGTAATTTTGTTTGTTTTTCCATCCTTGCTGCCATTGTTGTCTTTCTTCCAGGGTTATGGAGAAGAGGGCCTTTACAACGAGCGAGAGGGCCCGGCCTCTAACCCAGCATTTGGATCAGGGATTGTTGGTAAGAAGGCTTGAATTGAGCTGTTGAAGGAAAGACGTCACAACTGTACCATATTCTTTTTTTCTTTTTTTCACAAACCAAAGCAAATCAGGGAAATTTTGGGCAATGTTGGACTAAATGCTGGTGAAAGATGTTGACCACAGCACATGTTTATATCAGCGGACTGTGTGACTGAATCGGAACAATGAGTTGTTTGTTTGAGAGAGCAGTCGTTCACAAGTTAGACACAAATGTACCAGTTTAGAGTAAAGCATATTTATGGTTGAAGGGAGCAGGGTAATCAGGGAGGATGTGGAGGAGGGGTTTGATTGTGTGTTGCAGTTTGCGTGTTCAGTGTGTGTGGGGGGGAGGTGGAGGTGTAAAGGGCACCCATGCACAAACAAGGCTCTCCTTGGGGAGTACGGTGGACTATAGCTCTTTTCTGTTTAACTGTCTGGAGAGGGGGCAGAGGTTGGGTACAATTCCCCCAGAAACATTCATAATGGGTCTATTGGTTGTATTTTTGCTGTCTACAGTCATAATTACCACACAACTTCATATACATTCACATAGCTGATGAGATATATATAAAAAAAAAGGGACGATAATGTGATTTAATATTAAGATAAAGTTCAGTTTTCACAATCCTAACATCTTTCCTTATTTCTTCTCACTTAACAGGGAAGGCTGAACGAGGAGCATATTCCTCTTTTGCAACGCAGGTAAGAAAATTTGAAAGACTTGTGCTTCTTTTTGGAAATTGTGGTCTTTTGTCAGTTTTTTATTCATGTTTGACTTATAATATTTTAAACTTTGTCCTCCAACATCTCCAGTTTGACATAAGCTTGGATTTTTTTCTCCCTCTCTCTCTCTCTCTCTTTTTTTTTTTTAAATCATGAAGCTGGGTTTTATGCCCAGTGAAATACCCATGTCCAGTCCTGATGCTCTCCCCCCATCTGCTGTTAAGTCGAGTTCCCAATTTTATTCATCCTATGAGGGCAGCAACCCTCGCAGGAGACCTTCACAAGACCCCACTGGTAGGACTATAAATCATGGCTTCATACATTTTGTTGTACAACACTTGTATTCATCTTCACAGATTTAGTTTTAGAAAGAAAAAATTGTTCTTCTGATTTATATCTCAATTTGTGTTTACCATCATTTTGAAAAGGGTGTGAAAACTCTCACTTCTTCTTACTAAGATTAAGTGAAATATCCCAATTCTCAATGAGGGACATCATTAAATAATATCAACACGATTATCTTTTGGTGAAGCATTAATGAGCTATCACAAAGACAGACCAATTAGACAGGATAGGAAGGAAGTGGCAAAAGTGAAGCCTTTCAATGCTTATTTGGTCATTACTTTCTCAAAAAGAGTTAAATCCTTTTTGTAAGCAGTCTTACATGATTTCCCTTTGTCTCCCACCCTGCAGAGTCACAGCCAAAAAAGATCAGGAAGGTGCCCCCTGGCCTGCCCTCTTCTGTGAGTACTAACATCCTGAAAGCTTCAGCTTGAACAGTATCTCAGCCCTTCCTTTCATTCCATAAAACCCAACGTTTTCATGTTTTACGGCACCTTTCACATTTCTAACATCTTAAATCTTTCCTCGGCTTGCAAAGCAGTATAATAGCTGAAATACAGGCTTTCGAGGTCTTACAGCTGTGCATCTGCACCACCGAAGTCAGAAAGGAACAGGGGGGGAAAGTCACTCATTCACCCAGTTACTAATTTGTAGTATGTATTTAGTGCGTTGTATTTGTGAGACTGTTGTGTTGTGGCCACATTTCTTTCTCTTTGCCAAGTATACTCATCAAATCACTGAACAGAATTTATACTGGGGTTTGACTCATTTTTTTCCCTCCCACTCTCGCTCTCCGGACACCCTATTTCCTCATTTTCGCTACTCCCCACCCCATCTCACACCACCCCCTCTCTTCCACTCTCCACAACAACAACGGCCCTCCCCTTTCTCCTGCTCCCTCCCCCATCTCTCTATCCCAGCTGCCAGTGGAGTTGGCTGCCAGCCAGGATTCGGCAGATGGTTCAGTAATTAGGAGTACATCTCTCCATTCCCTCTTCTGCTCTCCCATCTCTTTCCTTTTCTTTTTCTGTTTAATCAAATTACAGAAGAAAACTTCAGTCCATTTGGATTTGACTTTTTCTGTCACAGTACTTGATACTTTTTTTCATCCTGAATCTTCTAGATTGATAGAACAATAACTTCTTTATTCCCATTATAACATCCAGCTTCCATTTTATGGTAACATCTTACTTGTTAAAAAGTGTGAATTATGTATCTGTAAACCATTCAAAGTATTTCTGTGTTAAAAACAATAATAGCAAAAAATCTAGTTAAATTTGTAGATGGGGCCAAAAAAAGTACTGACACTGAACACTGAATACACACTGAGCTGTCTGAAAAGTTTGAATTGTGTGTGTTTATTCAATTAGATTGTAAAACCAGATAGTAGAAAAAGATTCCAACCAGGGAGGAAACTCAACTTTTTACAGCTGTGTTTAATTGGGTATTACATATATATATATATATATATATATATATATATATATATATATATAATAAAGTAATTTTCTTTCATTTCATTCATTTCATTTCCTATATATATATATATATATATATATATATATATATATATGCAAAAATCGGCAATATTGAAAAATCACACTTTAGATCGAATTGGCACCCAAAAAATCGTGAAAGAATCAAATCGGGAGAAAAGCATATTGTCCCAGTTCTAATATATATATGTATATGTATATATATATATATATATATAGTATTAATCTGGCCTGACCTGGCCTTTGAATTAAATAGGAACTATTTGATGAAGTAAAAGCCAACTGTCTTTAATTATCTTAAAAGATTTATTTTTCTCATGTACAGCATGTCATATTTGCCACAAGTTAAACTATGCAGCTTGTAACATTTTAACATTGATCAGGCCAGGTTTTCAAGCTTATAACTGAAGAGTTTTACTTTTCTTTTGTGTAGGTTTATGCATCAGCCACAGGAGAGGAATTTAATCGGGAAAATTCTTGCTTCCCAGTCTCCAAAACAGGAAATGTTTACCCACCACCGTTCTACATGCAAGGTTGGTTGAAACAATATTTTCTTGCATTGTTTCCCCTTGTTCTTTGTGTTTATTTTAACATTTTCATCTGACAAAGGCAGTAGTTAGCTACTTGCAAACTTTCTTTGAAAAAATGTTTTTTTTTTTTTCTTTTACTGTTTTATGTCCAGATTAATCATTGGTGTTTCAGTTGTATTTCACTGAACCCTCTATGGTGCAGTGGTGTTGAACAGTGAATCATGGTTGAATGAAGTCATCACAGTAATGTGACATGTCTCATATGTGGCCTTCATTGTCTTCTCATCTCCTGTGTCTGCTTATCCCTCGCTCTTATTGCTTCCTCTTCTGGATGCTCTTTTACAGAAGGTCTCCACCCACCCTCCGATCACTGGGGCTCTCCTGGGTCGATGGTTCAGCCTGGTTATTCTGCCGTACTGGGCAACTCCCCCCATCTGAGCCAGCATAGTCCATTCACTGCCATTAACCCCCAGGACAGACTGGTGAGCTCTACTTTCACACTAATGATGTGCTAAAGTCAACACACATATTTTTCCACCAGTGCATCATGAGGGCTTCTGTCTAGTTTTTTATTTCCTTTAACTGTTTTGTGTGTGTGTTTCCCCCCAAGAAACGGCAGCCCCTGCCCCTTTCCCCCCAAAACTACCCCCTGCATGGCAGTGAAGTGAATGGAGCTCATCCTGCTGGCTTCCACTCTGGCTCCAGCAGCTTTGGAGTCCCTTGCCACACACCTCCCATTGCTGGCACTGAAACTGTTATGGGTAAATCCTTGAATATGTATTCTTTACTTTGTGATGAATACTGTTCATATTTTCAAATATTCTAAGATAATGAAACTGTAATATTAATTTCAATCTTGGTTTTCCATTAATCAAGCAAATCGGGGTGCAGTACCTGGAAGTTCGGGTGATGAGATTGGAAAAGCCCTGGCATCTGTGAGTACTTAAAATATGTAGTTTTAGGCAAGTAATCTTGTTCTTCTTCAACACAAGGTTGTAAATGTTTTTGCTTATGTTGCCAATGTTGTATAAATGTAAAGGGATAAGTTGTGTCATTAGATTAAAAATTAGAAATTCTGTGTCCAGATCTATCCTTCAGACCCCAACAGTAACACTTTCCCTCCATCTCCGTCTACTCCCTCTGGCTCTCCTCAGGCTATATCAGGTGAGCGAATAACTTGTCATTTTTCTTGAGGCCTCAAGGTCAGATTTAGCTGTTAAGTCATTTTTTTGTATAAAAGAGTCTTTTTTTTGTCTTCCTCAATGTATATGAGAAAGTCTTTGAAAATCATACTATTTTTGACTGTCCCAGGCTGAATGTTTTGGAGTTACAATAAAACTGCTTTGGGTGTAAAGTAGAAGGCATACATAATGTTCTAAACCTTTCTTTTAGTATTTTCATGAGTCTTAACTTCTTTGTGTTCATTTATGATCCATATCAATGTTATCTGTGATGTTCATCACTTACATGGATAAATGATCAGAATCCCATGTTTGTCTCGCCACAATTTAGATTCAGATGATGAGAAATGCTCTAAAATGTCCGTCTAGTTAATAAACAAATAAATTCAGTCTTGATCATAAACCATAAAACAGACAAAAATCTATTTTCTTTGACTGAATGCAAGTTCTCACCTGTGTCAATGAGTTCATTTAGATGGCTTTCTTGTGCTCAGACTGTATAAATATAGTACAGGCTTAAATTTGGCAGGCAAGACTATCTTGATACTTAGATAATCTAATCTGGCAGCAAGTTCTATTTGACTGACATTTTATAAAGAGGGAGGGTTTTATCTTTTTTATCGATAGGCTTTAAACATTGTGACATACACACCCCAGCCACAGCATAACCTTCACTTGATCTTTCACACACAATCACACACTACCCAATATAACTTATGAGAGAGGAAGGGAAAATATAGAAAAAATAAAAGGAGGGTGGGGTCACTTCCCTATTTGTCTCTGCACTGAGCCCATGCATGAGCTGGTCACACACTTCATACATCTAATACTTCTGTTACAGCAAGATTGGAGGAATAACAAAGTTGTGAAACAAATGATTGTAAAATTAAAGCCGCAAGCGGCGATGGAGGCCCTCGCGGCGATGGAGTCCCTCGCACCTTTGGCGCCGCTTGCCTATTGCACCGCCGCATCCCCACAAGACCTCCCTTTCACAAAGCTCTGACCTACACCTGCAGCTACTCATGTTGTCATACAGCTGCATGCAGTATTTCCTCCCCACCCCTTATGACACAGTCAAAGCAGAACTTCAGTGTGTGTGAAGGCCATCATAACCTGTTTCATAGCATCTGAGAAATATTCACCATGGATACGTTTGATGGAGAAACTTGAGTCTTGTACTGTGGTGTCATGAAAGGGTTTGTGATGTTGTCAAAGAGTTTAAGGTGTAGCCTATAGGTTTAATTGTTGAGAAGCAGGGCCCCATAGTGTGCAAAACATCACTTCCTGTTGTAAGGGGGGGGGGGTTCTGCTAGAGAAGTTTGTACATGGATCTGTTCTGGGTCCCACCCTGATTAAACTCTGTCAGTTTGATGGAGATCAGATGAAACATTACTAATTTATAAGGATTTTTGTGGCGATGGCGTGATGCTAAAATTCGCCATCCGCCATGGACAAGGCCATTAACCTAGGAATAAGCTTTTGATAACTTTTGATCACAGGGATCTTGTGCTCATATCAACATAATTTCAAGCTGAACAGACAAAATCCAAAGTACTAGTTAGGTAAAATGTATTGCAAGTAAATGAGCAAAAATCATTTAAAAAATGGCACTCTTTGACTGATAGCCAACTTCCTGTTGCCTTTAGCCTAAAGGTCCAAGAGACTTTTTTGCTGGTTGTGGCCTTGTGCGGGTTAATGTAGTGGGCGGGAAAATATGCAAATGTCTGACTTTTTGTCAAGAAATGCTATTTCCACATGTAGAGGGCGCTGTGGCCACGCCCTTTAACTTAGGAAAATTCTTT
>JAOXYM010000008.1:11841052-11856599 GCA_028567055.1 Leptatherina wallacei | reverse complement strand
CCATTTTGATAACTTTTAATCACAATCTTGTCCTGAATGCTTGGTAAAATTTTGGAAGCCGTACAATCATATCCCTAGGAGGAGATAGTTAAATTCCATTGTTTACAAAACGCCAAAATGGCCACTTTGACCCCTAATAGCCCACTTCCTGTTGGGTGTAGGCGTTTCCTCCAAGAGGATTTTTTGTGCAGCTCAATGAGTTCTACCTGTGTACCAACTTTCATGATTTTATCTGACAGTCAGTGGCGGGGCAACAACAATAGGTGGCGCTGTTCCAAACTTGGCCTCGCCTCTTTACGGGATCCCCCATATTATCGAATTTTTTGCTGCCCTCTGCGGGGGGTACACAAAATTTCATGAGTTTTCAGATATGTTCAGGCCCCCAAAAATGCAAAGTAAGAGGCGGAAAGGAGAAAAATAAGAATAAGAAGAACGAGAACGAGAATAAAAACGAGAAACACTTGATATACAATAGGCCTTCGCACCGCCTTCAGTGCTCGGGCCTAATTAGGAAATGTGTCTGGAGATTTGTCTTTCCAAATTTGGATGACATCTATACTTTGGTCATAGAATTTCATGTCCATTATTCTACATATGCAGGGTTTTATTTTCATAAACCTCACTGTGGAACAGATTAAAGACGCTTGTGAAATAGTTTGGATTAAAGATGCTTTAAGAAAAACTTTTCATTGTATTGAAAAGTTTTATAAATGGATGTTACACAAAGTGCAGGTACCAACTCAACTCAATACAATAACCTACATGACCACCCTTTCCTGAAAATAGCTTTAATTGATTCAATTTTTTAAAGGAGTGTGGAGCCAGGTCTGTCTGGAATGTCTTGTCATGTAATCCCTGAATCACTCCATGATTAAAGATGATGGCTGTGAGTTCCATACCATCTGTAGCAGGACTTGTTGTTCTTCTGGTTACTGAAGAAATTGTTGACACCTATGTTTGGGATAGTTTTCATGCTTCATGTTTAGGAATGACTGCTCCATATCTGAAATACAGCTCTAAGAACTTCTTCCATCCCTCACTATTGCCTGCAGACGCTCATGCTTGTAGCACTTGTCAGCTCTTTGGCAAGCTAAATGCCTTCTGTTTAAGCCAAGTATCCTTTTTTTTTTAAATTTTTTATTTCGGACTTGTCTTACCAAAGCACCTGCTGTCAGCTTGGCTTTGTACCGCTTTAGAAGAAGAGATTTTTGATGTCTATAAAGACCTTCTGACCAGATTTCTCCAGACTGTAGGTGGGTGTACCAGGGTCTTAATCAGCTCCATCAGCTCAGAGTTGATGGCTATGCCCCATGTTGTTGGATTTTTAATGGAACTAGGTTTTATTTGTTTTTTGTCTGCTGCACTTTGTTTTCTTAACCCACCCCTGCAGTCCTCGACTTTGCCTCTGCAGAAGAGATTGGACAGCACATCTGTACCAAAGTTTCTGCCTGTGACAGACCTTGTTGTTACAGTTTGACCAACATATTTCTTTTTGCAATGGTCACTCTCGGTGTGGTGTGAGACTTTTTCTATAAAATGAAACCACTTATAAAACTTCAATCTGTTAATATCTCTGTTAATAGTTTTGGTTTCAACCTACATGTAAAGCTGTTAGAACAGGATTAGTGTCATTGTTGTGCTGAGATGTATGTCCACAAATTCAATTATCATTTTTTGTTTTGATATGAAAACTATTATGCCACTTTCTAAATATTATAAACTGACAACTAATGTAGAAAACATGTGATAACTAAAGCTTAAATGCATAAGCACATAACAATCAGCACAATGCAGCAAAGCATGAAAGCAGTCCTGTGTGAACACATTATTTTCCGCATGAGGCTAGTGTTATTTTCAGAACATAGTCATACATTTTGTGGATGTTGATAATCCCTACACACACATCATTTCCTGTGTAGCCTTTCCTTAACATGTCTCACAAATGAAAATGTTTATATGGAGACCACTGCTACCCAGAAGGTGCATGCAAAAAATCCCCAGTTGTATCAATCACTTGTAAAAAAAAAAAGAAAAAGAAGACATAAATAGTTGACCAGAAACAGAACAAAATTGTTGAAAAAATGCCTTGTCTTCCTTTTTTTGCAAGGTTCTGCGTCCCAGTGGACTCGGTCCTCTGGTCAGGCCACACCTTCACCAAACTATGATGATGGAATTCAGTCCATGGTGAGTCAGTCAGTAGCTTATTTCTATCTTAAATATCAAAGATCAGAGTTGTGCAATCATGTATCCATCACCACATGTCTTCTTCCATGGTACTTCATACTCCATAGCAGAGTAAAATGGAGGACCGGCTAGATGAAGCCATCAATGTTCTTCAGCGACACGCCAGTGGACAGGGAGGACATGGACTCGCTGAAATTAACAGTCTGTTGTCAGCTGGTTTAGGCCTACCTCCAGGGTTCAGTAGTGCAGCACTTGGATTGGTCAGTCGCCTGCCAGGACTGGTGAGATTTTTGAAAATGTGATAGGGAAGCTATCCACAAAGGACTGGATTGATCATTAAAAACAGTCAAAGTAACGGTTTCAGTGCTTTGCACATTTAGCAGCTTTCATGCTAAGGTAAGTATCAATTGCTGTTTTGTAGGTGTCCACCCACCATGAGGACTCTGCTGGTCTGCCCTCTAGTGGAGGACTTATGCAACACATCTCTGCATCTGCACACCCAGGTTCTCACCCTGAAGGCTTTACAGGTGTGAATTTTTGTTCAAGATGTTGATCAGAATTTAAATACTTTGTCACTTTGGAACTGTTATGTAATATTTTGATATTTTCTCAGTAAATTTGTGTCTGAACTCTGTGTAGGCCTGCCTGGGAGCCTGAATCGTTCTTCTGGTGCTTCTATCAAAAGGGAGGACAAGGAGGATGACGAGAACTGCTCCATTACAGACAAGTCAGACGATGAGAAAAAAGACATGAAGGCCCGCCTTCGAACAAGGTGTCCAAAATCTTTTAAAATCTTTTTTATGAATGCGTGGAGTCAGTCATATCCAAATGTAAATCAGCAATATTCCAATGATATGCAGTATTATCTATACACTATATCATTTACTTGATTATTTTTTTCTTAGATCTCATAACATTTTTTTTTCTTGCATGGAAAGTTGTTATAACAATGAAACGATAATGATGATAATTGCTCAAATATCACTACATAAAGTGAATTTACATATGTGTAGAAAGTAGATGTGTGAGTAAAGATTATAAGGGAAACTGACATCTTATTATCTGAATTAATTTGAATTGAATATTAGATTATGAGGTCACAGAAATGTTATAGTTCAAAATTAATTCCCGAGATAACTCACTTAGTTTTAATGCATAATCCCTCTCATTCAACTAATCTTCTGGTTCTTCCAGTCTGGTATAAATGCTCCTAGAAACTGAATACTTTGATCTGCTGTTTCAGTTCCTGTTAGGTCCAATGGTTTTATTGTTTCAGGTGTTGTTTGGCTTGAAAAGGGCAGGTTGTTTTTAACTGGCTTCAATCCTGATATGCCCATGTTTGTAACAATGTTTGTCATCACATTAGATTACTCTAGAGTGTTGACATTAATTAGGAAACTGTGACACTATTACAAGTGAACTGTACCCATATTGTTGTTTCCCTCCCTCCTCATCTGCTATCAACTACCCTAGTCTGGATGATGATGAGGATGATGAAGATCTACCAGTGGAAATTAAGGCTGAGCGGGAGAAAGGGCGGAGGTTGGCAAACAACACCCGTGAACGGCTGCGTGTGCGGGACATCAACGAAGCTTTTAAAGAGCTGGGCCACATGTGTCAGCTTCATCTGAGCAATGAAAAAGCACAAACCAAATTGATCATACTGCAACAGGCCGTTAATGTTATACTCAACCTGGAGCAACAAGTTCGAGGTCAGTGGGTGTCCAGGGACGAAGGAAGTGGAGGGGAAGGGCCTCTGTATGAAGTAAAACTCCCACACAGCTTTGGTTCCCAGCTTCTGCCATGTTCAGTTATTCTGGAATTAAATGTTTCTGAATGAAATGATGAATCAAAGTAGTTCAATTGATTTAACTACTGTATGTCTATATTGTACAACTAATTTTGTCATTTGTTTTTTGACATTATATTATGAAACAGTCCAAAAGCAAGAACATACTATTATCAAGCTGTGTGGTAGTTTTAAGACTTGCCCATTCCCCAGATCACACTAAAATGTTCTCATTGTCGAGTAGCATATGCAGGACTATGGTTGGTTCCAATGTTGCTGAACTATGTTGCTGCTTCACTTACAGCTTTTTGCCTTTCTACACTTAATTGCTTACATGTCTGCCTACCTCACCACTGGGCTTTATTAACATCTTTTTTCCGCTCTCCCTTTGCTTTTTTTTATTGTTGCGTCATCCTGCTTTTGCTAAACCATATATTTGTTTTTATTTAATTTTACATGACATTTTTGTCTGTTTTATAATATTTTACTTGAATTATACTTCCCATCATGAAAGCAGACCTGTTTTGTATTTGCATGCATTCATGTGTGTTGCAGTGTCCTTGTGCTGCATGTTCCAGCTGTTTAGTATTACCCCTTTTATTTTGCTATCCAGTTTTCTAAAAATTCTTTACATTTCGCCATTCCCTCCCCTGGCCTGTTCATGTTTCCTTTTCAGATGGCAACAGGGATCTACTTCTCCTCACATTCAGATAAATACATCTACTGCTGATGTATTTAACGTGATGAATGTCAAGTTAGCTTTTCCTCTGTGGCTCTTTTTGTGCACTGCATTTGGCAGAGGGTGTTGTTTCCTCTGTCCCATAACTTATCTCATTCTGATGGACAGATCGCTGTGTCCCCTCAACTTCCATCCTGGACCCATATGACCAAAAGTTATTTTTGTAGGTCAGTTAGATTAAATGACACGCCGATTCATTTTTGCATCTTGATCCAGTCTTTTCTTTAAATATATAAGCGTTGCGCTTCCTCAACCTCCAACAAAGAAAATATGACTAAAAAAAGATTACATCCTTGCATTTTTAAAAGAACATCTTTGAAAATTCATGTATTTATACACCCGTGTTCAATCTCCTCGAACACAGCCCTGCTCCGCTGAGATCTTCTTGGGCTCAGAGCTTAAAAGTAGTATCAGATTTTGACATACACTAAGAAAGAATGTCTGACAGAACAAAGATGCAGAGAGGATGAAATGCTAGGTTAAATGCTGCAGTATAAGCTGAGTGCAGTGGTAGTGAAAACATGAAGCCTAGGTTCAGTTAGGGTTGTGATTTGGGTTTGTTAACCAGCCCCTCCAACCACCACCTCTCATCCTAGCTGCAGCCTTGTCTCGGTGACTGATGAGAACCTGACTGCTGAGGAGAAGGAGCAGAGGGAGCGTGATCGCCGCCTAGCTAACAACGCTAGGGAGAGAGTACGTGTCCGTGACATAAATGAAGCCTTCAGAGAGCTGGGCAGGATGTGTCAGGTCCACCTGCAGAGCGACAAGGCCCAGACCAAGCTTGTCATCCTGCAACAGGCTGTCCAGGTCATTCTGAGCCTGGAGAATCAGGTGCGAGGTAGGTCAGCCAGTACAAGAAGATCTGATCCATATAGACAACAAGCCATCTGTTTATCGTAGCTGAACATAAGTTGGCAATGATTCACCTATTGGAAAATCTTTTCTTCAACTGTTCTTACTGTGTAGCATCCATTTTGGCTCTCTTTGGCTCTGTCGCTTAAAATTAAGAAAGGAGAAGAACAGCAGAAGGTTTGAGGAAGTATATCCCTGGTTTTCTGCCAAATGCTTGCAGTTCTTACCATACTTTTCATTCTTCTGTCTTGCTTTTACTTTTTTTTGTTTGACCTCTCTTGCAAACTCAGTGCTGTGTATATTCATACCATTCAACTGCTTTGTTGTCTTAAAGTTTTTGTAGGTCTAAAGATCGAGGTAATGCGTCACTGGGGTTTCTAATGATCTTTTTTTTTTCTCTTTGATTTTGTTTTAAGAGCGTAATTTGAATCCAAAGGCTGCCTGCCTTAAGAGAAGAGAGGAGGAGAAAGTTTCAGGTGTGGACCCCCAGATGCAGATAGGTGGGGGTCACCCTGCTCTAGGAGGTGAAGGACACAACCCTGTGAGCCATATGTAATTCTCTGGTCAGTCTACAACATTTTTACAGTGGGTTTTGTGGGTTCTGTTTTAATATGATGAACATTATTTTCATTACTTAATCTTGTTTTGTTGTAAAATATTAATCATTTGTTCTCCTCTTTCTTCCAGTTCATCTTGATTGTACAGCCCTTTGAACACGTGGCCTTATCTATCATTGTCATGCATCTCATTGTGTGTTAATCAGCTTTCAGAAAACACATGCACACACTTCAATACTGACAGCAGGTGGCCACATTCCTGAAGATGAATACAAATATAAGAAGCACACACGATACAAAAAGAGAAGATTTATTAATCTTTATGTGACAAACACCTTGAACTGAGGACACTGCTTTTGGAGACAGTGAAAATGGGACATAAGAATACTCTTATGATCATGTTTTTGTAGTTCATTGTAAAAATTGCTTTACACATTGGGAGCAAAACTTGTTTGGATCAAATAACACTTTTGGATCAATTGCTCATGTGAGCAAAGGTGGGATTTATATTGTTGAATAGTTATTGGCATTCCCATCAGTAAAAGAGGTCTTACATTCTTCACAAGCAAACAGGAATGATTTATATCCTATGATTGAACAAAACCTGTTTAATCATGCCTTAACGGGTCTCATGTATAGTGTTTGGTTTAATAAAATAACTATCCTCTCCTGATGGCTGAATTGCAGAGGTTTTGGAGACATCCAGCCATTTACTGGTCAATCACAAAACTGGCTCCTCTTTTTGAAATGCTGGTATTTCAGGCTGTTTTCCTTTAATTTATTAAAACGGCTGGAAAGGTGCCTCAGTTGCTTGCTCACACATGGATTGATTTTTGCCTGTGGATTTCAGTCTTGTCTCTTAAAGTCCTGTATGTTTGTAATTGTCACTGCCATGCAAGTGGAATGGAAAGACTGCCAGAGAAAGGCCCCCACGGAGTCAAAAACATGACTTTTCAAGATCCACAGTGAGGTTGAATCAGAAGCTCAGCACAATCTCTGAGGCTGCCTTTGGACTGTAGCATCCTTCACCATCGTGAATTCAGTGTTGCTCAGCCACGCGGTCAGTGCAAACCCGCGAACGCGAATGCAGCCAGCCTACCACATTACATCAGACATGAGGATGCCGTTACAGCATTTTGAACTTATTACCAGAAGTCTTGGAGCAATTTGTATTGTGTTAAATATTTTTCTTTTGCTTGTTGACACATAACTAAGTATTGAAAGGGAACATAAGTGTTACTGCTACCTTTCCTCTATTGCCATTAATTTAGTTGTTTTGGTTGCTCTGTGTGGAGTATTTGGTGTTTTTGCCCTCCCCTCACATAACTGAACAATTGTGGAACCTTTTATAAGGATCTTCCTTTCATAGAATCTATATATCATTGAGTTTTTTTTTTAGTTTTTGTTTAGTATTTTAAATAATTTTATTTTTTACTTTGTATCATAGGTGTAAGAGTTTTGTTTGTATCATTTGGAATGCTTTTTCTCTTCGTTTACATTGTTTTAATGTAAGACAACACAATTTAGATTCCAGGAACAAAGTGAGGAGTTTTCTTTGGTGCCAGGTGGTTAGTAATGTTAGAAATGACAAAATGATCTGGCTGTAATATCACATGTTGTGATATGGGTCTTGTTTTTTGTTTGTTTGTTTGTTTGTTTTTTTTTTACTAACTTTCTGAACACAAACCTGTAAGGCCAGTTGTAATTGGATTGTTCTAGTGTTTGTGACAGTTTCTGTGATAAAAGAAATGTAATACTTTTCTTAAGCACACACCCCTTGCCTCTCCCCAATGTCCATCTAACTGATGAGCTTCTTGATTAGTTTGAGGAAGGGGCAGATGGGGCGATCTGCACAATCTATAACAAAATTCACTTTCATTATTATGCGACGCATAAAATGAATCAAAAAGGATGGCCTTGGTCATTTTTATGACTTTGGAGGTTTTTGATAATGGATACTCACCAGTGCCTGAATACATCTCTGATGTTGCATTCAAGGATTTATAGGATATGCCCTCTTGTAATACAGTTGTACAAAACGTTTATTTCAGTAACATCTGTCTAATGAAGAATTACATGCATTGACACCGACCTCTTCAGTGTTTGTGTGTCATGAGATGTAAGCTGAACATGGTCTACAACTTTATTACTGAAAATTGTACTTAAAACTTGTCATCTTTTTCATTATCATTTTTTGATATAATTTTGTCCTAGATTGGCATGTGGATTTATATATATGTACAGCTTTCTGATATGTCCCTGTCGGCTTTATCATTGTGAGCTGATATTGATATATAACAGTATTTGTCATTTTATCAAATTCTGCCCCTTGGATGAGTCCCAAATTTAATTTTCTTTATCAGTTACTCTAACTTCTCTAGAAAACGAGTCTCTGTAATATGGAAAATTGCTACTGAAGACTTGCATGAATTCATGAATATTTGTCTACAGTAACTTTGTCTCAAAACCCCTTTGTCCTCTGTGAAAAATGACCTGCTACAGCTTTGTCTTCTCTCATGCTTGGGGACAATATCTGTAGGCTTTGTCCTCAAAGTGCCTCCAGTTTCCTATTTTTTTTTATATATACATATATATATAAAGTAGATATTAAGGACTGTTGTGTATATAACAGTACTGTAGCAATAAATGTGCCATTTGTAATAAGAAACTTCATGTTCTTTTTTTATGTTTATATAAAAGAAGCCAGCTTTAACGTATCCAAGTCACGTTGAAGTATGCATAAAAATACTCTGTATCGGACTCAGACCGCATTTGTGATTCAGAAAATCCCCCAGTTAGCAAACCGCGAGTCTACATATTCTACTTCACTCAGATTTCTACATTATTTTATTGTACTTTTGTATAAGCTTGTATTTTGCAAACAATCGGAAGTAATTAGTGCGCATGCGCAATGGGGGTATTGTACAAGAGACTCGGAAGTTCTTCTCTACGTTTGAAGTGGCACGTCCTGCGTTAGAAGGGCATATTTTTGCCAAAATGATCGGCAAAGTTATCGGTCAGAAGTATGCAGCCATCGTCAAATCATGGTGAGGTGATTTTATATAGTTATTTTGATTAAAAGTTACCCAAAATTATATTTTTAGTGAACAGTCTTGACGTGTTTTCTCCCCTATATTAGCTGCTAGCCTAGCTGAGGTCATACTTATAGGGACATTTTGACTTTAGCCTCTCAGCTAAATTCTGTTTTGAATATGTCTGAGATTACGACATTTGTTTCAGAAAAGAGGGTGCGCATATTCCTTTCCTTATTAGTTGTACTTCCACGATCATAAAGTTACATTAAGACTTTCTTACCATATAACTCAATGTTATTTTGAGTTGAGCAGCTAGCCAAGTGTACTGGTTTGAGGGGTTGCACTGTCATTACATTGGATACGGATTTAGATTTTAGTGATTTGGGCTACAGGACTGAGACAAATTAAATTAATGTGATTATAAGCTTTAAATGTTTGACCATTTTTTTCCTATTTATTTTACACATTAAAGTTCAACTGCTGGCTGAAATTTATTTTTCAGTTGTAATAGATCATTTGTTAATGTTTTGTTTTTTATGATACTACAATTTCAGAAACGTTACTTGATTTTATATTAATCTCAGAAGTGTTGCATTAAAGCTATTCTGACCTGTAAATGTGAGAAAAAGAGACTCGATCTTAAATGTTTTCTCTAATCCACAGGGTCCCTACTCTGGCGATATGGGGTACAACTGGAGGTGTAGCTCTAGTCTACATGACAGACTGGCAGTTAATTTTGGATTATGTTCCCTACATCAATGGCAAATTCAAGAAGGATGACTAGTGGCTGTCAGGTCAGTCTAAGAAATGGCAAAGAGAGACGAGCAAAAAATGGTTCATCTGCAAGCACTATCACATGTTACTTTACCTCAGCAATAACCAAAGTATCATTTCTCTGTAAAGTTGGGAAGATATCTTCATGTTTGTCAAGAAGACTTAACTAAACTCCATCCTTTTTTGGGAGTTGGAACATGAGCAATGGAAGAACAGTATTACTATGTTTCATTCCATATAAAGGGCCTATTCCTATTTGAGGATGTATTTTGAGTGATATTGTACAACTCCAAACGACTTCTAGCTGTCTTTATAAGTCAGTACTCAAATACAGAACCTAGTTACTGCTAAGCAAATGCATTTCACAAATCTATGCTAGTCTGACATTTTTTGTAGATGCATTGCTCTCCACTGTTCCAAATTAATTAAGTGAAACTTTAATATTAAGATAATCTTGCAGACAGTTAAGTTCCTTAAAAATAATGTTATTTGGAAATTGCAGTTCAAATTTTGGGCCACAAGTAAAAAAAAAAAGATGCAACCATTGAAACAGCTTCCAATTATAAATTTCTTGGTGTAATCATCAACCTCAAAATCTGCTGGAAGTCGCATATTAAGTTTGTTCAGACAAAAATGGCAAGAAATACTGAAGTGTTGAGCAAATCTGAACATTTTCTGGATCAAAAATCACTTTATATTTTGTACTGTTCTCTGATTTTGGCATATTTGAATTATTGTGCTAAGCTATGGGGAAACACTTACAAAAGTTCTATCATTATACATACAACAGAAAAAAGCTATAAGGGTTGTCTGCAATGCCGTATATCGTGAACATACAAATTTACGATTTTGGAAGTTAAAAACACTAAGATTCATTGATTTGGTGGAGTTACAAACGGCAATAATAATGTATAAAGCAAGAAATAATTTCCTACCTGACCACATACAAAAGATGTTTTTTAATCGCGAAGGGGAATATATCCTGAAGAGAAAATTAAATATAAAGATTTTAGGAGTAAGAACAACAAGAAAAGCAAGTGCCTTACGATATGTGGTGTAAAATTATGGAATAATCTTCAGGAAGAACTCAAACAATGTCCAAACGTCATTCAGTTTTAAGAAAAATTCTAAGAAATATTATTAAAAAATATAAAGACAGAGAAGATATGTAAATCCATGAAATAAACTTTGTATACCTAAATATATGTGCAAATGAATATAGTATGTGTGAGGACATGCATATATGTATGAAGTGTAAGAGTATGCAGAAATACAAATATAGTTTGATTATTATTATATAGGTGTGTACATGTGTATGTATAGATATGTCGTACATATGCAGATGCATATATGAGTATGTATGCATCTGCACAAGGGATTTATATTCTTTTTATTTCAATCTTCTAAAAATGTTTTTTTTTTTTTGTTGAATGGGACTGGCAATTTAATGTCTTTAAGGGGGAGTAAATTATGTTATGGTAGGGGGGCAAGAATATATAAGTTTAACTTCATTCTGCTCCTTTTCGGACTTTATAGTACTGTTATATATTTTTTTCTCTCTCTCTCTTTATACTATTCAGTTGTGTTACTATCTTCAGTTCGAAACAAAAAAATAAAATACCAATACCAAAAAGTTTTTAGAAGTGGCTGTAGACCTCCATCTAGAGGACACGGGTAGCATTTGCCAGTATTATCTGCACAACTTCTCCACATTTTATCATATACGTTCATCTAATGGCTGTAATCATATAGTTAACTTTTTCATGTAAGCATTTTTATGTTTTTGCTTGTGTTTGCTCAGATTGTGTCAGGATGGAAATTATGATAATTAAATTACACAAGTCATCTAACACAATGCTGTCAAGATGTTTGATGGCCTTAGTTGTGTTGGGATTCGATCAATGATGTGTATGTAGTAACTCATCTGAGCATTCAGAGCTACACTAAATATTTCCAGGAGCTCATTATGCTCAGTCCAGGTACAATGATGATTATAAGAAGCCCTAAAGATTCTAAAGTAAAAGTAATAGCTGTGTCTGCGAATACCTCGAGTAAAAAAGAAAAAAAAGGAGGTCACTACTCAACCCCTGTGTACTGTGTCTTGCACTGATAACACACTTGTGGGATGAAGAATGTTGTAATTTATTATCTGCCAGCCTGAAAGGTTTTGACCAATGACATCATTTAATGTGTTGATTTTAGTGTGACACACATTAAAATAAAAATGGATCATTGTCACCTTAAATGAACATCAGCACGTTACCTATAACATAATACCGAAGGTAAAATACAGACGTAATGAGAAAAACTAAGTACACTTTTACTGCATTCATAAGAATTAAGAGATTAAGTGGCAGCCAGGTGCTGGAAACAAATGCTCTTAATTAACTGATAATCAAGTTTGGGCACCTCTTAAAAAGTAGAGATTTTGGCTGTTTTCTGGTTTCAAGAATTCAGAGTTGTTTTAACACAATGCCAAGGAGGAAAGACATCTGCAGTTATCTTAGAGAAGCAACACTTACTGTCCATAAATCTTGGAGGGGTGAGGGTCTTTTCCCAAAAATTTGTAGCCCATCATTCTACCCTGAAAAAGAGTATTCACAAGTGGAAAACACTTGTGACCTCTTCCAATCTCCACAGGAATGGATGACACACAAAGTTCACCTCAAGATCGGACCGTGCAATGTTCAGAGAAATTGCAATAAATACAACAGCTACATCTTAGACTCTACAGGCCTCAACTAGCTTGTTACAAGTCATAGTTCATGACAACAATTAGAAAACCCCTAAACGGTTATGGCTTGTTGGTCAGTGTTATCAGAAGAAAGTCTCTTCTGGCTAAAAAGAGCATCACAGCACAGATTTGCAAAGTTGCATCTGATCAAACCACAAAACGTCTGAAGCAATGTCTTGTAGACCGAGGAAACCAAAGTTAGATGTTTGATCATGATGCGAGTACCACAATTGGTGAAAACAGCAAGTCGGCACAAATGTCTCATATTGCTGTTCAGCACAGTGGTGGAAATGTCATGATTTGGGTTTGTTTGGCAGCTGCAGGACCTGGACACCTTGCAGCCATTGAATCGACCACAACTCCTCTTTGTACCAAAGTATTCTAGAGGAAAATCTGAGGCATTCTGTCAGATAAAGTCCAGCCCTCCGCCTCATGGAAGAGAGAGCAGTGCATGAATAAATGCTCACAAAGCAAAAATTCCTCCACAATGATGGGAGCGACTGAGAACATCATATGGAAAATGATTGTCGCATTAGTGCAGGTGGTTCTACAAGCTATTGAATTGTGAGGTGTATTTCGTTTTTTACACACCGTTTCATTTTACATGTTTTGTTTATCAGAAGTTGTATTTATCAAAATATTTACCTAAGACGTTGCAAGAAGCAAATGGTTCTAACTGTGTCCTATTATGTAATACCTCAAAACCACAGTCAACTGTTTTGATGGCGCTATAGAACAATCTTGACATGTTATACGCTGTACAACATAATGACTTCATTTTCTCCTGTCAGGTGGGTGCTACTTTTTGTTTCCAGTATGACGACCTACATCATGAACATGACGTGTTGCAGCCTGTACCTTGCATTGTGGTCCCACTGCATGGAAGGCCACTGGAGCCCATTGTCTTGAACCATCCCAGTCATCACTGAACTGTTCTTCAATGTCCACTGATATTCACAGGGGTGGGGGATTTCATTTTCCTCTGCCAGTGTAAACATGAAAGAAAAAGTAAATGGATGGTGACAAACATGCAAGCAGAAGACATGTTGTCTTCCTTTCTGCTTAGTCTGAGGATATGTATTTATTTCAATCATTTGTGTTCTGTGGGTCAAATTGAATGCCTTCTGTTTAAAAGAGAAGTAAAATGTGCGACTTCTAATATGGTTGTGTTATCATTTGTGAATGTGTGTGTTGAATTATCTAAAAATGACTTCTTCAAATTAAATTAAAGTGCATTTAGATCCTGAAATCTCAGTGGGGGTTGGTTGCAGTTTGCATGGACTCTACTGAGTCAGAACAGTGAATAGATTATTTTTTAATAACTACCTTTTGATTTGAAAAAATATACCTAAGAAATTCAAGCATTTCAATTCCAAAATTACTGAAAGAAGCATAAAAACACAATCATATGATAGTAACAGTTATACAATATGCCCTGAGTTTTGATTTTAGATGGTAAAACTTTCTCTATATTTTGATCTTTTGAAACAAATTGGTAAAATGATCAGAAAATGTCAGTACAGTAGCTCATCAAGTATGAGAATGCAGAAATGTAAAGTGAACTAGCAAAAAGCAAAATTATGTCAGGTGTAAAGGGGGGGGGGATAAATTATTTATCAGCTAAAATGAACACTGCCACACTCTATGACTGGTCCATTGACATGACATCCAACTACTACAATCATACTGCACTGTATGAAGTGTATAGGTTTATTTAATTTTAAATTACATGATATTTATCCTGAAACACACTTAAAGATTGAACCAAGATTGAAATACTCTGATAAAGCACCTCAAAGTTGTATTACTTGCTACTTTTTTATGCTGTGGCGGTGCAGTGCACAGCATTTCAGAGATCTGGAGCCTCATAATCGGACTAGTTTACAATAGTGCGGCGCATGGATTACAGTGATTATTATGCTACTGGTCTGGCGGAGTGATCTACAGTTATAAAGGTCCTGACAGCGGGCATCGACAGCTAACGAGATCGTGTAAATTCATGACGGGAATAACAAGGATATAGCGGTCTTCTTATCTTTTTTATAATTCAGAATCTTTAGCAAACACAGCGAGACAATCGGGACCATGGAGAGAAAAAGGTGAGACTTTCAAATGTGAGGTTGCAGAAGTTGCTGAAGCGACGAGGAAATGCACGCATGCTTGCATCCTTTTTGTAGTTGAGAAACTCATCAGCAATTAAATAGGGCTGCATTATTCATTTTACAGTATTGCTGTTGTAGTTTAAAGTTTCGGGACGCTTCGATTGTATTACTTAAGCAAGCAAGCAGCTACGAAGAATATTACTTTATATGGCAGTTGTTGGGATATTGATGTTCAGACGCTGCTAGCTTGATTAGCTAGCTAACTTTCATTGTTTACACACGCTTGATTTGAAGCGCGCAGGGCCCGGTGTCACATCGAATTCTGTGACCCATCAAATTCCGTGACCTGGTGGGCTGCAGCTCAGCTCAGCAGTTCTCATCATACTTTTTGAAAATGTAGTTTGTTGTTTTGTACAAGTTTTTAACTTTCAGATATCAAATTTCCATACGTGGAATTTGTGTTGTTTGATTATGTGACATGAAAAGGTAAAATGGTAAGAAGTGTTGACCAGACTGTTCGACAAGTTGATATTTCTATAGAGTTGTACGCCACATTTCATTGATTAACTTTAATTAGCCTTGCATATGCGACGATATCCGCATATTGGAGAAGCATTTCTGTTAACACTTACCAAATAAAGTATGGCACAAAGTATTAGAGAAATGTATACTTGGAAACTGATGGGTCACTAAACTACAAGTTATTTTTTAGAACCGTTAGTGAACTTTCTGCCACTTTTAAATTGCAAAGCTGTATCCAGGAAGTTCGTCACACATTTAA
>JAOXYM010000008.1:11815259-11837175 GCA_028567055.1 Leptatherina wallacei | reverse complement strand
CAGGGTCGCGGGTGGGCTGGAGCCTATCCCAGCAAGTATCAGGCGAGAGGCAGGGTACACCCTGGACAGGTCACCACAGCCATCATTTAACCGTTATTGTTTCTCCAACATTTTCCCTCTTTTGTTGTCTGTGACACTTTTTGTGTGCTTTTCTGCAACCAGTTTGCGTGTACTGGCACTAAATAAATATCTGCCCACTTCCGTTATATTTAATTTACAAAATTCCAACCCCTTTTTTTTCTTCCTGCTTTTTCATGACTGATCAGGATATTTTTGGGAGTAGGTATATGGTCTAGACAGCGAGCAGTGACGTTTTCCAGGTGGTTTGGTCAGCTGCAGTGAAGTGCAGTTTGAATACAAACCAAAGGAAAGTGTGAAAAATGTAATCCCTTATAGTCCCTGGACTATCCTGGTGTGAATGCCCCCTTAATAGTTTATAGAAATATAATTATAGTAGTAGTATAGCAGTATATTCACTTTGTCAATGATAACTTGGTAAACTTTATTTTTGGATATTAAAAGCATTACATGTCTGAGGACCATATTGTAGCCACATGGAGTAATAACTATTACCGTAATTTTTGTATTGCTGTGTCACAACTCCAAATCTGGCTCTGCCAAAGGACAGGTAAGTGGTTAAAACAGTCATTGGGGTGGCGTGTAGCTCAACTCGTTGAGTGGCTGCCCTATGTGGAGAAGCTACAGCTCCTGGTCAGGGGTCGAGTACCTGCCTACACGGGGCCCTTTGATGTCTGTCATTCCTCGCTCCCTCTGACCCCCCTTTCTTGTCCAACTACTGTCAAATAAAGGCCATAGAGTCCTTTAATAAAACAAACAAAAAACAGTTATTTAAAACAAGTCTTAATCAGACTTTAACAAGTTAGGAAAAATATTTTTAGAATAGAAATAGCCATGGATTCAAGAGGATGTTATAGTGGAAAAAGGTGTAATTTGTTCTGTGCAATAATATTGTGAACTCCTTAAAAGATATTCAGGCTCACAAGTTATTTTTTTGCCATCACCCCTGCAGTGTAGGAGATGGTGTAGAATTGTTGTTTAATTTTTAGTATTCAGTAAAGCTCAAGTTAAGAGCCCAAAGTTTTAGGAGTTGACATTGTTTGTTACTGTAAAGATGGAAATAGAGAATCAGTTCTGGCTGAGAACAGGTTGCAAATGATTCGATCCATCTAAATCTGGTTGCTCCAAACTTCGTGGTATATTTTTTCTGAAAACTAACATTAAACTGCATCGTCACTGCTGGAAATCAAGGAGTCATGGTAAATGGGAAGCTATGGTTTCTTACAAAAAAAGAGGAAGTAGTTGTGAATTCATTTATAAATGGTAGGAGGAGTGATGGTTATTATGCCTGTTAAGTGGAAACTTGTAATATGCCAACAACTCCTCCCTCTACCATGTGAGATTAAATTTCAGAAATGGCATGTTTTAATTCAAAGTGCCATTTCTTCACTGAACAGTACTTCCAGTACTAATAATATTGTATGTTGTAACAACATTTGCACCACACAAGCAGGCTTTGCAGATTTTTTTTCTTTGTTGAAAGCTCCTTCCCATTGGTCAAAAACCGTCTAACTCCCACTAACATCTGGCTCTTGAGTGCATTGAGATAGCGTCTAATCAGCACTCAGTTCCATGTTGAATCACTTTGCAGTAATCACAATATTAATGTGCTCCTTCTCTAATCAGCATTAATGGGAGCATAACACGTTTGCACATGCTTCAATGAGAATGCTGTGCTGGGTGCTGCAAAAAAGTGTTGTTGTTTTTTTGTTTTTTTATTAACGCAAGTTTACTGACCATTGGGTCTTACACGGAAGGTGTGAAACTGACAGCAGTGATTTGAAGACAAAAAAAAAGCAACCAATTGTTTTTACTTCTCTGCAAGACAGCTGGCAGCTTACACTCAGCCCCAGTGTGTAAGCTGACTCCTGCAGCCCAGTCAGAAATATAAACTTGTCCAGTTATCTCAGACATTTGTTATTATCAGCAACTGTGGTCCATCACAGCCTGTAGGATACAGTGTAGGGCTGTTTCTCAAGTTGTTGCTTACAGACTCATCCACAGTAAAGTAGTGGTCTCGGCACTCTGAGGATAAATGTGATACTAAAGTCATTGGAAAGGCATGTTGAAACGGGTCTATCCATGTTTCATGTCATGTTGTGCGGGGGGGGATAAGTTGTACATATGTTCCCTCATGTAATCTTTTTCAGTGGGTCACTGTTACTTTGACCAGCTCGTAAACAAGTTTTTTTTTTTCTTCCCTTGCAATAATCAGTAGAATTGTGAATAATCTCACTAGTTAGCAAAATTGCTGGTAATTGCATTATCAACAGATTTTTTTTGTTGTTGTTGTTGCCATTTCTAACTTTATTGCATCTTTTCTTCAGCTTCATCTGCAAATTATTTTGAGCTTGAAAGTGTTAAAAAAAACAACTTGAAGTTGCTGTTATCATTCAGACATTGCATATTTTTCTCTGAATCCATGTTAAACATTTTGTGAAACTTGCAGTTTTTGTACCTTACATTTAAAAAAAAATTCAAATACATCAAAAATGTATCCTCGCAATAAAAATATGCACAATATCCATAATGCAAAGACATTTTGACTTGAAATTGGTAGATTGGTTGTATTAATGAGGGTTGCATTTGGCCAGAATATTTTGCTGCCCAAAGGCGTGCAAATTCAACAGACTTTAATTTAAATATCATGAGGCCTTTGCTCTACCATAATTGCAATTTTAACTTTAGAACTGCTACAAACGAAGCTGCCTTTCTTTACCAATTTCAGTCATTCATATATCTGTGTACTCAGAGCAGTTTCAAGCTGGCTGTTGGATAGTTACACATCCCTGAATGTTCACAAATGCAACACTGAGGCTGTTGATGGAGTTAACAGCTTCACCATATAAATTTTTTGTTTACTATATATACTTAACTAACTACTGGTGCACTTCAGTGTGTTTTTTGTGATTTATGTGAACTGCAATTTCCCATCTCCAGCTTAATTACAGAGCGAGGTTATATTTGGTTCATTTGAGGTTACTCCAGTTTTTCGCACGCTGAAGTCAGCAGTGAACCCAGTCTGCTTGTACTCGCAGTATAGAATTGCCATTCAAGCAGTGCAAATAATGTAAATAAAAATAGACTTAACAGTAGTTATTAAGCTCACAGGGCATAATGTCTGAAAAGTAACTTACTAAACAATTCAGGCCAAGTGTTTTTGCAACTCTGGTTGTAGTTACTCCATGCATGCATGGGGAGAACATGCAAACTCCACCCAGAAAGGCCCCACCTGAGGTTCAAACCTGGAATCTTCTTCCTGTGAGGTGAAAGCGCTAAACACCGCACCACCATGCAGCCTCTCAAAATGTCATAAAAAATCATTCAGACGATGCATCCATGTTAAAATTCTGTGCTTTGCCCTATAGAACACTTGCCCCATTTACAAGTTATGGTCATCATAAATTTGTTAGTACAACAATTAAAATAGTGGGTCTGATTGCCATAGTGGAAATGTTCACCACCCGAGTCTCCGTAGGTCCATGATGTTTATGCATTAGTTGTGTGGTAAAATGATTTTAAAAAGTGTATTTCAATAAACTAAAAAAAGGTATAGTGACTGCATTGATTGTGAAAGAGCTGTCATTAGTGTAAGCTGTAATTACCCTGGATTTACTAGACCGATTTGTCAGGTAGCTAATTGAATGGCCCCTTAAGCTCAATCAATGGATAAGATTGTACTGCGTGTTCTCGTGGCCATCAGAAGATATGGGATTTTTGTTTTTTAGTCAATTTTTCCAGTTTTTCTGAGGACATTAAAAGACTATCGGTTTTAGCTTCTGAGTAGTGATGAGCTTGTCATCACTTATAACACTTGTCCTTGTGTGTACCTCTTAGGAAGCAGGAAGACCTGGTGCAGAATGTGAGGAGACGGCTGGAGGAAGCCCTGATGGCTGATTCGCTGGCTCATATAGAGGCTTCCACTGCAGATGCAGCAGTTGACAAAGTCGAGGACAAAGTTGAGCAGGTGGACAAGGAGGAATTATAGCCCAGGTACACACAAACACAGTAGAATAGCTCAACTTCTCTGATTCATCCAATACAACTCAGTCTTACAATGATGTGAACTTAAAGACATTCTTAACAGAGCCCTTTATCTCTCCCACAGGTTTGATGGACATGAAGTTTGCTGGTAAAGTTCATTTTTTCCGATGTTCAAGTATATGTCTCCATGCTGAACTGTATACACTTAAACTGAAACAGACTTTAAATGCAGACATTGTGCTGCAGATTTTGCTCACATTAACAAAGACTTTTGTCTTTTAATGTTTTGTTTGTTTTCCTTAAAAGTGGCAGTGTAGCCCTAAAAGGGTGCTTTGAGTTTCAGTTTTCATTTTACCTCTACTAATGTAAGGCAGCTGTGGATGGTGCTCAATACAGTGCAGTGTTACATTCGCCTAACAGCTGTTCTAGCTCAATGCTGAAGACACAAACCTTATGTATGTGAATGTTGTGATGTTTAAGTTGGTTCTGAAAAGTGTGTAAATTTTTAACTGTTCTCCAAGAACGTGTTTCTTTGTATTTTTCTGACACTGCAGGTAGTTTTGTTACACAAGAAAAAGGAGGAAAAAACTGCAGTATTTCTTTTGTATAAGCACACGGCACTCTGTAGCTGTGAATAACCAAACATTTAAAAATTTTACATTTCTGTTTTTTTCTTGCAATAACCTGAGTTTACATAGTTTGAGTCATGGTGCTTGTGTCTAAAAAATAAGTTTAAAAATAAGAAATTATTTTGTTGTTTTGCCAATTACACTAGAGTTTGGACAGTTACAGTTAAGATATGTATCCTCAGACAACACAAACACAATCCTGGTGTACTGTACATCGTTATAAGATTTTGTCTGTGTACTACTTTCATGGTCAAATAAATGCAACTCCTTTATGATTTATGGTGAAGAATGGTTCTCCTTTTCTTTTCATAATTGTTTATAATCTTACTTTCAGCTAAGGTAAACTTTAGACTTCAGCATTTCAAATTGACCAAATTAAAAAGAAAACTTCCAAAGCTGATGTTTTTTTTTTTATTTTTACTTCTTATTTTATTTCTTTTTAACCCACACAGAATAGGTTATTCTTTGTTTTCTGTACATATTTTGAACTTAATCTGACCAATAATTAATTGGTCAGAAAACCTACAAATTGGACACCTTTCTGAGACCAAAAGCTCATATTATTTCTCAAATTTCTTCTTCCTTGCCTCCTTCAGGCACTAACTTGTGACCCAGAACTTTATCTCGGCACTAAATCTTGAAGATGTTTTATTCTTTGGAGGAAGAAAGAAAGAAGCTGCATAGAGTGCCGGGATGCATCAGTGTCTTCTTTGTCAAAGACGTTTCAGTATCTGTGATGTTTATATTGGAATTGTGACATGTTGAGCTTAATTTTAGATATATATGGTTTTACAAACACCTTTTTAAAATATTGATAAGATGGATTTTTTAAATAAAGTAATAGGCTGTAACTATTACAGAGATGATGCAGCTGTTCACAATGTAATATTTAATTGACCTCTGCGTAAAATTCATGAGTTTGAAATACCAATTGATTGATGCTTACTGGGCCTAGTCTGTATCTGCATCCACCACAAGTGGGAGGGACTAAAATGCAAGAAGAGGAATCAAGGATGTACTAATTGTTGGGTAATGGTAAGTTTTCATGTGCAGACAGTTTGATCGGGAGACGTGATTTACCTCAGACTGAAGAGGGTGTTTGAGAGAGGGAGACTATGTACTACACCTGCTGATGGTACATTCTTTATTATGATGGTGGAGCTCAAAACATAAACTGATGTTTGATTTCATGTCAAGCTTACAATAGCCGGTTCAAGAAGCAAATCTGATTTGGTCAAAAATAGGAAAAAAAGGCATTTATCATTTTCTCCTCTAATTGTTGTTGGGGAAACATACAGGGATTTGGTATTAATTATAATGAATATCATCACTTATTATAGATTTTAAAAAAAGCTTTCATTGTGCATATGGGCTTGTTATTTTCAGATTTAAAAAATTCAACCCCTGATTTCAATGATTGATGAATAAAAAATTATGTTCTGAAGTATTTACATGATTTCAGATGACTGCGAACCTCAATGACTTATTTGTCATTATCAAATAACCTGGAAAGCAAATGCAATAACAAAGTGTATTAGCATCTCTCAGGGGTGTTGTTGGACCACCCCAAACACCTCATTGGTAGCCATGATGAACACACCCAACCATGACCACATTTTTTCTTCACATGTATCTCTGTGTTGACAGGATGCAAAAGCATCTCTTTGATTGGGAAAAAAAATAGTTAATTTGTGCCGTGAAAATTGAGAGACAGTGGCAGTGGGCAGTAGCTGAGCATTGATGCTGTCCACTTGCTTCATGTGGCCTTTGAACCCATTGTTGTGTCGCGGGTGACGTCAGTGCTGTGTGCGAGAGACGGAGCGGCGTGCGCCTGGCTAGACAAAGGCGGCGGACCGACCGGGGTCAGGCAGCAGCAGAGAGCCGAGAATCACTGTTTTTATAACTAAAAGGGAACTCCCAGGCTTGGATTTCAGCTCGGTCTTGTTGACGATACAGACAATGAAGACTCAGCTACCGTCCTAGGAGTACACTTTGACTCTCCAGGAAAAGGAAAAACAACTGTGCCCTATTTTCGATTTTTAACGTTTTTTCTTCAACGCCCCCATTTAGCCTGCTAGTAAGCTAACGCGCTAGCTCTTAGCGCTGCACCGCACAGCACTGATCTCCTCCTTGCTGCTTCACGTCTTTCCCTCAAGAGCTGGAAGACAAGCGAAGAGAGAACATTAAAGGCTAGATAAAGTAAGTTTGTGAGCTTTCCGTGTTTGTTTAATTTTAAAAAACAACATGTTTATTTTTTTTTGATTAGCACAAGCTCGACTGTCAGGATAGAGCTAACCAGCTAGCCGCGGTGCTCCCAAACAAAGGGGTCGACAACGTGACTGACTACCGACTATGTGGAGCTAGCCTGTTAGCTTTCTTCTTCAAGCCAACAACAGAATTTATTCCTTATTTGGTAGACCTTATGAGTTCAATTTACATATATCGAGTGACTGAAGTTGGTGCAAAAAAAATCAGTTTATCTACATTGTGGAAATGCCTCATTCAGTTGTATTGGGGCAGACAAAACAACCAGTCTCCTGGATGGGTTCAGTTGTCAGACAAGAAGCAACAACAGACAAAGCAAGGCGCTCAAATTAACACTATTATGCATGCTGCTGTTGATGTTACCTAGGATGCTCACCACCACTAATTTTATGTGCATTAAATTGAAAAAAACAAATTGTTTATCTTGGTTGTTGTTTTCCTTAATTTCAGCAGAGTGAGCGCACTCCCAACATAAGGCATCCGTGATCTGATGTGAGATCAACGGAGAGACTATGCCTAGCCCTTTATTCCACCCCGAAATTATGGACCACGACGTGGTGATCAGCAGCCAGCACAACGGTGTTGGTCTGTCCCGGGAAACGGATCAGGAGTCCCGGGAAGAAGATCACCAAGAGGCGCTCCGCTTCGCCTTGGATCAGCTGTCACTCATGGCTCTGGAGAAGGTGGACTGTGGGGGCGGCGGCGGTAGTGGAGGCAGCGGGCTTGTCGACACCCTGGATGCCAACCAGGGTCCGGGCTCTGAGAGCTGCAATGGTGTGGGTGGAGGTGGCTATATGGATCTACAGATGCTGGAACATCCCAGTGGGTCCCGAGACTCACCGACATCTTGCTCTCCTTCCCCGGAGTACTACGGCTCAGGCGGGTACCACATGGCCGGCTCACACGCCATGCTCCACGGGGAACAAAGCTCCGTCCTCTCCAACAGGAAAAGAAGCGTCAACATGACTGAATGTGTGCCTGTCCCCAGCTCTGAACATGTGGCTGAAATAGTTGGGAGACAAGGTAAGTGTGTATGATTCAAATATGAATAATAATTATTAGATGTTTATGTTTATTCTGAGCATGTTTGGGCAGCATGCAACATGGTTCTTTGTTTGGGTGGCTGCCTGGTGAGAGGAGGGTCTCTGAACTTTTAACTGTCTGGGCATGATCCTTCGGTCTGATTAAACACCCTGTTTAGGAATTTAATGGTAGCATAATGCGGATACTCAATAAAAACGGCACTGCTTGTGTTTTTGAATTCCCATTTTATCTGTATTTAGACAATGCCCTGACAGAGAGTGGGAGAGTGGGGGTGGTTGATGAGTAGGATTGAGGGGGAGGGGTGGAAGAGGGTCAGACAAAGCGGCAGATTGTCGGGAGTCTGGACATGTCTAGAAGCCTGCACCAAACAAAGAAGATATAGCGAAACATGCTCTGTTTATATATCGCAGATTCAAAGTCGCAAATTTGACCACAGAAGGCGCGACGCTAACACATATGCGTGTCTTGGGTATTTTATTATGGGATTTTCTGAGCAGATTTTGAGGTAGAAATGGGGCAGCAGGCGCACAAACACGGGACTGGGCGGTGTTACGCCCTGCACCCATCGCTGTCTGCCGATGCTGCTGCTTGCGTCCGTGCTGCCACGTTTTATACACATGATATCGCCCCATCGTTTTTATCAACATTTGACCCACTCTTGAAGTATGCTGGCGTTTAGGGGTCAGTTTTTGCTTCACAGCCGCGGTAGCATTACGGCATTGTTCTCTTTGTTTGAAAAAGCCATGCTTTCTGCTTCCCAGAATGACATCACGCTCTGTGCGTCCTATTGGTCACCGGGAATGAACCGTTCTCATTTAAAGACACAGTACGGTGTGGATGCTGGTGGGGCAGCATAAGATGACACGGGCGGTGCAGCAGCCACAGATAGAACGTTTGAGCTCATGAATATCCTGCATAGCTACTGCCATCGATGATATATTTTGATATGATAATCAGCTGCTTTTATAAAGACACCACAAAGGATAACATAAACTAGAGAGCCGGCGGTGTTATGGATTCTGTACCAGTTTAAATGTTTAGGAGCAAAACATTTGATTCAAGGTTCATCTTCATATTGTAAAATAACTGCTGTATGCATATAAATTAGTGGACACTTAACCCATCTACTGTAGTTTCAGTTAAAACAAATCACACCTTTTAATATTTTTATGCTGGTGATGTTAGCTCTGCAGACTGCCTTTTTGCTACAAGCTTCACAAATTGCCTCCTCTGTGCTGCTGGGATCTCCTTTTTCACATGGCTCAAAGTAAGAAGGCACCCACAGTGATGCTGTAACTGAATCTATTATATAAATTTCAACAGATACTAACTGAAAAGTAGTTGTTCAAAGATTAGAAGTTAAGTGCCTCAAGATGAGCATTAAACCATATCGGAAAGGAGAGGGGCACAAAGGCTGGAATATTGTGATTGCAATGCTCCATTTAGTTTCATAAGCTTATTTTTATACAAGTACATGGAAATGACCATACTGATTTTACACTTATCCTAGCTAAAAGAAATGGGTCAGGTGATTATGTAATAGTCACTCATTTAAAACTGCATGTAATTTTAGAGTTTAGAAAAATTAGCTTAAAATGTAATTTTTACTGTGATTGTTACAACTGTTGCTTATGTGCTTCTAAATCTTCCAGGGTGTAAGATCAAGGCTCTGCGGGCTAAAACAAACACCTACATAAAGACTCCAGTCAGAGGCGAGGATCCAGTGTTCATCGTAACGGGACGCAGGGAGGATGTGGAGATGGCCAAACGTGAAATTGTGTCTGCGGCTGAGCATTTCTCTATGATTCGGGCATCCCGCTGCAAAGCAGGAGGAGGAGGAGGAGGAGGAGGAGGCAGCGGCGGCGGCTCTCTTCCTGGTCCGCCCCATTTACCGGGACAGACCACAATACAGGTGCAGAAAACTCTGTGGCTTGGAGATGTTTTATTGTAGTTGTACACTACAAGTTAACAAACTATTCACTTAATCTTTTTCTTAAACATGCTTATAAAGTACATGTTTTAGGCTAAAACATTGTTTTCTCTTCTTGATCCAGGTGAGAGTGCCCTACAGAGTGGTTGGTTTAGTCGTTGGACCAAAGGGAGCAACAATCAAGCGCATTCAGCAGCAGACCCACACCTACATTGTGACACCCAGCCGAGAGAAAGACCCAGTGTTCGAGGTGACCGGGATGCCAGAAAACGTTGACAGAGCGAGAGAGGAGATTGAGACTCACATCACTCTGCGAACTGGAACCTTTGTAGACCTGCAAGGAGACAATGACTTCCACACCAACGGCACTGATGTTAGCCTAGAAGGTCTCGGCTCCTTGAGTGCAGGGCTCGGTGCATCTCTGTGGTCCAGGGCTGCAAGCCACCATTCAGCCCCACCCCCCACTCCCCCATCTCCACCGCCTTCTATTCCCATGTCCATGCACCACTCCTCAAGCCGGAAGATGTCCTCTTCTGTTGCCTATCACACGCACAACGGCGCAATGAGCTCAGACAGCTTCAGCACCACCCGAAAGGCCAATGAGGGCGGTAGCCCAACCAGCCCTTTTAGCACAGGCTCCAGCAGTGCTGGAGGCGGGTTCACGTTTGGGGGCGACTCTACCCCAGGACTGCCACCCTCAGATGAACTGGGCTTTGAGTTCAGTGCTTCCAACATTTGGGCACCTTTCGTCAATGGCGGTGCAGGCAATAAAACAGCTGGCTCCTCCCAGCAGCAGCCTCTACGTCGCAACAGCAGCGGCCTCAGCGGCGGTGCTATAACTCCACGATTGTCTCCAACTCTGCCTCAGGACACGGGCGTTGGCCCCCTGGATCACCCACTGGCCCGTCGTGCCCAGAGCGACCCTCTCAGCACTCTCTCCTGGCTACAGTCTGGCAGTACAGGAGGCGGGTCCTTCTCCGGGGCTTCCAGCTCCAGCTCTGGTGGCTCATCGACTGGCTACTCCTCCTGCTCAGCCTCCTCCCTGCCAGGTGGCTCACCCACTGACTCCGAGGGAGGCAGCAGCGGCGTGGCTCTCAACTCTGGGATGCTGAGCCGTCTGAAAGGCAGCTCCGGTCCAGGGGTTGCAAGCTTGGTTGGCGTTAGCCCTGGGATCAACAGGGACTGTTTTGTTTGTTTTGAGAGTGAGGTGACAGCAGCCCTGGTGCCTTGTGGCCACAACCTTTTCTGCATGGAGTGCGCCGGGCAAATCTGCCAGTCAGCTGATCCAGAATGTCCAGTCTGTCACACTCCTACCACACAGTGCATCCGCATCTTCTCCTAATGCTCCAGGAAACTGAGTGGGGGGTTGAATGTGAGGGATTGATGGAGTACAAGAAGATATTGGAGTGGGGCACTAGCTGTGGTGGCGACAATGGAAGGATTCACACTAATAAACCTTCACAAACACATGATGGATCACAATAAATGCATTAATATAGATGATGATAATATACGGATGTTGATATATTGCTGATAACTGTCAAGATTAATGACAACAACAATAATAATAATAATAATAATGACAATGACTTATTTTCAGAGGGAAGTGAATTGAAACTGGTCAGCAGACAGTTGGGGATCAGACAGTCTCTCAGCGGTGAACTTATGGAAGGAAACTAGTGTCTTATCTCTCTTCAGGCCTTCATTTCGACCCGGTGCAGCCGGCTCTGCTGGCTGTCTCCACATGTCTTCATTCTGGCTTCTTCTTCAGATTTCTGCCTGCTTTCTCTCTCACAGCCTTTCCTTTTAACACTTTTGTACTCAACAGATATTTTTCGATGAAGCTGTCAATGAGGCCTGCACTTTTCTACTCCTAATTTTAATGTTCTCAACCTGTTCCAACAAATCCCTTTTTTCCTCCGCGATCACTCATGCTATATTTTTTGTGACATGAAGCGGAAGGGTTTCTCTTTTTTTCAAAGCTTGGAAAAGCCTTTATTTTCTCTTTTTTTTTTTAAGATTGGCATGTTGTCAGGCACCTGGCAGAACACTACACTCAAGGTACCTGTTGAGGATGAATTCCTGTTTCTTGTTGCCACACAAAATTTAGCCATCAGTAAATAAGCCAAATGAATGCTATGAATATACGTTTCTTAATTCTTGATTAAGTTCAGCAATGCGTTGGATGAATTTGGATGATTCTGCTCCATGTTTCGAATGTGGCTGTTGAATTTATTCTTATTGATTATCTTTTAATAGGTGGGGGGGAAATACAGTTTGGTGATGCTGACGGACCGTGACTGTGGTCAGTTTGGTTGTTTGGGCTGCCTGACAATCCCTTTACATTTCTTTCCTTCTGTGTGTATGTGGTGGTGTGTATGTGAGAGAATAATGCCCACTTCTAATATTCACGAGCGTCAGTGTGTCATCACTATGAGAGGGTTTGTTTTCTGTCCTTCACTCCGTCTTAAAGGAAGACGTCGCTCTGATCCATCCACACTAGAACATTATCCTCTCACATCCCGTGTCTGTTACACTGCTTATTTAGTGTTTTCTACTAGTTTGACTCTTGACTGTGTAGTGTGTGGCTAACAGACATATTTTGAACTCTAGGATGAGATAGGGCTTTTCTGATGTCACACTAGAATGTTTTGTTCAATACGGTTAAGGAGAGAAGACTGCTTTTCCTACATGAAACAATAAAAAGGGGCTTGATTAAACCCTTTTCTCCCCCCCATGCACTGTACCCCGGCCCCTTTTAAAAACAAAAAGGAAAAAAAAAAACACAGCTCTTACGTATTTGTTAGGTTTTGGTCTTCCACCCCTCTCTTAACAGCAAAGCTGTATGGCACTCTCAGATGACACACTGTTGTACCCATATAGCGCTGGACTCTTGGCAAAACGTAGTGCGCTATATGGTTTAGTAGTTTTGAGATTTGTCCTGTGTTTCATAGCATTACTGAGTAATTCCAGTGAGGCAGGTACAGCCTGTTTTGTGTTTGTGTTTTAAAAAAAAAAAAAAGTTCAGTGTGAGTTTGCAGTAACTGCCTCATTTAGTGTTTAATACAACATGATTTGGGTGACGTTGGTGTGATGGTTGTCGTCGGTGGCCCTTTTGATCATGTGGAATCAGCTCATAGAGTGAGACAAGCCATGACAACTGAATTGAAACAACACATCTAATTCTCAAGGGCTTCCTCTGACTGCACAGACACATAATCACATTTTCAGGCTCACACAAGTAGGAAGAATCAATTTATTCTTTATGGCAGCTAGTAGCTAGGTCATCCAGGGCTTCCAGACACTCTGTGTTCAATCCCAGCAGCTGCAGAATGTTTTGCTTTATTAATTATTTTTTCCAGTTATCCCTACACAGTCATCACATCCAGATTTTGTTGGTGTGTAGGGTCACTGCAGTCAGTGTGTCGTCCTGCCTGGACATTATCACAGATCAGTACAGGTGGCAGGGTTTAATATTATAGGATGAAAGGTAACTCTGAGTAAAGAATTGTGCAGTTGCTGTTGTGCTTTGGTGCTCCAGTTAGTATAACGTCAAACTTATTTGCTGTTTTGACTGTTTGTTTGCTACTTATGGGACAATAGCAGTATCTCCGCTGTGGCTGTCCCAGTTGAGCGCAGCAGTACATGGACAGTTTTTAAGAGAGCCTGCCCAGGAGCTGAGCTGGTAGTCTTTGTGAAGACGAGTCCTTGGTGCTTTGGTGCAACTCCCTACTGAATTATAAAGATGAACAAACCCAGTCATTAGTGGGAGGCCATTTAGTTCTCAGACTAACATCTCCGGTGCACTATAGACCTGACAGCCCTGTTTCATTCTTATTGCCCCCCCCTCCCCTGCGGGACTGCTGTGTTGAAACCAGCAACACTCCCCCCCCCCCCCCCCCCCCCCCCCCCCCCCTTCCTGTCGGGCTTTGTTGCTTTCGGCGTCTTCTCCTTCACACTCAAAACAGATGCAGGGCTGCTAATCTGTCTGAATGAACAGATATGTGATATTGTGTGAGTCTGTTGAGGCTGCTCTTGAAGCCCTCTTTAAACTGTCCAAGTTAATATGTTAAAGAAAAAAATTGTGTTGTATTTGCCAGATGGGTTAAATGTAAATCCTGGGGTTGCCCCAGGATGTTTCTGGCCAATGAGAGAATGTTAGGGTTAATGTACAGTAGTTTTAATTGTAAAAGGTACAAATTTTTTCAGATCGATTGCTACTTTTTATTTTATTTTTTAGCCAATTGTATCCCCTCTCCCAATTCCTTTTTTAAAGGTTTTAAAACAGGGTTTCCTGAGGCATGCTAGTCAGTGACCTCTGACCTTTTTTTTGTGATTAGAAGGGGGATGCTAAGAGAGCCATGTCAGTAAGGGGCGACAGACTCCCCTTTAAGCCTCCGCTCTCCTATTTTTTGCTTTAATTATCTTTGTATGCAGAACCAAAATGTCAGCAAACTAGGTTTCAGGCCTAACCTGTGTGTGTATATACCCTGGATACAATCAACGGGATCTTTTTGTTTTCAAAAACAAAATGACTTAATTGAAGATAAGTGTAGTTTCTAAAGAACATGTATCATTATTTGTAAGTTAACCATCTGCATGTCTTCAAGCCACCTGGCATTAGCTAATAATTTTTAAGGTGAAAAAAAAAAAAAAAAAACTTTGTACACGTTTTATTTTTACAATTTATTTGCTTACCTAAATATCCCAGACAATAATGTGACCCTTTTTATTACTTCAAATTTATTTTTATTTTCCATTTTTTTATTTTCCTTATTTCCTGTGTACTACATATAGGCAATTTATAAAAAAAAATGAGAAAATTATTGAAGAAATTTTAAAATTGAAATATATTTTATTTGAAAGTTTATGGACCTTTTAACCGTGAGCCGGAGAAATTGTATAATCGTATAATTTGAGCTGACTTGACGGTTATGAGAAATGTATCAAGAGTTTTATTTTTTATGCTTCTTTAATAAAGTCTTGTTTTTGGTTTCATTTTTTACGGTAAAAAAAATAAAAAGCCTCTGTCTTGCTTCTTTATTGATAAAGTCTGAATGTGCAGCAGACTGGAAGAGCTTGGATGGCGCCTCGTGGTGGCAGCAGAGACACCTGCAGTAGGTCAGAGCTTGGAGATGTGAGGAAAAGCTAGTTATTCCTTCTTACTGAGCTATGGGACAGCACCAAGTTTAAAATGAATAAAAGGCATAGAAAATGTTTGAAATTCTCAAAGTTTTCTTTGTAAGTAGCCTAATAGCTAGGATACGAAATGGTTTTTTTTCTCTCATTGATATGACTTTTAGTGGAGATAACTTAATCAAATTGGAGGAAAATACATTTGCATGTTTTTGATGAGCGTCTCTTTTTAAAACTAAACTGAGACTTTTTCCCCAGTAGTTTGTGTGAAATGACCGTCATAGGTGACACAGGTCATGTGGGGGGGGGGGGGAAGAATGAACAGACAGCCTACTGCTACCAGCAACTCTCTTTTCACGTTGACAAAAATGTTACATCCTTGCTGTGTTTTTCATCCCAAAGATGGGATTTAACTTTACAGATGTGTAGGCTACTGAGCCTGAATGACGGCCTGAGGAGCCGCTGCCATCGGAAAGTTCAGGCTGTGTCGGTGGTAAGTTAACCGAAATGATTGTTTTGTGAGCTTTCCAAGTATATCTATGGGGAACTTGTTTAGTGTGAAAAAATTTTTTAAATGGAAAAAGTAAAGAACTAAAGTGGAGCTAACCGCAGTGTTTAACGTTATAGCGCTCCAGGTGGTTCTGAGGCTAATTTAGTCTTTCCTTAGGTAAAAGCTGGACAACATGCACCCCGTCCCATCCGTCTTCACGTCTGTGTGCACTCCAGAGAAAAGAAGACGAAAGGATGACCTGGACATGTTTCACAGATGACGGCAAGCAGGAAACAAAAGAAGAGATTGCAAATTATAATAAAATTCTTTTTTTTAAAAAATAAACGGTATTTGTTTGATTACTGAACAGTCCTGCTCGTAGAACAAGAAATGAAAGCAAAATCGTTGTTCATGGTTAATTAGGGGGCCAATGAATAGCCTACGTTTTTATGTAAATCGTGAAGCAGCAAATGAACACTAAAGTTTCTCAGTGTAAACACAACCGCAGTGAAGTTGTGGGATATTCTACAAATTCAACCTTCAGCACGGTGTAAATGACAAATTTGGTGAGTTTTCAGTGTAAATGAAATGTTACGGACTTCAAATCCCTACGTGGTGTCAATAAATTAACGGAACAGTCTTAAAGTAGCAGTGATTTATTGCAGTAAATGTAACGTTGACTCCTAATTATAAACATAGAGACATCCCTAATGGGAACATGTTTTCTTATTCACCTTTTGACATGAAGTAGAAATACTTTTCTTTTCTTTTTACTTTCCACAGCTTGAGGTCTGATCCTGACGGAAATGTTCATAATTTTATCGGTTAAATACAACTGTTGATTGACTATGTAGTTGTAAATATGAAGGTATGGGATAAGTTGCAGGCAGCAGGAGGAGGCACAGTAGACGCGCTGGGTAGCAGGAGCGGTCCGAACTGGCTTTTTACTTCCCAACGTGGCGGCGCAACAAACGATGTGAAATCAGTGAGAATGGTCAATAAATCAAAAACATGAGGAAAACGTGGATTGGGAATAAAGTAAATACGCTGGTATTTTGCGAGTCATCAAGGCACACCGACTCCTTGTTGTGTTATGCGCTTCAGTCTGACGTCATATCCCCCAGTTGTGCGGTTATACTGTCCCTACGGAGCACAGACGCTACAGGTTTCACACCTATCCACTCTGGGACCTGCTTTCTGACATGGTCGCTTTCATGGAGGCTAAACCCTGGTTTCGTGGGGACGTTCCCCTGAGTGTTCACTGAGGTGGAAGCTGCTTCCAGCTGAAAGTCTGTGTCAGTTACACCCAGCTGTCTGAGAGACCCCAGCAACATCTGCTGAAATATTTGTCTGAATTTTTATAGGTGAAGATGTCGTGCAGTTCCTAACTAGGTGCTTTCATGACTTTTAGAGTTTCTCTCATGAAATGACAGCCTGAAAACATTCCTTTAACCTGCAGTGATTCTCTGTGAGACATGTAGGTTGTGACACAAAAGTCCTTTTAATAGGAAGCAGATCACAATCAGGCTGCATTCCAGCTCCACTTCATCCTCATTAAGAACAATCAATAATAAACAAATTACAAACATCCTCAGTAGAAAATAATTCTCTCATGCGAGTTCTGTGTTCACACTACATTCATATTGGTTACAGATTCTTTTTTTTTTGTTTGTTTTTGTTTTTTAAAAACAGAAACACACTGATGAGTTATTACATAGCTTTTGGAAAGTAAGAAGTCAAATAAAAAGTCAAGTAACATCAAAGAGACACGTGCTGGCACAATTAAGTTTCCCATCATGCAATTGTAGTTGATTCTATTCACAGGGTGGGCATCATTGGTCTCCACAGAGTTGTCTAGGTGTGCATGCATGTGTGTCATCTTCCATGTCCCCTTTTGTGCTTGAGCGGAGGTTGGTGTGTAGATGTGTGCGGTCAGGTGACTCAGATGGGCGAGCCCAAAACTGGATGATCGGTTCTACAAGTTTTGAACCTCAAGATTTCACACGACAACACATGAAAACTGTGTATCTGCAGGTACTGTTAAAGGAGCACTCCACCAATTTGTTACATTCTGAAACTCATGGACTGGCACACATAAAAATCGTTACCCATAATGCCACATGTTCAACATTTGAGTATTGGTTTTTGTGGCACTTAATTTTTTTTTTTTTACCTTACTTGTAGCCACGAACTAACAATTGACACCACGTGACGACATTTATCAGAACTCCCACTCTTCCTGAGGGACATACGCACAAGACTTTTCTATAGGAGACAGTAGACAGACCCTGATGTGTAAAATTAGTGGAGTTCCCCTTTAAATGTTGCCAAGGACTGCACAACTAGAGTTCTTCCACACAAAAAACAAGCAGAATATTATTCTTATGGCTCAAGTGATATCCGGTGAACAAAATCAAAGGCATGAGTTGGTCTCTCGAAGCTAATTGTGGTATCTAAGATTTTACAATCCTTTTGATGAGACAGAGAAGGCTTTGCTGAGGGTAAATAACATTCGCAGATTTTATTTTTGGTAAGTTTAAGCAGTTTTGAGTAAAGGTAACAAGTAACAGACCAGTACGGTGTGACAGAAAAGTTTCCTGCAGCGTTTAGTCACCGTCACTGACATTTAGTTTCACTAAGAGACAAGATGAGCCAGACTATGGCTGTGAGTGTCTGCTCACCTCTTCGCAGGTAAAGGAAAACGGATTTATCAACATGACTGAAAGGAAAATAGGGACATCTTGGCGGTGACTTTGATGGCTTCATTCTTTAAAAAATAAACTGAGCTGTGGCTTTTGCAAATTTGGTCCTACTAAAGGCAAATAGTAATTCAAAACACTTTCCTTCTCCTTAGCAAATGTCAGGAAAAGCTTACACACTTCCAATGGGAATGGGAATTTATGAGTCCATAAATAAAATATCTCAGTGATTTACAAAAAGTTTCCCATTCCTTGGATCGGAACAGTGCACATGGTGCTCCTGCTGTTTTATATACTGACAGCACATACATTTAGGGTGTGCAAGTATTGCTCACAATCTCAAAAGCCCATTTTGCCGGTGCGACCATCAACCCATACACACACACACACACATGCATGTACACAATAATAGAAGACACAGCAGTGTTCACAAAGGGTTTGTCCACATGTTTCAGTGAACACACAAACAAACCACTATTGCCTTAAGTAGATGTGTTTATATGTGTGCAGGTGACCAGGAGGAAAGTGTGTCAGTGAAATGTCGGTCAGCGTCGAGTCTCCTTTCAGGGTTCGTGTGGTTTCTCCCAGTTCCCCGGTGTCATTCATGACTTTCTGATTTGTTGCATATCTGCAGTGAAGCGCTGTTTCTATGGCAGAGCAGGTGCACAGGAGAACTTTGTGGCCAGTTTGCTAACAGAAGCACGTAGCGGATGTATAAGTGTATGTGAAGTGACATCCCAGTCCACTGATCCTGTAGCCCTTTCTGGAGTTAATGTGCACTCTAGGGGTGAGAGACAGTGGGGTATTGCTCTGTTTCAAGCGGTATGAAGCATTTAAAAAATGCAGTCGTCCGTTTCTATGAACACGTCACATATTGGGCTCCGAACTGATCCAGTGTCAGTGTGTCCTCTCTTTGATTATGACGGTTACTCAGCTTGTGTTTAGAAAACCTTATTGTAACAGGGTTATATGCACCATGCTCACACAGATAAAATACTGGAGGCACCCATCTTTTATGTGGGAGGGGAATAGTTGCCATGGTTACAGCAAAATGAATCACAGTGTCCCTGGGGTCAACATGCAGGACATTGATACATTACAACACAAACTAGCAGTGGTGTTGCCTCCTTCGCGTTGGATCCAAGGTCTCTTGGATTTTTTGGGGCGAAAAGAAATCGGTCTTGGATCTGTATCAACTCCAACTTAACACGACACATCACACCATGGGAAGACTGCGGCGCGAACGACAAAGGTGTGGGACGCACTGAAGAACAACACGCAGTCAGGCAGGCGAGCTGACATACATACGGACGAACGGATGGAGCGTAGCTAGGCAAAGACTGCTCTCCTGAAGATGCAGAGAAGCAAAAGTGCAAAGTGGTCATTCTCAAACTATTTACATGGTTTTGTTGTTCTGCAGTGCATTATATCACAACTAAATGTACAGAATATAAAAGGTGTGATGTGTCATAGGAAAGAGTGATTGAGGGATTGATTACTGCTTGCTAATCTGACAGCAAACCTAAACTGAGAGCCTTTAAGTGGGGCAGCTGCAGAAATAAAATGAAATCAAATCTTTTTTTATAAACATAACTCCCCATCTTTGCATTGATAACATTGCAATGTAAATGTTGCATAATGTATGCAGATATATGTACAATAGAGCTTCTTTTTTTTTTTTTAAGTGTGTGCTTGTATATTGCACGCGGTTGTTAATGTAGGCGTGAGTGCTATGTGTGCGTAACACTAGGTCTATCTGGTGTCTCTGCTGTTTTTGTGCACACGGGTTTAATCCTCCTCCTCTTCCCTCAGCTGCGGCCCTCTTCAGCTGAGCGCTGGTCTGACTTGAGCTTCACAAACTCTTTGGCCACATCGTCGTTGTTACGCTGAGAGAGGATCCGCAGCACCGTCAGGCCTGTCTCGTCCATGTGGACTCGTCTGCCCAGCGACATCCAGCAGGTGACGCTGCTTTTGTTGGCCATGTCCTTCACCTGCAGCACGGCCATGCCCACTGTACGGTCCTCCCGAGCGAAGCAGTAGTCCTTTACACACACCTGTAGCTCGTAGCTCTCTGGTCCCACCTCAGTACCCAGCGAGCTGAGAAGACAGAATATGCTGGTGACCCTGATTCTGTTGTTTGCAGCTGACGTAAGTGTTAAGGTAAAATGGATACTCACTACTGGAAGCTCTCGCTGAACTTTGGAGACCAGCTGTTGTTCTTGGATTTGGTGGCAAATTTCCTCTTCTTGTCGCTGAGATGAGGGCCAATGATGTAGACTTCCACAAAAGGCCTGAAGCCCTGTGCTTTCCATTTCAGATCATTAGCAGCAACCACTGGGAGGAAAACGGGAGGGTCAAGTGAGCAAAAACGGAAAACAGCAGAGAACAAAGAAGCAAACGATACCACAGCCTAATCGGCACTTTGTTCTTACCTTTGACATTGATCTTGTGCTCTCCATTCGGTTGGGGTAAAATATCAACATTCATTATCACCTCGCCGACTGCATCCACTCCAGATGCTGGAAAAACACACTCAGTTATCAGCCCTATATTCATCCCAGACACTATTGACTTTGAAGAACAGAAACATATCAGTTCATCTGAAGGAAGCAATGAAAGTTAATAGATGTACACCACTTTTTCATCGCATGTGTGCATCACCTGTTCCTTTATTCATCATGTCTTTCACATTCTGCCCTCAACCTTGATCTGAAGCCTCTGCTGTATTTATACCCAATCTCTCTGTTGGTGTGTTGTGCTTTCTGTTTCCTTACTACAGCTATGTGGGAAAGATTTAATCTTCCATCAGCAATCCTATTCATTGTGAATACTTTTGTTGCGTTCGGGTGCTGAGGGTTTTCCTGGGAGACATTTACCTTTTTCCGGTGGGGTGTCTTCATTGGCTGAGTATCTGATCCCTTTCCCTCCGTGAACTGAAAGCAGACAGAAGAAAATCAGAACTAAAGTTGAAAAAAACAGTTATTCATCAAGCAGATTGTAGGAATCAACCTGTGGTATGTGCCATTAAAGGAATAACTACATTGTTTTCGGCAACACTATAAGCAAGTTATTCCACTTAGCCCCGATAATCCAGATTCATTCAATTAACCATACTGAATGGAAGAATAAACTAATGTATTTGAATAGCTCAAACAATCTTTGTTTAAACTGTAACTGTTTATATCGATCTTGTAACAGTACAAGTGTGTGTGTGTGTGTGTGTGTGTGTGTGTGTGTGTGTGTGTGTGTGTTGTTACTGTCTGAAGTCATACCCTGAGCATTCTGTGAGAGTACAAACTTCCTGATGAGCTTGTCCGTGGCCTGCGTGTACAGAGACAAGGCATAGCGCAGAGACTGCAGATCCGGACTCTTCTCCAAGAACGTCTTCTTCAGACCCACACCGCCCGCATGGAAGTATTGCTGCACAACAGCCAGGACATTACACGCGTGTTATAGATCACTTGATGGCAAGCAGCGACACAGAGAGTGAGCTGAGAGTAAATTAACTGGTGTGAGTCAGTGGGATCAAACTGCCTTATAGCATGCTACAGGGTTGACATCCTGCAAGCAATGAGGTGACTGAAGCTTGCCTGGTAATTCAAACACGTTTAAACCCGGAAAAATATAAACTAATCAAGTGATTCCAGTTATATGCAGCAAA
>JAOXYM010000008.1:11794077-11809761 GCA_028567055.1 Leptatherina wallacei | reverse complement strand
GTATGAATACATTTTGTGTGTGTGTGTGTGTGTGTGTGTGTGTGTGTGTGTTTGGGGGGGGGGCAGGTTGGGTTGCTGCAGGCTGAAGATCACATTTAAACTTCCAGAATGTATTTCAGAGCTGTCTCAGCAGAATTAGACTTAAACTTTACTCTTTCATGAACACCTGGCTCTTTTATAGTCTATAGATAAGTATAAAGGCCAGAAAATTGCTGAAATATCATTTTGTGATCCTCAGTGTTTTCAAGTTGTCTTACTTAGTGTTTAATTTTTCTAGATTTGCAGAGATGCAAGCAACATATGTTGCCATCATCTGGAAATATCTACAAAACCACAATAATTAACAATCATTGTTCAAATTGAGATGACAGATGACAACAGGTACCCCGTCTTTCTTATCCCTCTCCAGAGCTCCATGGAGAAAATCTCTGGACACTTCCTCATTTTCATCCAACCACATGTCGACAAATGGCTCAAACCAGCTGAAAATAAAGAATGAACACAGATAAAATAAATGTTTATGTCACAGGTGAATACATCAGGAAAGGTGTACAGCTATACAGAAAGAAACTCACGCAGGATATTCGGGTACGTGCTTCTGGAAAGTAGTTAGCTCCTTGCAGTACTCATTATAGAGCCACTTCACCTTGAAGTGCAAATTCATGTAGTCTGCACTTTTACACAACCGCTGCTTCTCATGCTCTGAATATCAAAGAGAAAGGATTAGGAAACTCCCTCTCCGCATTCCTTCCATTTCACCATCAAATTTGTAAAAACACAAACATGCATCCAAACTCTTATGATCCCAGCGATTGAGAGACAGACTTACCCTCCATGGCGTATTTCATATCTTGAGCGAACATGTTCCACATGACTTCAGCGCTGATTTTACCCACATTGAGTTCTTGGGGAAACCTGTGAGAGACATCACAGCACTCAGGCTTAGTAATGGGGCTGTATTATTAAACAAGAAGCTCATTTTTTATATAACTCCACCAGCACTTCCTCTCAATATTTCCAGCAGCCACAGAAATAAAAATCCTCTTGAGAAAAATAGTTAGCAAGATGCTATTATCCTCATTGTTTCCAAAGCCCATGGGCTCATTTAAATTCATTATCACAAATATTTGATTAAATCCCCCTCCCCCTTTCTCCTGGAGCAATGCTATTGTAACACACACTCACTGATTAAGGCAAGGGGTGTATGAGTTTTTATCCTCTTCTATGATGGAAACAATGAGGGTGATTAGTTTTGACCAGAAGTCCAGGTTTTTGACGCTCGGACCCTGCTCATCTGGAGGGACAGCTTTTGACTACAATGGGAAAAAAAACAAGTGAAATTAGTATCAGAAAAGCTGCATCTATTTAGATTTTCTTTGCACAGTGCATGAACTGAAGTGTGCATTTACACAGGTAAACTCACCGGGTCTGTCTGATATTCTCTGTTGTAGAGATCATGGCAGTTGTTAAAAATGTACTCATAGGTGGAGTTGAGACATGCTTTTACACAGTCTTTCACCACCTGACTCGCCCTGGGGGGACTCTGGAGCTCCTGGACCTGAACACAAACAGCATGCGACATGTGGCTGAATAAAAAAACACTTCCTATGTCAGATGTGCATCGTCTCAGCAGGTGGGAAGCTCACTGGGAATTTAACCATTAACTATATGAGTTGCAGAAATCATACAAATAAAACAAGTGTAAACATATTTAGTGGGGATAAAAGAAAAGAAAGAAAAGAAAAAAAGAAAAGAATCTTTCTGATATCCACTCTAACCTTCATCCTGAAGAATGTGATACTGGTCAGCAGGTCAACAGTAGACTTGAGGTCTTGTAATCTTTCAGGACTGCTAGCAGGGAAGTTATTCTAAAGCAAACACAAACACATTGATACATGAGAAACGACAACAGCAGCAGCCTAAAACAACATTTCACACTGTTTTAATCACAGTCCCAAAACAGATGACAAGGAAGCACCCTGCACATATGCACACAAAAATAGCTTAGGCAGATTAAGGCAGTAGGAGAGAGATAATCAACAGCACCCATGAGACAGTTTAAGCGGAATATAAATTTAAATCAGCAGTAAGTACCCGATACATTGACAGGTCGATCCTCAGGGAGTTGTGCAGCTGATCCAGCAGCTTGACAAACCTCTCCTTCTACAAAGGTAAAAAAAAATAAAAACACAGATCAGAAACACAAAAGAGCGGACAAAATCATTTATTACCACTTTATCGCCCACTTGAAAGTCTGACAAAGTAGGCAAGAGATGTTTAACTCTCATCTACTGGCCCAGAGGGATCAAGCTTAGACATTTCTGATGAGTTTTGTAAGAGCAGTTTTGGTGTTTTTCAGTCATCACATAATTCTTGGAGTAATTTTTCAGGGACTCACGCCGAAGTTTGATGCGGCAAATCTGTCTGAGGCGGAAACATTGTTGGAGGACTCGGTGGTGTGGGCATAGTAAGCATTAATGTTGGCAAGCAGGGTGCTCATCACAGCTGGCACTCCAGGGCACATATACTTAGATGACAAGCAGGCAAAGTGGCTGTTCGGTAGAAATGACAATGAGAACATTTAAGTAATTTCTTGCTCCTTTGGCCGCTGTATTCATGAATAAATCAAATATACAGCCAGTATTTAACAGTTTGATTAATAAAGCCATTTAATAGCAATAGTAGTAACTCCTAAGCTTTTCATTTAAGATTTGTTGAAACTAACAATAATCCTAAAGTCTGATATTCAGAGTAAAAGTTGCAATACTGACGTCATGGCCTGGTAGATGGACTCTACTCCATATCTCATGGCAAACTCATCCACAATCTCCTGGGCAGTCTCCTCGAAGTATACCTTCCAAGCGTCATCTCCTTTGGCATCAGGAATCTTTACAACACCACCATTTTGTTCCTCTGTGGTGTACTGGAACAGATGCTAAACACACAAAGGTACATGCAATTTTCTGTTTTAGGAGGTCATTAATATTTTTAGCTGTTGGTGTATTAGTAAGATTAAGGACATATGAAATATATTTGCAGTTTATTAGAGAACAACTTGATAAAAAGGTCATGTAGATCAGTTTGGGAAAATTGCAAACTCCTAAATGCGTGTAAATTATAGGATGAATGACACTTATGTGTGGGATTGTACCGAGCAATGTCCATCCTATATCCAGGTGGTCTATTTTTTTTTAAGAATTACTAATGATTCAAAACTTTAAATGGTTATAGTGAACCTAATGTGGCCATATTTCCCTTTATGTGTTTAGTCAGACTGACCTCATGCAGACAGGTGTACTGGACATGGTACGGAGCCACTGTCTCCTCTCCCTTGATCTCCACACTTATGTGCATCCGGATGGCTCCTGACACAGCAGACTTATCCGTTCTCTTGTCTGTCACACAAAAGTAAGACATACACACTTCCTTAGTTTGATGAAATCTACCCTATCTACAACAGATGAGCTCTACAGTTATCTGTTTCCTGTGCTCTTATCTCTGTGTGATTAGCTGCTCCTCTCATCCATCTCTTATTCCCCATCACCTTTTGTATTATCTAACAATACTCACCCAGGTTGTACCAAACGTCCATCTCCCCACTCAGAGTGCGCACTTCGATGATGGTTTGACCCAGGAAGTCATCGCTCTCACGTTTGAACCTCTGTTTCACACGAGACTTGATGTCATCGTCTTCATCCCACACGCGAACCTTGATGCGGTCAGAAGAGTTGTGGCATTCACTGGATGAGGCGGAGACAGAAAATGCCAGAAAACATAATTAGTTCACAACTGGAATGCAGGGAAACAAAATATGATGGCAGAGGGACTCTAGGGATAATACTTAATACTGCAAACGTTTCTAGAGATGAAGCATAATAACATTTGGGAAGATTAAATGAGAGGTTTTAAGATCATTAATCTAATTTAAACAGCCTCCATTATACTGATGTGAAAAAAGAAGTCGAAATTAAGAACTGTTAACAGCTTTCTACTATACTTACAAATGAAAGTTCTCCTCCCAGACAGGATTGAGGTTGCCGTAAATGGTTTTGGTCCTTTTCTTCGTCTTCCCAACTTGGACAGTTACATAAGGGTCACTGGAGCCTGTTTTATCTTTAGCCTGAAGGCCCTGGGCACACACCACTGAAGATAAGATAACAGACAAGAAAGATGTTTAAATAAAAATTATAACAGAGTCTGACTGGACAAAGATCTGACAAAATCTATTTGTTCACCACAACTAAAGAACAACACTATTGCACAACATTCCAGTATCTGTTTCTGTGGCAAAAAATTGTTTGATCCATGTTAGGAATAATTTTTTTTTTTTTATTTACCTGTGATGCTGATCTTTGCCGACCATTTTGACGTCCCATCAAGTACGCTCTGCTTGATCTGTTTCATGTGTGTGCCATGTGTTGTTTTATCAAGGGCAAACACTTCTTGGATTTGCTCAAAGATCTCAGGCTTATTCCTTTCTCTAATCTTCATACGATCCTTTAGGACCATGATGATGCTCTGGGTCCGGTCCTCTGCCCCATGCTTGGAGCTCTTCTCTGCAGCTCCTGATTAGACAAACAGATGAAGTGAGGAATGGGTCCATATTGTTTAAATACAGTATATGAAAGGCAATTTAGGCTCAAAGACCAAAAAGATTATCTCATGCTTTCCTGCAACACATCTCTTAAAAATTGAAAATCAACTCATGAAAGCATTTGTTAAGATTTAAAAGGCTTTGACAGTAGCACTGACGGTACCACTTTAGACACAGAAGACAGGCAAATTATGCATCACATGGACTGACTCTAAAACCAGAGTGGCAACTGACTAAGCCACCTCTTGTGGAGCAGAACTAGTCAAAGCAGTATGGATACAACTCTGTGGGTAGAAGAGAGAGGGAAAAGAAGCAGGGGGGTGACAGCACATTACTCAGGAGATAAATTGGAAAGGAAGAGGGAGGAGAAAGTGAAAGTGGATAGAGGACAAGAATAATGGGATGTCAATCTGGCAGAAGGATACAGAGGAGGAGCCAAAATAGTTTCTGTGGGGGACAGGGCGCATGTGCACTTTACTGAATGTGAGTGTATGTTTGTGTTCAAATCAGCATCCCCTTACTCTGTAGACAGTCTGCATTGAGCAGATCCTGGCACTTGTCGTGACATTTAACGCCACACTCGGAGCAGCGCATGCCTTGGCGTGCGATACCCCAAAGTAGCCCCTCGCATTCGTAGCAGTAGGTGGGGGTGGTGGCTGTCCACACCTCAAAGTTGTGTGGAGTAGTGGAGGAGATGGGGTAGATCAGAGCCTGGAGGGTCTTTTTATAAACATGACTCTTCTGCAAATGTCACAGCGAAACAAAGAAAAGTTATATTTCAGCAGTTATTACATGGTGGAAAAAGCTTAGGATTTTGATGAAGGCCAGCAAGAAGTAAACCCACCAGCTCCTCGTTGCCAAGAGTGGTGGAAGCCATGGCGGAGGTGATTCCAGCTTTACGTGAGTTTTGCACCAGAGACTGAAAACCAGAGGGCAAACAGTTCAAGTTTGAATGTAAACTAAAGTGTTTAGCTCCATATGATTTCATTAAAGGAAAAAGAGATACTTACCATCGCCTAATAAAGCCAGGCCATGATGGAACACAGGAGGAGAGTAAAAGGAGACAAAAATCACAGAAAGAAATTTCAAACAACAAGCTTTTCGAATCTTTATGAAAGTGTGTTTGTGTGTGTATGGGAACCCTGAAAATCTGACAGGTACATTCTAACCTTTAAAAGAGAACCCTGTAGCTACACTGATTAATTATTGAAATCACATCAGCACTGTAGATGTGCAAACATTTAATTAATTAATATATCATGTTCAGTCGTGGGAGCAAACTACAAAACATGGTTTACAGAAAATGTGGCCAATAAAATAAGCAGAAAACTTATAACCCTACCCCCCCTAACAAGTTTGTTATATATTACTGTCTGTCCTTGCATTCATGGTATTTCTCACCAGATCTCTGACGAGAGGAATGGCTTTCCTCTTTCGAAGGTCAGGCATGCTGTCAATACTGTAAAGTGCACCTCCCATTCTGAAGAAGACAAGTTTGAACCATTATACATTCATTTATGTGTTCATCACTATTTATAGCTGATCAAACATGCATAACACTAAAATGTCTAACCATGAAATCTTGCTTTAGCTACTCAGAACCTGATAACCTGCCCCGAACTTTGGACTCAGTGGATATTTTCAAAAAGCAGCTGAAGACATTCTTATGACAGATTCTTCATTTTATTCTTCTATTTTATGTAATATATTTTGTGTACTTCTAAAATTTGGTTGTGAATTTCATCAACTACTTTTATATGAAGCATTTTGTGACGACTGTGAAAGATACAATACAAATAAACTTTACTTACTTACTACTTACTGATGTATTTTTAATCATTGTTTCTAATGCAAAGCCACTCAAGGACTTCTCAAGGACTTAATTGGAAAGTTGAATTACTCAGGCTGCATCCTCTCAAATAGTAGTCATGACACTCCAAAGTCCTTGGTATATCTGCTTGTCTTTATTCGGCTAACTTAGCACTTCTTCAATATGCACGCCCCATTCTGCTCTGACATCTAGCTCATCTGCAAATGACCTGCTAGCTAAGTCAGGGCAGGCCAGTGCCATTCAATGTCCACTGGCCAGTAAATAAGAATAGAACAGAACAGAGGAGTCCCAGACTTATAAAGCACTGGTAGCAGATTTCCCCTGACAAGGATGTTTCATTTAGACCAAATTTAATTTCCGGAGTTATTTTAGGATGTATACAGTTCCTTTCATTTGGGAGACAGAAAATTGATTGGACAATACTCACCCTCCTTTACCAAACCATAGCGAGCTGGATGTTTCTCCACGAGCCTGAGAGAGAAAAAGGAGTGTTAGAAGATTAAAAGATCCATCTTATGTTTGCCCTTTCAAGCCCTTATATACACTGTATAAATAGGGCAACATAGAGTGAAAAGTCATATTACTATAAAGCTGTTTTATCAGGTTCTTATCGTATCCAATTTGTGATTTATTTTAACTGTGGAAGACGGAAAAACGGCTGTTTGCACAATTTGTACAAGCTGGAAAAATATAAAGAATATTACAAAATAATGTGGCCCTCATAAATTTCACTACCAAAAGATTGAAAGATTTAAATTAAGATATATTTCCGAGGACCCAGAAGTACTGCATTGTATGTAAATGGTGCTCAGCTCTTGCAACATAAGAGATCAAATTGATATGAAGATGAACAACAAAATGAAGGTGTCTGCTATTGGACAGCGAGAATTTCAACCAAACGCATCTCCTTCTTTCTCTCAAGCAACCATTCAGGCTGTACCTACCTGTCTGCATGCTCCAATGATGGCCGAGCAAAGTGCATGCGAGTGTCACTATGGAAATGACATGAAACTGGAAAGAAAACAAAGTGGGTCGGCACAAAACAAACAAAAAAAATACAGACAGGGGAAAAGAAGCCAAATGTACAAAAACGCAACGCGACATACACCGACAAACATTGAAGCAAGTGATTAATTCTTTGCACAACTGAATTCAAAGGCAATGAAAAAATAACAAAATATGCAAGTGAAAATTGACCAAGCAAAACTAAATGTGTCCAAATAAATCAAGCAGTGATGTGGTGCTTCATCCAAACTAAAATAAAAAGTGGGCTGTCGGACAAGTATTTCCATTTTTAGAAAACCAAAGAGTATCAATTATGGAAGGTAAAACACATTAAGTCTGCTTTCTGGTGACTTTCAGGAGACACTATCAAAACAGAACTCAGGAAGTTACTGTATGTGCCCTGTCTGCACATCAATAATGCACAACACATGTATATTTCAAAGAGTTAGGAGACACTTTTAGAATCTCTTGAACTCAGATATTTGTTTTAGATGACAGGGTGGAGCTGAGTCAGGCCTACAGATCTGCAGAGCACAAACCAATTCTGGGACCGGGATTAACTGGTGCGCTTACCTCCCGCAGTTGTTCTAAGACCTTGTTGTAAAGCCTTAACCAGTTCTCTTTGGCTCTCACTGCTGGATCGACTGGCTCTTTGGGTTCCTCTAGGACTGGAGGACTGAAAGACAATATTTTTTTTTCAAGCCAAAATGTCTTCAGCTGATACGCTTCTACAAACTGTGACTTATCGATTCTTCTGAAGTCTATTTTTGTTGATGATTCACTTCATTGATCTCATTCCCTTTCAGCCTACCCTCCTACCTCTCAGGTGGCATCTCTTTTTGCTCTTCTGGCGTCGGCGGTCTGCTCTCTTCAAATTGCTCCTCTATCTGCTCCATTGGAAGCTTCTCCTCCTGCTGAGCAGGGGGCGTCCTGGCCTCTTTCTCTTTCATCATCTCATCTTCTAACCACATTTCTTCCTCCAACTGGGGAGGCTGGTCCTCGGGAGCAGCTGACTGTGTGGTGGTGGGATCATTTACATGGGACTGAGGTGATGTCAACGATGGGGTCTGCTGGGAGGAAGGGCCTGTGGTGGTGGAGGGCGGCTGGGAAGTTGAGTTAGATAAGGTGGCTGGGTGGGATGGAGGGACGGAGTGTGCTGCAGCAGGCTGGTGTTGTTGAGATACAGCTGAGGCTGGAGAGTGAGACTGGGCAGGCGGGGCAGTGGGAACTGAAGACAGGAAAGAAGAAGCCAGGCCTGTGACTGCAGCTGTTAAAGGTTTGGCCATTGAGAAGAAGGAATTAGCAGATGGGGCAGGCTGCGGTTGAGCTTGCGTTTGGGGTTGTGTCTGTTTTGGTGGCTGGGCTGTATGTTGGCCGGTGGGGGGCTGTGCTGTTGGTGCCATGCCAGGAGGATGAGTCTGGTTGGATGTTTGGGTTGGGGCTTGAGCAGGAGGCTGCTGTTGGTGTAAGGAGGACTGTTTCTCTAGAGGAGGTCTGGAGCTAGATGCATCAAGTGTTGGGGGGGCAGTTGATGTTGGAGTTGGAGTGAATGGGGGCTCCATGTCTTCACTTAGGGTCCCATCCAAATTGTACAAATCTTCCTCATCATACATCATCTCCTCATCCTCATAGAGGCCCTCTTCCTCCTCCTCATACAGGCCTCCATCCTCTCCCTCATACAGAGCAACCTCCTCTCCTCCGTCTTTGTTGTATCCGCACTCATCACTGTATCCCCCCTGAGTCTCATCAGGATCCCAGTCTGGAGAGCCTTTACTGTAGCTCACTGAAGAGTGGCAGGAGTGGTAGGAGTCATTCTCATCATAAGGGTCTCTTTCTCCGTATTCACCGCCGTAGTCCTCCTCACTCAGCTGGCTGCTGCAACGACTGAGCTCTGCGGATGATGCATAACTACCAGTGGGGCTGGAGAGAAGAGAAAAAAAGAGGCAAAAGTTACAATGCAGCACCATGAAATAAATAGGCTACTATCCCTTTGTGACTTATATATTGTCAAAAATGCTTATTGTGCACTGTACTGCAGCACTTTATGGCCTGCACTGGACAGCCTCACTAAACACCTTTTCTACATGTCTTGGGGCAGCCAGGAATAATGCTGATAGTTAATCAATGAAAAGCATCTGGAATACAAGAGTACCAGACAAGTAGCAAGAAATAGAGCAGAACAGAAAGGTGAGAGGCTTCCAGAAAGCTGACAAAAGGAAAAACGAGCAGGGGCCCAGAAATGCAACAAACAGGGAAAAAGTATTTGTACTCTTTGACAAATGGGGTTATTAAGAACTGAATAGAGGCACCAAGAGGAAGGAGGATGGATGGAGGGTTTGGGAGATAGTGAAGACAGGAAGGGAGTGGTGAGCAAGGAGACACATTAGACGGAGGGAGCCTAAAAAGGGAGGAAGTGTAGAGATCTGAGGGGAGGAGATGGAGAAGAATAGGCGGGGGTATGAGGAGGCTGCCCTGTCCAATACACTCAAAGATGCAACCAATCTTATGTGCGGTATTGACCACTAGATTGCAAGCTGAATAATTCATAGAGCAGGGGATGGATGCATATTTTCATACCCCGTCTGAGAGAAATACATCAATAACCACTGAGAAATCTAACAGTCCTGAAAATAACTCTGAGAGTGAAGCAGTACTGGGTCTGAACAAGCCAATCAAAGGTCAGCAAAATTAAGTTTAATGCACTCATTCAATGATTGAGTTGTCAAGAAAAAGAAAAAAGCAGTCAGATATTAACCAAAACTAAAATTTAGTATCTAATTAAATATTTGCAAAAACATTAAGTTGAAAATAACACCACGGCAGCATCTATTAAACATAAAATCTACTTATTAAATTTTGTATGTACATGTTTGAGTAGGAGGATATGTGTGTGGATGTATGTATACATGCACATATCCTATATCATAAATATTTGTCTAAGTGAGTTTAGACCTAGACTTTTGCTTAATATACTGTATTTATGTATTTTTGTTAATAGTAATGTGTATGTGTTATATATGAATTGCTTATGGAATTGATTGATGTAAAGTATCTATCAATATATTTGATATATCAGTATATCAAATCAAATCAAACTTTATTCATAGAGTACTTTTCATACTGAAGCATCACAAAGTGCTTTACATCATTAAAACAAGTATTTAAAAATAAGTATAAAAACATCAAAGTTCAAAAACACACACCCAAACATACTCTTGTTTTTTCACACATACACCATCATACACAAACCCACATAGCGCAAACACACAGCCCCCACCCTTCCCCCTGCCCCTTTTTGCACAACATAAAATCCGACTTATAGTTTCTGTCTCTTTAACTGAATCGTCAATGTGAAAACATATTTTGAGATAAACATCTGAAAACCATCGGGCCTGCTACTGCTGTGAGGAAACGATAGCTTGGGGATCCGTCCACATCTGTATATGTGTACAGTGTGTACAGATTTTTTATTGTACTTAACAAATGGACCATATGAAGATTAGCAGCAAGCCTCAGCTAATGGAGATCCAAATGAAAATAAACAAATAGAAAATAAGATAAATAAAAGTATTGAAACCAATGTCACAATCTTCCCAGAACTCCTGTGGTTGACAGATAATTTGTAGCAGCACTGCAAACAGGCACAGTATGTATTCATGTGTTCATTACCAGCGTCAGACTGCAGTCATATTTAGAGACATTTAGAGAAGACAGGGCAGCAGTATTTTACAACTCAGTGGATCACTGCAATCGTGTAATAGCTGCAAAGTGTAAAACACAAGCGTAAAAAATTAAATGAATGATAATTGAATTCAGTTCAGCTGCTTTGGTAGTAGCAGAGTTATCTGTTTCTTGTGTACGGTAGTTAGTTTTCTAGTGACACCTTGAGTGTATTTCCTTTTTCAGAGGGTCAAAATGTCAGCTTTGAAAAGCTGAAAGATACATCATAATTTTTTTTTATCAAACAGTAGTTTAATTGAAATACATTCAAAGGTATAAAGTCCAAGAATTACTAAGGCTGAAGGGGCAAAAAAAATTTTATGAAAAAAAGAAGAGAAAAAGTACAAATAATACAACATATCCATAAATAAATAACAGAATCCTGCAGGAACATACCTGGCAGTTCTCTGATGGTTGTAGTCAAGGTCTTGACTGTTTCCAGACCGTGGGTAAGAGAAGCTTCTGGAGTTGCGGTGCTGTTGGCTGATGGGATATTGGTGGACGGAGGCATTGGGCTGGGATGTGCTATAGTAAGGAGGGGGGATGCTGTTGCTAGTTTCGCTCCGATAATCGCTGTCCCTGTCGTCCACAGCGCTATCTGGGTCCTCATCTACACAGAAGCACATAAAGACATGGACTGAGGAATGAGACATCTCCTGAAAAAATATACGTTTTTGATATTTATTCAATCAAAAACTAAATAAAGAGGGAAAAAAAAGAAAATGATGATCTCAATCAAAACTATAAGCATGTGGCACTGAGATGAAAGGCTCTAATCACCACTGAACTAATATTTCAGCAATACATTAATTAATATAATTTAGATAAGCTGGCAGCATTCCACCACTGAACCCCAGTTGGCGTGGGTCATTCAAAGTGCATTCATATAAGAAACACACGATGAACATTATGAACTCCTTCTCCTTCAGGCTAATCCTCCTAACTCAGCATAAATCTACCACGCTCGCTGAGGAAAAGCTTTACTTTTCTGTGGCATTCATAGATCAAAGATTACCATCCCAGAGGGGAGTGATGATAGACTTCAACAGCGTGAAGCAGTCAAAAGTGAAACCATCTATCTATTAATCATTCATCATTATCCATCATCATCTTTTTCAATCTGAAAGCCAGATAACGAATGTGGCTGCTGCACCGCTTACACCTTTATGTTCGTCTGTCTGGGCATGTAAACACTAATTAAAAAGGCATCAAACTTAGGTTTTCACTTCGTCCACGTTTCTGAATGTCTCACTGTTCCTGCCTCCCACAGGCACTTCATCAGCTCACCATCTATCACTAACCTCCATGCTCTCTCTCCTTTTTCCCCTTTTCCTTTGAGTAAACAGAGATGAGATGAATCGCTGCAGTTGTGTGGGTGAGTCTGACAGGCACTTATATAAGACCGTCTGCTCATCACAGCAAGAGGCAAAGCGACAGGCGGGGATGATAAGGGACTCTTTCTGCAGGAATATACTGTATGTATGTGTGGATGATTTACAGAGTCTAGTCTGTGTAGTCTGTTTATTATTCAGAATAACAGATAAACTTTACTCTTACTGGAGTAAAGAGCAAGATTTATTTATATTTCATTTAAGCATTTGCTTTTAATGACAATGGCAAATGAAATTTACAGGTTTTTTTTCATTTAGAGATCAGAAACGGAGCAGGATGATTTGTGACCCAAAAAAACATTAAAAAAAATAGAAAACAGAATGCATTGTTTCATGATTTTGGGAGAAGCTGCAGCTGATGCTCAGATGTAGAGGAGATGAAGGTAAACAGTTTTGAATGTATAACTTATTTTCTAAATGTTCCCTTTAGTTTATGAGCAGAACGGTGGCAGATGGCAGTCTTACACGGTTTACAGTAACAACACAGAAACACAGAATGAGTAAACACTCTCAAATTGAATCCCGCTTACTCAAGCATTGTTTCATTTCTAATCTGATCTTAATACAGAGCCAAAACAACTGCAATTCTCCAAATACAGGACTGTATCTACAGTATATACTAGTATATACTGTACTTACTTTGTTGGTCTCCCCACAGACTCCAGTTACCTGCAGTGAAACAGAAGGGTATCAGTATTCATTATGAATTGCAGCAGTGTTCAAACTTAAACCTGATTTTACGCTATCAACGCTTTAACATGTCCAAATGGAGTCAGCGAATGGAAAGAGAGCAAACAAGGAATGTTAAGCCCTCCTAGTCTCTCCAGCTGCCCCAGACAGCTTGCTCAGCAAGCTCTGCAGACTGGGCCAAGAGTCGAAGCACAGAGGCATCCTGGAGGACCTGGCCTCTGGACATCTGATAGTGCTATTGATCCCATGCAGCAGCAAACCAGGACTGCTTCCCCTCTAACGCACAACTCATGTGGTGAAACACTTAATGCACAAGCTGAGTTAAAGCAATCTAATTACATCTCAACACCTAAATCAGCGACTGGTTACTTACAGCACTGGGTCCCTGGTGCACGGAGTGGACGTTCCTGCTCCTCTTGGTATGAGTACTGCAGCAGCAGGAGGAATAAAAAATTAACACTGATGAAAAAAGTTAGCTGGTAATCAACAGGGATTGTTCAAATTATATGTATCCTTATGCAAAGAAGGTGGAGAAAATGTTGGATTTCATCAAGTAGGCTGCGACATATTTTGCAAAATAATCATGTTGTTCCTAAAACACAAGGATATGGCAAGGTAATAAATCAAACAGGCTGACAGCTTACATCTTGGTCCCTCATGGCATTGAGCTGCTCTAGTTTTTTGGCCCAGTAGCGTGCCTCGTCCTCAGGGATATCTGAAAAGCAATCAGCAAACCAAGTCAAGGGACAAAAATCAACCAAAATGGAGCTTCACCTCACAAAACACTTAATATAATCATAATGAAAATGGTGTAATTAAATTATAATAAAGTATGATAATAAAAAAAAAAACCTGACTATTTTTAATGCAACATTGAAATACAGCTGCTGATACTTCAGGCCAACATGAATATGGTGACAATTAAAACTGTCCTGACGCATTTAAAGCCTGGAAGCCAAATACCTATAAATAGATCAGGCCAATATACTAAAGAGATAGGTGCACAATATTGATTAGAGGACAAGGAAAACTATGAATATGACACCTAATCAATGTCTAGAGGAACACAGTTTGACCACGGAGAAAAAAAAGGACACAAATACTCTGCCCAGTGACACATATACACAGCTTTTAAAAGGTATGCAACTGAAAAGTGGGTGAGGGTAATAAATAAAACAGATTTCTAGGGTTAGTTTGTGACCATTTGCCATGAAAATATCCTGACAGACCAATTTATTACTCTGTCTTCCATTTACCTAGAGGGGCAATGATCTCCTATAGTTTCATATTAATGCACAGTATATTTCCCCCCCCCCTAATAGCAGTTTCTGATCTCAGTGTTGGGTTCTCACCTAGCGGCAGTTCAAAGCGTGTGTCAAGTAGAACCAGGTGTAGTGTGGGGTCTTTGGTGCCACAGATCTCATTGTCAGTCATGATGACCTGAGAATCCAGTGTGAGCCACTCCCCCGGACCTTCCTGTGTACGCAGAGATTTTGTTTTTTTTATAGTACAAAACGTTGCGTTGTCGTGTGTGTTATTCGAGTGGTGGTTAGTGACAAACCTCATTTGACTGTCGGATGCTGCGGAGAGGAATCCACACAGTGCCGACCATGGTGTCCCAAATTAAGCCTTTGTTCCACACCTCCACTGTCAGACCCAGGTCCAAGCGGTTAATTTCACTACAGACAGACAGAGAGGTGGAAAATCAAAAATAAGGAAGGAGAGGCTGACTTCATGATAAAAGAAGAGGGCTACACATTCTTTGGATGTCTATGAGTTGAAACAATAAATAATAGACCCATCTAAAAAAAGGTCAAATCTTGTAATGTTTCACCAAAGAAGTAGAGATTATAAAAAATAATGCAAGTTTCTGCAGCAATGTTCTGGTCTTATGTACTTGATGTACAGTTATAAATAATGACTAAGTGCATTGAATCAAATAGTGGGCTGAAGTAAAGTTTTAAGTTACTTTACTTGACTTTTTAAAAAAAAAGCAAACATGTTACTTTTGTATTGTTTACATCTCTTAATGACATATTACATGCAACTTTTATGCTATTCCCTGAATCTGTTTTGCTAGGATAAAAAAAAATTCTATAACACTGACATTTACAGAGTGTCAGTGAACATGTCAGAAACTCAGAGATCACAAAACCTACCAATCACTGCAGTAAACTATGACACATCTCATCCAAGATCTGTGATTGTCAGGATGTACAGGACAGCTTTGTTTTCTGTGTGTGTGTGTGTGTGTGTGTGTGTGTGTGTGTGTGTGTGTGTGTGTGTGTGTGTGTGTATCATTTTACACGTACTTTTAGGATCTAGCTTTTTTCCCATACTAACCACACCAAAGTTCTCACACATAACCCATGATAATGACTTGCAAACTATGCAGTTATAAATGTCTATAAAGGGAGAAAACCTGAGCAAATCTAACATGAAAGAAAGAAAGA
>JAOXYM010000008.1:11762654-11782437 GCA_028567055.1 Leptatherina wallacei | reverse complement strand
TGACAATCAGATTGGCTCAAACTGATTGTCTGTGAAGCGCCCTGAGATGACATTGTTGTGAATTGGTGCTATATAAAGCTGAATTGAATTGAATTGTCAAAGTAACATACTTTAGGGATCAGTAAGTATCATTCGGTTCATCCCTTGTCAATATGACACAGAGACAAAGCGCTTAACATGCTCCTCTCCCAACTAATCATATAACTGCAGCTTATATCTGTATCTAGTGTTATAAAGAAATATTTTTCATGACAGAAACATTTCACAGTGTCAGCTTATGATATTTTGTAAACTTGTACATTTCTGGTTTAAGTTACTCTGTTTTATTTACATAAAAAAACCATCCAAACATATTTGTAAATCAAATATGATAAAATGTTGTTTTTGGCTCCTATCAGTATCTCATAACCATGATGCTGAAGAATGCCATAATAATCATTGTCATTAATTCAGACAAAGGCACAATTCAGTCAAAATATCTGAAGGATTTAGATACAGAAAAATCACTTATGAAATTTGAACACATACTCTGTTTAACCCAATGTCTTCACAATTTAGATTTTGGTTCAACATAATGAAAAAGCCCATAAGTGGATTATTATTACATTATCGTATTTCCTCTGACCTCAGCTCAATAGCCTAATGGTATATATATGTGACATGTCTTGTTATTTTACTCTAAAATCTTGAGTTTTGTCATGATAAATTACCAATATCTCGAATCTTCAAATAAAGCAAATCTGCTGTTCATAAGAGCAGCTTGCAGTACTTGCCCAAACACCAGGGAGCAGCATAAAACAAATAGACTGTGTAGACTACAGGAAATAGCCAAAGCGACGGACTGTGTTGTTTACGCCTACAGCAGGTTCAAGATGGCCGCTGGAGACAACAGCGGCAGGCCTCCTTGCCTTAGTTTCTCCGCCCCGGGTCCTTTGGGAAACAGTCAGCCGAGCAATAGCGTTTTCTCAATGCCAGCATCCAACGGGGGAGCGGTCGGTGCAGCCGGGGGAGCACAAGGAACAGCGAGGCGTCCCAACCCGCAGCTGGGGCCTGGCGGGGGTGACAGCAACGGTGTTTCGACCGGAGCTCCGCCGACTGCGCAGAACTCCCTGCAGCAGCCCGCTGCGGCAGCTGGAGCCATGGCCACCCCGGCGTCCAACATGACAGCCACTGCAGCTTCAAATGCTTCCTCAGCGACTGCACCGACCGCCACCCCGGCTGCTGCGTCAGTGTTGGTGTACCGAGAGCCAGTGTACAACTGGCAGGCAACAAAGAGCACCGTAAAGGAGCGGTTTGCGTTCCTCTTCAACAACGAGGTGCTCAGTGACGTTCATTTCTTGGTGGGCAAAGGAATGGGTGTTCAGAGAATACCTGCACACAGGTAAGATGATTAACTGCGGCTGCAACGCTCAAACGTCAAACTAATTCAGATTATGCAAAACGTAACGTGTTGATCCATCTGTTCTTTGTTTCTGCGGTCCGATAATGTTGTCAGGTTTGTTCTGGCTGTGGGGAGCGCAGTGTTTGATGCCATGTTCAACGGTGGGATGGCGACCACTTCAACGGAAATTGAGCTTCCTGATGTGGAACCAGCTGCCTTTTTGGCGCTGCTGAAGTTAGTATCATTTAATGTTACTTTGCATATCAGCAAAGGCAGTGTGGTGTTTAAAGGTACCACAAGGGGGGGTGTTATTTACCATTCACTGTTCATATTCCACATAGTTTAATAACGGGACACACCCAAGAAGTAGCAGGGCAAGCATATGATCATTGTACCCGCTGTTCAGCTCAGGCCCTCAAGGGCCAGTGTCCTGCAGGTTTTTACATGCTACACTACTCCAACACACCTGATACAAATCAAACAAATCCAACAGCTGTACAATGACCCATTTATTTGAGTCGGGTGTTAAGGCAGGGAAACATCCAAAATCTGTAATACAGTGGCCCTTGAGGGCTGGAGTTAAATGGCTCTGCTCTAGGGCCACTGTCCTGCTGGTTTGAGTGTTTCCTTGCTTCAACACACTTGACTCAAATGAATTAGTCTTCATGTTGAATTTAAGCTGTTGGATCTGTTTAATTTAAATCAGGTGTTTTGAAGCAGGGAAGCATTTAAAACCTGCAGGATAGTGGCCCTTGTGGGCCAGACTTAAACAGCCCTGATTTATGTTCTTGCAGTTGAATAACAAAATTGTGTTGATTTGTATAATATCCTGCAGGTTTCTGTACTCTGATGAAGTCCAGATTGGACCCGAGACTGTAATGACTACGCTCTACACTGCTAAGAAGTATGCAGTTCCAGCCCTGGAGGCTCACTGTGTGGAGTTCCTCAAGAAGAACCTCAGAGCAGACAATGCTTTCATGCTGCTGACACAGGTCAGCTTCCCTGGTTTATGACTCCTGTGTTGTTTGGTTTCATTTGACTGACATTTGTTAAGTTTTTTTGTGAATTGCATCAAAGAATGTGATCTGTGTGAGTGAGTAATCTATTGGCATATAAACTTACTGCGCTCTGCACTCCCATTGTAGAAATTTGCTGAATATAAAAACACGGTCCTACAGTAAAAAGTGCACTTATCAGATTTTAACCTAGATGTTTCTGAAAATAAAGTAATGGTGTGTTCTTTGTTATAGGCACGACTGTTTGATGAGCCACAGCTTGCCAGTCTCTGTTTAGAGAATATTGATAAGAACACTGGAGATGCTCTCGCCGCTGAGGGATTCACAGATATAGATTTGGGTAAAGTGTCCCTGTAAATGTTGTGATTGTTTGTACATGTTAGGAATTTCAAACTTTTGAAAATCAATTTCCTTTTATTCTTAATCTTTCCCTCCATTAGATACTTTGGTGGCGGTGTTGGAGAGGGATACTCTCGGAGTGAGAGAGGTGCGATTGTTTGGAGCGTCCGTGCGTTGGGCTGAGGCTGAAGCTCACAGGCAGCAGCTGCAGCCCACACCCGAGAACAAGCGTAAAGTCTTGGGAAAAGCCCTCACACTCATTCGTTTCCCTCTTATGACCATTGAGGAGTTTGCTGCAGGTGAGGATCACAGTAAGGCCGTCAAATACACACACACATCCTGGGATTAAGAACTTGATTTGACTTGGTGTCATGTTCCTTGTCTCTTCAGGTCCAGCCCAGTCCAATATTCTGACTGACAGAGAAGTGGTGAGTCTCTTCCTTCACTTCACTGTAAACCCCAAGCCTCGTGTAGAGTTCATCGACCGGCCTCGCTGCTGTCTCCGCGGGAAGGAGTGCAGCATCACACGTTTTGGTCATGTGGAGAGCCGCTGGGGCTACAGTGGGACAAGTGACCGCATTCGGTGAGTTAAGAGGAGAGCATTAAAAATAATTTTAAGTTGCTTTAGAATTAAAACTTATTCTCCTTCGTCACTGACTGCAAAGGCAGTCAGAAAGTAGGGAAAGTGCACCTAGTAGGTGCAGTACCGTGTCATGGTACAACACTGCTGACTGTTTGCTGAAAAAGATGCGAAAATTAGTTACGAAATAAAGTAAAGAGAGCCAGCCATTACTGACTCCGCTGTGAGTTGGCAGGAAAAAATCCAGCTTATAGCTCTAAAATCATTAGATTCTTTATCTGTTTCTTTCTATGTACAGGTTCTCTGTTAACAGAAGGATATTTGTGGTTGGATTTGGACTCTATGGCTCCATACATGGACCTACAGACTACCAAGTCAACATACAGGTACAGTACTGAGCTTAGTCTAGTGAGTACTTGATGGAAATTTTCTGTTGGGATGTATTTTATTTTCATTATTTTGGATATACCTGGGTGTTCCAGATAATTCACACAGACAGTAACACAGTACTGGGACAGAATGACACAGGCTTCAGCTGTGATGGGTCAGCAAACACATTCAGAGTCATGTTTAAAGAGCCAGTGGAGATTCTACCCAATGTCAACTATACTGCTTGTGCAACACTTAAGGTTGGTAGCATGCAGAGAATGATCAACACATGGGAAAAAAGGTCTTTTGTAGTATATCTCCAACCTCTTTGTCTATTACAGGGTCCAGACTCTCATTATGGGACTAAGGGAATGCGAAAGGTAACCCATGAGTCATCATCCACTGGCACAAAGACCTGTTTCACCTTCTGCTACGCAGCAGGCAACAACAACGGCACTTCGGTAGAAGACGGACAGATTCCTGAGGTCATCTTCTACACATAGTCACTTCAGACATTGCAGCGATCTTCCATCAAATGTGACATGACACCAGCGCAGGGCCACACCTCAGCAGCCGTACTGGGGACTAATCTGACCGACTTCATATTTTTCCTTCAACATGATGCACTACAGTTGGGAGGACAGATAGCTGGCTTGTGATGTGGGTCACTACATAGGGCAAAGCCTGAGATGCTGTCTTTCCCTTTTGTGCTACGACGATGCCTGTCTCTGAAACAGGCATGAATGAAACCAACTCCACAAGGGATTTAGGGGAATGTGGAAGGAGTCTATCAGATTATTCACAGTATCGATGTCTCTGCTTCTGATTGATGGCATAAGGCTTGACACTGAATTCTTCTTAAGCTGTATGATTCTCCTTGTACTCCTTTAGCATTAGTGCAAGGGAGAGTCGCAACTGTATGAATGTACAGTTTATCAGATTTGCCAAGACAAAATCCTCATCAGCATTTGTACAGACTAGAACTTCACTCTATCCCGCATTAGTTGTAACTTCCATAGACTGACAGACCTCCATAGGCTTTATGAAATCTTGGCGACTTCAAACCAAATTTCATATTAATCTTAATATGATTACGTTGAGCAATTTTTTGGTTTCTACTTAACAGTACAATCTGTGATATCTTGTGTCCTTGCTTGGTAGTTGCCTATACCCAAGATACTTTGCACTTCTTGGCCTTGCATATGTTTATTTGGTTGCTCTATGGATGCACACTAACTCTTCAAATTTTCTTTTTAGCTTTGTTTTAAAAAGTGTGTATGGAAGATATTTCCTCCCTTGGTTTGGAAGATAAAGGGTTGTATATTAAAGTGGCATTTATTAACATGTAACTTGAAATAAATATGAAAAGGTAAAGAAAAGCATGTTTTTATTTATTTTTTGTTTTTCCTCCCAGTGACATTTCAGCATGAGCAGATTAGTGCCACTTGCATATGAGAAATACGGTAGTCGCTAAATCCAGTTGCCAATAAGCGTAGCATGAAGATTGGAATCGGAGACACATGATTCAGTCAAAAAGGCAACAAAATGCACCTTCAAGCTCAAATATTTGGGATTTTTTGAAGATGTTTTGAAGTATATTTTTCTCCATTTATTATTGAGTTAAAGGAAAATTCGAACAGTATTTATAGCTGGGCAAAAATTGAGTGAGAATGTCATGGCAGTAACCATTAAAAAGTATCAGTAACAATCTGAACCTCTGAGTTGCAATTTAGTGCAGAAGGTATGTTTAGAAAATGAGTAATTGTCACTAACACCATATTCTTGGTTGCTGTCTTAAATGTACAGACCCTGAATTCTATCTTCAAAATAACATTTCTACCTTATCTGTGCTTTTAAAGGTCTATCTTAATTGTAGGATCGACCTTTAACAATCATATTTTGGCCCATTTCTCATTCTCAGGACCAAATGTATATATGTACAATATTTATATATATATATGTATATATATTTATATATATATATATATATACTCCATGTTTAAAAAAAAGAAGAAAAAAAATCAATTGGCTTTGGAATCCCCTACATGTACAGAAGAAAATGTTGCATACATTGGACACATCATACCTCAGTTGAAATTGCCAAAAAATGAGTTGGATTTTATGGGGGATCAGATTTTGGCATGAATGGTCATTAACAGATCTTGAATTAAGTGGTGCAACTCAATTATTCTCAGCCAAATCCATCCATTTTCTCCTTTATTTTTGTCCATCTTCCTTTCTCGACTAGATTTCTACATAATTTTGAACCGAACAAAAAAATGTAACCACAGAACTATGGTTGTAAAAGGTAGTAATGGGAGAGCATCCCTTACAAAATGGCCCTCCTGTCCCATTATGCAGCCACAGCATGATGTACATTATATATCAGAGGCTGAAGAATTTCACCTTAAATTAATCTTTAATTCTGATTAAATGCTGTAAAGTTCACATGATAAGATTTAATACTTGGATTTTTTTTTTGTTTCTGTCATAACTTAAGTGCATGTTCTGTGGGATCCTTTTTTATCTCTGTGAACTAACTTCCTTAAATCCCAGCTGCTGCCAGCTGAAAGAGAATATATTGAGCCAATAATACATTAGTTTTTCTAAATTATACAGAGCTATGCTATTCTGTAATTGAGCAATTAAGAATCAAAATTGCAAATCACATTGCTGGCTGCTTGTTCGCATTCACTGTCTTCTTATCTAACCCACGGTCAGAGGGAATAGACCCTTAAAAAACACAAGAAACAAGAGACAAACCAGAATTTGAGAAGTCACATTTTCATCATGAGTTGCATTTTTTATTTTATCCTTTGAACAAAAGTCAAATTTAGTAAATAGAGTTCTGTAACACTTTATTGTGGTTTCCATTTGTTACATCTGGCCATGACCCATTTAAATAAGCATTATTGCAGCAGTTTCACAGTGCACTGTACAGGCCCATTCTGGCAGAGAAGTCAAAGGATAAGGGGATAATGTGAAGAAATAGAAGAAATAAAGGAATAACTGCCTGATCCAATCACTTTCCAAAACCCTCACCCTAGGCACTTGGTGTACGGTAGCTGTGAAATGGGAAAAAATAAAGCATCACTGCTTTCACTACCCCACAAATAAAGCTTTGTTTCTGCTCTGGACTCAAAGTCAAAACAATCCTTGCCATGTATACTGAAGCCTGTGCAAAGGTTTTTAAAGTGCCCTTGGGGTAGGGTTTGGTATTGATTTGGTGTTTTATAATCCAGGATTGGCGCTCACAATTTGTCCAAATAGTTGTCAAGGGCGGGTATTCCCTCTTTTAGACCTTTACGTTTCCTAATTTCTCCAACAACTAGGAAGGGTTTGCTGGTGGGGTCACTGGGGTCTCCCTGGAGAATCTGCCAATGGTCAAATACACACTGAGGGAAGGCCTGGCCTCCAGTGTTACTGCGCAGGTCAGCTGTAAACCCTGAAGAAAACAAATGCAGATTTAAAAAAAGGGTAGTTTTAGGTAATGAAATATGATGTTAGTGCTTTATGTTAGTTTACTTCTGAGTATAACAATACCTTCAGAGAAAGCTCCTGATACCATTTTTAATATGTAACATATGCTGCAACAACTATTTTTTTTCTTTCCTTAAACCATAAAATGCATCAGACTAAAACAACTCACCGAAAGATTCATTGACAGGCAGGTAGGCCTTCACCACAAACATAGGTGTTCCCATAACTTGGGACTCCTCAAACACATGGCCACGTTTCCTGTTCAACACACCATAGATCCCACCGACCACCTGCTCTGGGCACTGCATAGAAAAAAAGGCACAGAAACAGAGACCCTTGGATTAAAGAGAAACTACTATTTCACAAGTCAGTCTTGAAAAAACATCCTCTAGTAATCCTTCTTCCTATTCATATCTTCAGTAAAATGTGTTCTTGAGTAATTTTTAAGGTAACCTAGAGGGGAGCAAAAATTAATTCAAAGGTTTATCTATATCAGCTATATTTTGGATTTAGTCCACCGAGCTTTCACTTTATATTTAAGAAAAGGGAATATTTTAATGTCACCAATGAAAGAATAATTTCCAGAAAGAAACCTGACTTTGTGCAAAAAGGAAGTCTCGAAATTAAACTGGTGTTTGTTTTTCCCAGCTGGATTTCTTTCACTGCAATATACATGTAACATTATCAGACCTTTCTCAATTTTAACTTGATTATTTCAACTACCAAAAAAAAAGAAAGAAGGCATTTATGGTTTGTGTCACAGGTAATATGCCTCCACACACCAACCTGTATCTCCACAAGATAGACTGGCTCCATGAGGCGAGGCTGAGCAGTGAGCTGGCAGGCATACAGAACCCTACGAGCTGTGGGAATAATCTGGCCTCCACCACGGTGAATAGCATCTGCGTGCAGTGTCACGTCATGGATGTCAAAGCGAATTGCTCGCATGTTTTCCTCACACAATGCACCCTGCAGATTGAGGACAAAAATATGATGACATGGAGAGAAAAATTTAAAATGTAAAAGCAATCTAAATGAATTAGACACCCACTTCTTTAGTTGCCCACTGGAAACCGGCCGCTACACTGTCCTTGATTTCATTGAGGTACTGAACCCCCTTTGTGATGTCTATCAGCAGGTTGGACCCGGTTCCATCTGGACCGAAGCACCAGATCTTCCTGGCTTCTGTCACCTCCCACTCATACTTGTCAGCGAGGTAACGGGCACGAGCCTTCAGCTCCTGTCGAGGGGTGACATCCCCCTTCTCAATATCTTCAGCCAGGCCATCCGGGAATGGACGGGCCTTCATGAAAAGACGATTGTGCTTGTTGGGGGACTTAGACAGACACATCTGGTCTGATTCCTCTGTCACCGTCTCTCTGTAAGACACCACTGGGTCCGATTTCTAGAATGAGGGAGAAAAGACTTTAGGTTGTATTTGTGTGATGTGATTGTGATGTGAGGATCATACGTGCATTTTCACTTGATCGGTGAAATGTACTCATATTGGTGAGGTTCTATGAAAAAAAAAGGTGTGTGTTTGTGTAGCAACTTTTTGGGACTTTTTGGGATGGGCTAAAGTAGCCAATAGGAAGGTATTATGCAAATAAGTTTCACAGCAATGTAGATAAGTAACCAAAGAAAAAAAAGACGTGTTTTGGAAAGCTGAAGAAAAGCTTCTTGTGTGGATGAGAAGAGCTCCCTTTGAGAAAGTTCACCTTCAGTGGAATGCAGGCATGGTCCTCCTCCAGGTCCTTGAGGCAGATCTCCAGGTGCAGCTCTCCTGCTCCAGCGACGATGTGTTCCCCAGACTCCTCGATGATGCACTGCACCATGGGGTCTGACTTGGCCAAACGTTTCAAGCCCTCCACCAGCTTGGGCAAGTCAGCAGGATTCTTAGCCTCAACAGCAACTCTGACCACAGGACTCACACTGAACTTCATCACCCTCATGTTGTGGGCCTGCAGATAAAGCCACTTTATTCATCTTGTGTGTTTGTAAAAAGCAACAATAAGCTGTATAAAAAACTGAACCTTCTTTTGCACATTACTCTTTTTTTCCTACACAGGAGAAATAAAATGAATACTCTACTTGTTCAAAAGTGGTAATGGTCCCTGTCTTCACCAGGAACTGGTCCACTCCAACGAGCCCCACTATGTTGCCACATGGGACATCTTCAATAGGCTCCACGTACCGACCCATCATCAGAATAGTCCTGCATGAACATGATGATGAAAAAACTTTCAACAAATAAATGAAAACATAAGGAACGGCAGTGGCTCAGGTGGTAAGGCAGGTCGTCCAATAATTATTTGAAGGAAAGTAAGAGAAGCTTAAATTTAGCACTTTCTCTGCTCTCCTTCATGAACATGAACATGCTCACCTCTGGATGGGTTTAATGTAGAGATCTTCCTTCTTTCCAGGGGCAAAGTTTGGCCCCATAATGCGCACCTTCTGACCGGTGGACACACAGCCGGAAAACACACGACCAAAAGCGTAGAAACGGCCCTTGTCGCTGGTTGGGACCATCTTGGAGATGTACATCATCAAAGGAGCCTTGGGATCGCAGTTCTTAATACCTGAGAATAGAGTTAGGACATAAGGCTCTGACTCTAATGACAAGGCACTCCATTCTTCTTTAATGAAGCAACATTAAATAATTAAAAATGCTCCTTCTTGATTGATGTCCACTATAAAGGGAACGATTTTCTACTGACCCATGGCAGCTTCATCATCTCCAGGCCCTTCATAGAGAAGCTCACAGCGGTATTTCTGTGCAGTGACAGGGGAGGGCAGGTGGATGGTGATCATCTGGAGCAAAGCTTCCCCGGCGGGCAGCCAGCGACGCATCACAGCCTTCAGGAGGGGCTTCCCTTCCTTTTCCTTGTCCTCGTTGTCCAGCTTGACATCCAGCTTATCAATTAGTTTGGCTGTCTCTTCCTTTTTGAAATTCATGATGGCATCAAATACCTGTTTAAGAGATGAGAATTTTTTGCAGAGAAATTGAATCATGCGAATGAAGATTGGTGGACTCAATATACACAAAAACTTATTTTAGTATAATGATCTTTTTGATGCAAAATAGGCCAATATCTAAAATAAAAGTGTGTAAAATCACAATGTCACAAGATGGAGAAATATGAGATTTCAGTATTTATCCGATAAATAAATCCTTCATTTAATTTGATATTTTTTGCAATATATTTTCACCTTAAAGATGGGATCCAAAACAAGCTGGCAGAAGGTTCGAGGTAATTTCTGACCGTCAGGACCAGAGGCAGTCTTACTGAATTTACCAGCACTTGGATCAAAATATCTGCAAGAAGCATTGCAATTATGGATTGATATGCAGCTCATTCATTTGTTTTACACATTGTATATGAGCTAAATGTTAAAGAGACCTAATCTTACCTATGTATGCATTTGGAATACTAAAACATGTTTACATACTTAAATATTTCTCTTTGGCTTTGCAGACCATTACATTGACATTAATCTTCAAGTCGTAGTAGAATGAAAAAACCCAAAAGGCATAATAAGATGTTTAAAATCCCCTGCTAATAAATGCAAGGAAGTTTGAAGTAGAATCTCAACAATAAACTGAAAAATCCTATTATAGTGACATCCAGTGGTTTAGCTTCTTACTACAGTCATGCAGAAATGTCCATGAGCATAGGTGAACATACTCTGCCATGTCCAACACATAGAAAACTCCTGTGTGTGTCCACTCATGTTTACCTGTCTCCCCACAGCTTCTTCATCATATCCTCCACCTTCTTACATCTCTCTACTGGTCCAAGCTGAGCAACTCCCTTAGCAGCAAATTTTGCCACATACATCTCAGCAAACTGCTTCAAGGTGAAAGCCCAGCCATGAAGGCCGGAGCCGAACCCAACTGTGCCAATAACGGGGTCAATCTGAAGAAAATAACGACAATGTACATGTTTTACATGTATTACATAGTTTCCGCTGGATTGTAACTTTTGTCAACCATTTAAGAGCGTAAGTGTGTTTTTTTATGGGGATCGTGCTTCACCATGATGTTCCCCATGGGTCCAGTTTCATCTTCTCCATAGGTGGAGATGATGACATTGACGTTCTCCACGATACGCTGAAATGTCTGGAAAAGCTCATCTGGCTCAAGCTGCAGCTCAAGCAAGGCGCGGTCCATCTTGTTCATCATCAGAACCGGCTTGATGCGCTCAGCAATTGCCTGCCGCAGTACGGTTTCTGTCTGCACGCACACACCTGTCAGAGGAAAAGAACAGGCGAGCTTACTTAAACTTCAGGACCTGGTTCATTATCACACAGCACGGATCATGTTTAAAGTCAGTAAGCATTTGCTACCACTCAACATCCAAATTATTATTATTAGTAGTAGTATTTCATTATTACATGCATGGTTATCAAATCCCAAGTATAGTATTGTTCCTATTACTGATGATGACATTATTATATAATCATTATTATAATTATTAATAGCTCTTTTGATACTATACAAGTATATTATGAAATACAATGTGGGGCAGTTAATGGTGTGTGGCAAGGGGGTGGGACTGAATAAGCACTGGCTTCTTCCCACTCCCTTTGGACAAAGACTTTTTCCTTTTGTATAATCATTTTTGTTTTCCTGTTTTTAATTTGTCCTTTGCTCAAATCAAAATTTTCAATTCAATTTCAATTCAATTCTGTGAAACACTTAAATATGTAAGTGTGCTGAAAATGATGGAATTACCTGAGACACAGTCCACCACCACCAGGGCTCCGTCAGTTACTCTGAGGGCTGCTGTGACCTCAGAAGAGAAATCAACGTGACCCGGAGAATCAATCAGGTTGATGAGGAAGCCATTTCCATCTTTACACTGCTTGATGAATGCCAAGTCACTATCTCCGAGCTCATAAAACAAGGAGATAGCCCTAGGTAACAGAGAGGGAACAGTAAAGATCTCGAGACATATTATTTGCACATTTACCATTTACTATTTGCACATGTATGAATGAACTATACATCTCAAATATTTTATGACTACGGCAACTCATTTTTAATTCCAACCTTTTGTGAGCCAGACAATCCTCGAAACTCAAAAGGTACAAATATTGAGTGGCTTTCCAATTCAGATACGGAACAATGGCCTAACCAGAATTATTTCAGTAAATAATCAGTTATGTCAAACAATGTAAATATTGACGTGTTTAGTGAAGCATAATGCAGGTTTTTCTTAAACATCTCTGAAGCTCATATTTAAATCAAACAAGGGACAAAGATGCTAGTATTTAATCCTTTATAACCTGAAGTGACCAGTGTTTTTACCTGTCAGGCCCAGAGCAACACACATTAATACTGTTAAAAATGAGGCAAAGTTAGTAATTTAATGTATTTAAACATTTTTCTATATAAATCAACATACAGGTATTTACATTACTGACAAGTATACTCTATACTGTCTTTATAAACTTGTTGCTGAGGTTTTTGTCGTTGTTGTGGGATTACAATTACAATAAAACCATTATGCAATGAAAAAAAATCTATTAAGATCCAAAAATGTCACTACCACCTCTAGGCCTAATTAATTTGAGGTGGACTGAGGTAAATCGGACAAACTGTCTTATAATCTGAGCAGCATGAAGTCTCAGTTGTCTCAAATGTTTGCCACGTTTGTAAAACATGCACCACAGTGGCAAACATGCCTCTCTGCCAGCTCTTTTTAAATGTGCTGCTTATCTAAGATTTGAAATGATAATATCTTAAAAAATATTATGTTTCAGTATTTGCCACACACTGTGTTTAATGAGTTATTATGAGCATGTTATTCAGAGGAGCTGTGGTTGCTTTGCATGACGGTTGTTATGTTATTTGTTTGAAGAAGTTGGTGCTGATTTAATGTGATGTCCTTTATTTCATATGCACCAATGTGTTTGTGGAGTTGATAATTCATGAGGCTTAAAACTTACTTGGGAAATTAAGCTCTTATTAGGTCATAAATATTCACTGTTAAGGGGAAACATTCAAGATTTGTAGCCAACTTTTGAAGACCTTTAATAGCCTGCACAACCAGCACGGAACTGTGTCTCCACCCCTATTCTGTAAACCACATACGTTGATTTTATGGTGATGCAGCGCTCCTGCTCATCTTTGCGCGTGTCTGTGAAGCGGGTCTCTCCGGCCCGGGCTGAAGCGATGATTCCCGCCTTGGACACCAGTGAGTCAGTCAACGTGGACTTCCCATGATCCACGTGGGCAATCACAGACATGTTTCTGATGTTGGACTTTTTGTCCATGATGGCACGGATCTGATCCACAGTAAAGTTCACCTGTTGGGAGTGGGTTAACTGGGTGTTACATTCTTACATTTACAACCAGGAGCAGAGGTTCATTTTATCAATAACACGTGTCTATTTATGTCCACAGGCAGGTCTGCACAGCCCCTCCGAGCAGAGCTATATAAAGAAAGACATGTCTGAAACTGAATCTGGGAGAAAGGAGGGTGGGCACTGCGTAAAGACTTTACCTTATGGTCAAAGCAACAGATTAGGAATTACTGAGTCACCATTTACATGCTGCAGCTGAATGGGATGAGCTGCACTATGACACAGAATCTCTGTTTTAGACCTTACATTTCTGTAAAAATGCTGAGATAAAGATTAAGGTGAAATCTAGATTACATAAGTCAGAGAAAAACACATCAACACCTAGTTAAAAGAGCAAAATATATGTTCCACAATATGACCTTACAACAGCAGGCCACTTTAATAATATAGTTTATGTGTAATATGGGGAGGGGCAGTTCCAGATCAGAAAAGGAAGATTAATGTGAGACCATTTTGAGGTTTTTTTTCAAATATCATTGTGACAGGACTATATGATATGGAACCATCACCGCAGGCCTGTGTGGGATTTAGTGTACATATTAAGAGGTTTTCTTTTAAATAAACGTGTACAAAGAAGATCTCAGTGTTATTTTAACACAATTTTAGCAATTCAGCCATGATTATGACATAAGTGAATAAATTAGAAAATAAAAAATCGCACATCCACGAATTCACAGAGCTAACCAAAAACCCCTAAATGTTAATTATATGAACAAAGAAATAAAAAAAGCATTGCAGCTCTCTGTAGTGACGTTTGACTTTGTATTTGAATAAAAATTAAACAGTGACGCAATCTCCTGTAATCGAATTTAAGCTCAACCAGAATTCACCATATCAGCAGCAGACATGTCAGTACCATGTGCCTTCAGTCTTACAGCATATTAATATAATATTCCCGCAGTCATACTCTAGCAGATTGATATTAAAGGCTTTGCGATGGACGTCACAATGAGGCAGAGCGGGCCGTGCAGTGAAGGCCACAGCCCTGCTTTATCAGCTGCTTGCTGCGCATGTTATAACGGACCACAAACAGAGACCTTATCTGGTCACACTACACCACCAAACACCGGCATCCATTTCCCCGCACCTGACGGGCTCCATCCAGGACAGCTTGTTTCACTGACACCGTTATATTTATTCACGAAGGTTACACAGCAGGGCGGTTGTCAGCCCAATTTTTATTGCGACAAGGAACCAAATTAAATACACAATTCAAGCCCGTTATAGACTCACCATGTTGCCGGCAGGTCGTGGATCTTCGTGTGCGACGGCTTATTGCTGTAAACACTGCCTCTGAGGACAGGCAGTCCCGGTGGTGACAAGAGAGACGCTGCTGCCGCTGCGTCTGCCGCGTGAAGGTGCAGGTCAGAGCTCTGACCAGCAGGGGACGCTGCCGCTCAGCAGTTCCACTCCAATCGGGTATCTGTGGGTGTGCGCCAAGTCCTGGTAAAACACGCATGTTTGTTGACTGCTATAGGTGAGACTGACTGAGAGAGAAAAACAGAGTTGTTTTTTCTTAGATCTATTAAAAGGTTGATCCCAGTTTAATTTTCCTTTAACTCCTGTGTCCTCCAGCTACCAGTTGGGACTGTAAACTGTGATAAATATTGAAACAGATAGCAAAAAAGTTAAAGGCCTAGTTTTAACCCCAGTTCCCAAAAGGTTGGGACACCATGTAAAATGTAAATAAAAACAAAAAGCAAAGATTTGCAAATCTTATAAACCCATATTTAATTTTCAGTAGAACAGAAAAACATGATGAAACTGAGACATTTTACAATTTCATGGAAAATATGAGCTAATTTTGAATTTGATGGCAGCTAAACATCTAAAAAAAAAAAAAAAAAAAAAAAAAAGTTGGAACAGGGTGATGTTTATCATTGTGTAGCATCCCCTCTTCTTTTAACAACTATCTGTAAATGTCTGGGAAGTGAGGACAGCAGCTGCTTATAGTTTTAGGAGAGGAGTGATTTCCCATTCTTGTCTGATGCAGGATTCTAGCTGCTCAATAGTCCTGGTCCTTCATTGCTGGATTTTTTGTTTCATGATGCACCAAATGTTTTCTGTTGGTGAAAAGTCTGGACTGCAGGCTTTAGCACCCTGACTCTTATCATGCAAAGTCATGCTGTTGTGATGGATGCAGTCTGTGGTTTAGCATTGTCTTGCTGAAATATGCAAGGCTTTCCTTGAAATACATGTAGAAGCAGCATATTGGTCTAAAACTGTCTGCTGATAACAAGTAGGATGTTTCCCTTCTTCTCATATAGGGCATTGCATTAGTCTGTGGGATGCTGTCCATAGTTTCCAAAAAGAATTTCAAACTTTGATTCACCTGACAACAGACAAGTTTTCCAAGTTGCCTCAGAACATTCTAATTTGGAAAAGACAGTGTTTCTGGATTGTGTTCACATTAGGCTTTTTTGCATTTGTAGAAATATCTTGGTCTTTTCCTTGATGGACACATGCCATTTTTACATGGGACCTCAGTGTTGGCAGAGCTCCAAGAGTTATCATTGGGAAAACTGAGGAAATATGGGTTATGCTACATATTCTCAGTTATATCAGTCGTGTGTTTATCTTATTCTACATTACAATTCTTGAACAGATGAAACAGCTGAAAAAAAGGGGGAAAATTACACTTCAAGGCAAATTATCTATGGTTACTGTATCTCCAGATCTGTATTTTGTAACTGTACATTTATCTTTCAACTTTCTTTAAAACTATACATTTCTATTACTTTAAAAAATAAAAAAATAAATCCCTTCTGAACAACAGCCTCAAATTCACTTAAAAAAAAATCTCCAATAGTATGAAGCCAAACTGTTCAGCCTTGGGTTGGAGGGATAATGGAGTTTAAGGAGAATTGCAGTATAATACTGAAAACCCATTTTACCTTTATCACCAAGTCAGATTAGAAAAACACAGAAACATACAGAAATTCTTACTCACACTGATCCAGAATGATAAATTGTAAATGACAATCCTATGAGCGAGTTATATTAATCTTAATCTGATATAAGAAAATTTATTAGATTTGGTGTAACAGGAAGGAAAGACAACCAATGCTACATAAATAAGTAGAGAAAGTAGAAGTTATAGCCCTCTGGATTTGTTAAGATATGAATTAGGATGTGGTAAACCCTTGATGAACTAAGCGTCTAACAGATAAAATAAGAAAGTTTTGCTGAAAGAGAGAGGGTAATAGTCCTATGGACTTATTCGATAATTTCATAATGCATTCAGTAGAATACACAGAAGTATCAGAAGTAAGATAAGTAGGCTTTGGCATAATTTTTTCTGTTTTACATTTAATGATATTCTATATTCATGTAGTTTGGATACAAAAAAGTGTATTTTACTGTTTACCTTTGGGTATGTCTCCAGTTTAGTAATACCCATATGATTGAAATATCAAAACTTTCAATAAAGATACAGTTTATACAGCCAGAGGAAGTACTTAGCATTTAAAAAAAAATCTTTTGGCTTGACAGATTAGGAAGAACCTGTAGCAACTGCTTTTATCTTGCAAACTGAGAATATCCCCTTGAAGATGCCCAGAGTTGTATATTGGCGGAGCAGTGGGTGAATTTTCAGACATTTCTCACAATCTCTTTGGCAAGTTGAGGACATATAAAATGAATTTCAATAAGGTTTTATTATTCATGAATGATAAACATTTTTTTCCTAAAAAGCCAGAAGAGGGGTCTGTTTTGGTTGTTACTTTTTTGTAATATAATTCACAGTTGTGATGTTTTCTCATATATTCAAAATACCTACAGTGGTGTAGTTCAAGTCTAATTCTAGTGTTCTTCATCCAATGCCAGCTGTAAAGATTAAGCTTAACTGATGTTATTGCAAACATTACTTAACATGCTATTCATCATATAACTATCTACAAATTGTAAATCAAGTGCAAGTTAGCATTGAATTATCTTTTTTTTTTAAAGTTTCATCACATTGCTAAATCTCATAGTAATCTTACTTTCCTTTTATGATTATCAAGAACATATCAAGATATTTCAAGATATGTTTACTTAATTTTACAAACTTAATCATCTGAGGTTAATTACGTTTAATGAGACCGGTTTACCCTGCATCTTTATTTGATGTGCAGGGTGTATGATGGTTATTATTCTACACTGAAAGGCTCCAATCTTCACCATAACCAAAATACTGGAGAACAAGATCACTACGAGGTAATGTGTCACTCTGTTCCTTTAGTCTTTGACTCATGTTTTATTTACCAGATATTCATAATTTATCAGGAGCCATAAACACAAATACAGCTCGAGTTTTATTTGAGTTGAAGCTGAGCAGGAGTGTGCAGTAAATCATTTTGCACATAAAACGTGACTTTTTAAGTTATGGATGTTTGAAAACACATCTTTTTCTTTTTAAGTTGTACTCACAAAACATGTTAATATTATCAAGCCCAATGCTGCTGGGTGCCTTGTTGAATTCACTGATGAGGGTTACCCACTGCTATTCCCTTTGTTTCATTTTCCACCATGAAGCTGCTGCAGGATGTGGTAGCAGACCTCCACCAGCTGAGGGCAGAGCAGAAGAAAAAACATCTCAGGAAGGTTTCCAGAACTCCAAATGGGACACTGAAATGATAACATCATCTTCATTAGTTTGATTCTTTATTTGTCCTGGCGTGTTTAAGATGAAGTTGAAAAACTACTGAAAGACAAAACAAATGAGCAAAACAAGCTATAAAACTAACCCTTAAGTTCTGATTTGTTAATATTAATTGATTTATAGCAGAAAGTGCTTTATAAAGTGACAAGTTTCATATAGGAGATATATACATATAACTTATTCAATATTGGAAAAATTACAGTTCTGCTGAGGTCCAGTAATCAATCGTCTATGTAGTTTTATTGACTGACACAACTGGTGGTTTTACTTCACTCTGTTCAGCTTTGCCCATTAGACTTTAGTGCACCATTGCTTGTTCCCATCTAGTTTGAGCTTCTCGCTGCCTCGTTCCAACATCCTGCTGGCTTGTTCTTACTGGACTGATGCCCACACCTCAACCTGGATGACTGCTCTCCTGAACTTCTTAAGCGTCTAGGTGACTCTTAGGGTGGTGTCAAGCACCTGCATTCTTCATTTGTTTCTTTGGGATGAGTGGAAACTGAGCACTGCCAGTTGTGAAGCATTACATTGGAGTTACCTCACCTTTGACAGCACCATAGCTCTGGACTTTGTAGCCATGTTTGGCTAGAAACAGCTAGCTTTCTGTGCTTTTGTTACCTCAAAACTCATTAAGATGACAAACTTCTTGGAGAGGATGGATTGTAACTGGTTACCACTCTCCCTTCCCCACTATTTAACAACTTTATGCTCTTCATCTCCTGCTCCAGATGGTGAATCTTGCTTTGCTGCACACGTTTATTTTTTTTAATACTCACTTTCTTCCAGCCCAAAATTGAAGAATTAATGGGCTAATAAGTGCAAAAAAAAAAAAAAAAAAGCAATAACTGGTAACTATTTTGGAATTTTGTCAATCTTCCACAGGTAAGAAAGCATAGCACTCATCAGAGTTTCAGTCTTACTTGTCCATGGATCTGAAATAAGGCATATCACAAATTCTGTTAATATTCTTCACCATCAGATCTCTTTTCATCTTACTAAGAACAGCTGAGCGCTGCATTTTTAACATTTCTTTTTTCTTCCATCCTCGTTGGGTAATGGGACAGTGTGAAACTGAAACTATGAGCTCCCATCATGGCCAGCCTTAATGCGGCCCTAAGCAGAATTTGATTTGTGGGTCCCCCATCATCTCACCCCTATCAGTGATCATTTTATAAAATGTAAATGTAACACATCCATTCATTCACATTATTTGTAGTTGGCTTACATCATTTCTGTGCCATTTTGGCTGTGGTTCTTAATGTTACTGGGGTGGCAAATTCAGAGGAATGGTGAAGCAATAATGTTCCTAGAGTTATGTATATGTGGCAAACTGAACTTGTATATGTGCTTGCACTGTATGAAGAGGAAGCAGCCCCCAGCACGAGCTGATTATCTTCATGATTAAAGGAAATTTTTATAGTTGGTAGGTATACAGCCATGAAAATAGTAGGACAATCAAGTTTTTATGTGTATTATCAATTTATATAATTTAATTATATTTGTGTAATTATTTATTTAGTTTTTTTTTAAAGCACCGCAGCCTCACAGCAAGAAGGTTGCTGGTTCGAGCCCCGGGTGGAGCCTGAGCCAGAGGGGGTTGCTGGTTC
>JAOXYM010000008.1:11748681-11762410 GCA_028567055.1 Leptatherina wallacei | reverse complement strand
CTGGCGACCTGTCCAGGGTGTACCCTGCCTTTCGCCTGATACTTGCTGGGATAGGCTCCAGCCCACCCGCAACCCTGCATGGATTAAGCGGTACAGAAAATGGATGGAAGTTCTCTTGGGGAGCCCCCTGGTGGGGTGGGGGCCCCAAGCTATTGCTTAGTCTGCTTATGCCTTGGGCAGGCCCTTGCTCCAATCTGTAATAACACTTTCATGGGGTGACCCTCATGACATTTTATTCAAATAAATGCAAGTGGGTGCATTTTGTCTTGATTCCCTTCTTACACAAATCCAAAGATGTCATAAGCAGTAACACAGCAATTATATGTAGGCTGCAAAATATTATTGGTAACCATAAATGTTCTCAAAATGTTCTGGTGAGATCATATCTGTATGTACTTTGAACATCTCTAATCTCCAGATATAAAAACAATAAAGATAGTAGAACTCTGCTGCCACGCGATTAGGCATATGACAGTACTGATAATAGGCTCTCTGCCAAAGATAAATCCAATTATAAAATACACTGAGGATGTGCTTTAAAGATTGAAGTGCTCATACTAGATTCATACTTTGTCTTCACCAAATGCATTATTTCTTTTATAACATAACAATGAATATGTAAGATCGGGTTCAGAATAGTTCAGTGAAGCCATAACTTTCACTGGCTCCTTGAGTGTTAATTTAAGTTAGTTTAAACCCTTTTTCTGACTTCATACATAATACTTTTAATGCTAATAATTTTGAAACATAAAACATTGATTTTTTTAAAATAATGTCAAGACCATGAAAAGCCTACATGAAATATAAGATCACGGTATTTCTCCACCGAATGTTGAAACCCTGCAGACCTGCTTCTGAGATTGAGATTTTTCACATTTTGTGACATGTTTAAATCGCAATCAGAAAGGACTAAGAAAGAAGTGAGCCTGTCTCATCATTAAGTTTTATACAGATGATAATTCTCCACGGTCTCTGCAGTGCTCTGTGTCTTGAAACCCAAAGACTGAGTTTTGATCTGGCCAGGATATTTGAGGTAAGAGCATTTAATTTTTCTTCTTCTCATACATTCATAGATGTGTCCACTTTGAAACGCGAGAAAGACTTAGTAAAAGTCACCATAACTCAGTGAATATTAAAGAGAGAACATTGAGTTTCTTTCCACCTTGTGCTGCATGATTCAAGTAAAACAAAAAAAAGAAAAAGAAAGAAATAGAAAAATAGAGAAAAATCTTGTGGAGTGAAAAAAGAAGTTCTCAGTTATTTGAGCTACCATACAAAACTCCTTTCTTTGCAGGTGCAACCACGCTTTGAAGTTGAGGCAGTGGGAGGAGGATTTTTATGAATATATTTCCTCTGGAAATTAGAGAAGGGACAAGGAGTGTAACAGTTCCTCGACTGGGAGAATCTCTTCCCCACAGTGATAATGGCCAGTGTGCAAGTGTGCATGTTCTTGTTTTGAACCTGCTTAGAGTACACATTATGTAATATATTTTTGCTTTATGATCTGCATACTAAGAAATAGCATGATACAAATAAAGCTAATTATTGGCAGTAAAGATAAGAAACAGGGAGGTGCAGAAAAGTAATTCTAACGAAAAATCATCTTTAAGATTTCTGGATAGATGGAAACTGAATAACAAGTGTGTCCCCTGATAAACATAAATCATGTTTCTTTAAAAGAAAAATCTCCTCTCAATCTTAACTCTTTGTTCAGGACTTTTGGTCAGACATGACGAGTTCAGTGTCATGCAGAGAGAAGCAACTTTCCATTTAGACACATCTTCGGAAAAAGGTAACAATGAGTCAAGGTATGGTTTCTTTTTCAAAAACACAACATTGATATGAGGATTGATTTCCAACCAAAACTTAGATGTTGACTGGATAGATAGACTTTCTCTTTCTTTTTCGTCATTATTTTGTAAATGGTGCTACTCATAGCAAGTCCGAGCAAGTCCCTGATATGACATCAGATGTCATAAATGTTAGTTAAATGACTGTCTTTTACTAACCCTTTCAGCCTCTAAAGCCTTTAAATTGATCTCAGACCCAAATTAAATCCTTTTATATTTTTACTTCTTTTTACTGATCATCTGTGGTTAAAGGAGATCAGAGCAAAACAAGTTTTTCTCCACTTATTGCCCTTGAAAGCAATTAAAATGTGTCTGTAAATTAAGCCCATCAAGCATAAAATGAATGTGAAAGCACACAGTGAATAATTAGTGCCTTATCAACTTACATCAAAGGTCACTCTAGACTACCTGTGACTAACTTTGACTAATTCATCCATTTGAGTCTTCCTCGTGTGCCAATTGGCTCTCGCGGTTGTCAGCTAAACACTGGATTGGACAGTGATAAGCTGGGTTGAGGGAATGCTCTTGTATGATATGGCATTTCAACTTTGTCCCATGAACCACTCAGGCATTTCTCCTCCACCCTGCAGACACAGAGGAGCGTAATGATTTAATAGTCTGCTGCATTTTCATTTCTGTTGAATAACTTCATTGAAACTTTACTAGCTGCTTTGAACATCAAAATAATGACTTTGACAACAGAAAAGGTAAGATCAATGATTAATTTGGGTGTAAGAGACTGATTTAGAATCTATGTGGTTAAACAAAAGTAGATATTTGTAAGTAGATATAAGTGGAAGAGACTTAATTAATTGATTTTGTCAGCAGGAAAGTGAAGTGGAAGACTCACTGACCGAAAATTGCGACAGACCAAACAGATATTGTTTTTGTGTGTGTGTGTGTGTGTGTGTGTGTGAAAATAAACAGAAACCTGGAAAAGAAATTGAAGAACAATCCTTGCTTCTTGCACTCTTTGTTTCAGGTCCATGGAGGGATGGACCTCTTTGACCTTCTGCTCAGGAACACAGAAGAATCAGCCAGTTGCCACAGCGACCAGCTGTGGACTATGACAGCTAATGATGTATGTGACCTGAACATTCAGCGCAGTTTGCTCCAAAACAGAGTCACTTAGGACAAGATGATCACAACCTCTTATTTAATTGAGGTTCCTATGAAAATACAACGCATAGAGTGCAAACTGGTTTGTGGATGGAGGTCAAACGTGATTGAGCATAATCTCATTTGTATGGAAACTCATTTACAGCCAAATTCTATGTTGTTGGTTGTGATTATGTGGCTGCTTGTGTTCATGAGCAGGAATACATTTATATGATTAATAAATGTCAACGGTTTCATGTGATGACGTTTACATTTCCTTCTCCTCAGACCCTGAGCCCTCAGAGAAATGTTGCCGATGACTTCTTAGACACTCTGCTTCATGAGTCCTCCTCTGTGCCAACATCCCCCCTGTGGTCTCCCTGCACCACTGACAGCGGCATTAACGAGGACCCCCTGACAGATCCCAAAGGCAGCCCCCATCAAATCTCCTGCAATGCTTTCCCACCCTTTGATGACCATGCGCTCCCTCAGCCTCCATCTTTGCAGAACCAGCCACGAGCTATTGAAAAGATGTCGGATGTTTCCATTGATGTCGGTGAGCCAAGAATGTGAAAGTGGTTAAATTTGTAGTTGCAGAGTGAGTCATAAAACAGTATGGTAGCTTGTCCATCTGGAACAAAAATGTCAGGTTGAAGAAAAAAAGGGGAACTGTAGGCTGCTGGAAAATAGGGTAAAAATGATGACCTTGACATAGTAGTCTTTGTTATAGAATAATGCAAGCTATTAAATTTACTTCTGACTGTGAGGGTTTTCAATGAAGGAACAATTATTTTAAAATTCTCCCATTTCTAATCTGGGAGGATAAAAGCTTGTGCAAATATGAATCACAGTGTTATGAAAATGTCCTTTTTGAATAATAGCCCCCTTTCATGATAATTTGAATCCTTCAGTAACAAAAAAATTCAATAAACCAAGTCTTAAATGACAAAAATGTCAAACACAGGCACATGTTAGGGTACTCATGGATGAAGCAGTGGGATAGTAAATGTAAAGTTAGGTTGCTCTCAAAATTCTGAATCCATTCAAGAGTTTAAGCGGCTGTTCCCCTGTGTTGCAGCTCTAGCTGTCATAATTACAGATATACCAGTCTTCTTACTTACTGACTTGCTGTTGGCTGTGTTGTTGCGTCATCACACATTAATAGTAATAGTGATGTTAACATTAGCATTAATATTAAGAAAACCTCGGAGCACCACCCTACTCTTTGATATGGAAGCAAGGAAAACCATTAAAATCTTATATCAATTGAATAAATCAATTAAATGAAATAGTCTCAGGACGCTTTTCATGAGTTCCCGCTTGAATTGACCTTTCATGATACATCAGAAAAACCACAAGCAACGACTAGTTAGAAAAATAAGGATATTTATTAACTAGACCACAAACTAGGCTACATAAGATAAAATATGAATATTCTATAAAAAGGAACAAGACAAAACAAACATGAAAATGAAGGTATGATCAATCAACATCCATGTGGCAAAAGATGTAAAATGGTAAGGAAAATGAAACATCAATTAATTAACATGGTGTTAATTAAATAAATGTTCAAGAGATTGAAGAAAGGATTTCTGAATCCTATAAAACTAAGTTTGAGGGTCTGTTTAAGACGTAGGCCTAGACTAATTCCTAAGGAGGGACTTAATTCACTATCACCACTTTTGTATGATACCAATCATGTTTCATAGCACCTGATATGTTTCACTGAGGTGACTCACAGCCGGTTCAGCTGGACTGATCCAGAAACCAAAGGAAGCCAAGTCAAGTGGATGTCCACAGGGACATGGAAGTCTACAAAACTCCAGCAGTTTCCTCTGTTGTGTGGCTCTTATCTGGTTCCTGCCAGGGAATACGCTACAGTGTTCTACAGTATTAATTAATCTGTGCACTTGTGCTGTCTCCACTGCTTCTGTCCCTTCATGTAATCCATGACTGGTATTAGATATATAACACAGATAGGTGGCAAATTAAAGGAAAAATCTGCATAGAAATAAATTGATTAGCTACCACATGGCTCCAGAACAGCTTCAAAGCAATCTACATTGATTCTGCAGCTCTCTGAAAATCTGCTGTTGAGATGGAATCACAGAGTGTATAGATAGGATGGATGCAGATCCAGAGCTAGTCCGTCTTGCTCGACCTTTAATTTTGGCAGCTGCGTCTCAGAAGATAGGAGTTGTCTGCCAATCAGAAGTTTCCCCATTCCGCATGCAAGGGTCCTTGAGAAAGACACTGATCCCTTTACCCCCCCCCCTCGAGAATCACTGTATGTGTGTGTGTGAATAGATACATGCAGTTTGTAGTTTAAAACACTTCCAGTGGTCAGAATAAATAGATGTAGGTTATAAAAATGCAGCTGGTTTAATTATTCACACTTGTCTCTGAAAGTCTCAAATCAACCTGAACCCGCAACAACTAACTTTTCATTTTTCTATAAAAAAGAATAAAAAAGCGCAAATGTGATTTTGGTCAAAAACAGCCACAAGATCAAGATAGAATAAAAAAATCTTTTTGGAAGATGAGTTTAGGGAGATGATGGTACAGGAGATTGAAGCCAGGCAATGTGTACTGTTCTGGAAACTGCAGACTGGGCTAACAACAAAGATCAACACAGCCTCATAGTACTGTTGCTCCTGCAGTGAATGAGGCGGGATAGGAAGACAAAGCTGTGGCTAATTTCAAGAAGAAATGGTCTGGCCTTAAACTATCTTGACGTAGCATTTCTTCAAGGTTGCATCATGTTTTTAATCCAGTACACTCTGCAAGTTTAAATTAACTTTCTCTCCATTTATACTGTAAATTCTCTCACCCTGTTTATATAAGCTGTGTACAGTTCAAAACAGGCTTGCCGGCAGGAAATCTATATACTAACAAGAGAATCATTTAAATCAAATCTAAATTTAGCTCAAAGATAAGATCTATTCCATGTCAAATCAAGGTTCATAAAATAATTTATCCACAGCCTTTTTTTAATTTATTTATTTATTTAGGACAAAGTTAAGATCAATATTGATCATTGACTTAGGTTTGTATCTGAGAGATGAGTTGTTTGGACCTGGAAATACAGAGGGCTTTACATCTTTGAGTTCTCAACAGAAAATTACACCATTTTCAAGTTATTTCAGAGAAGAATGGAAATAAGATGTCATGTCGTAGCCATGTGGATAACCTGGCTCTTATAGACATGAAAACAAGGTAAACAAAATGATTACAATCTGAGCCCTCATTTAGCGCTGTCATGATTATTCTTTTGTCAGCAGCAGGAGTTACACCAGAGAACAAATATGTGCCTTGAGATTGATTAAGATAATTTACTCTCTCACTGAGTTTTTGTTCCTGTTGTGAGACAAGAGCTGTTTGTGAACTCTGACAATAGCAAACTCTTAAATAGTGCCTCTTTTATCTGACACCTTCATTTTCTTAAGCTCCCCACCTCTTTTGTTGGCACTCTTCATCCTTTCTGTTCTACCTTCTCTCGGTAAAAAATGCCATATAGCTAAATCTATTTAATCTGATGATTAGATCAAAAAGGCCTTTAACTGTTTATTTTATATCTGTGTAGACTTAACCACTAACCCTCAACTTCATTATTCTCAACTTGTAGATGGGTGCAACTGCATTCTGCTCTGCTGCTATAGCAACAGGAGACAAATCTTTCTCCACATCCTCCACCCTGACCTGCACCATGTTCACCTTCTTTTATTTCTCCTTCCTTCTTCTCTCTTCTTAATTTTCTTTTTCTTCAATTCTTAAGAATTTAAATTCTTAGAAAACACTTTAACACAGTCTGGGTATCATGTACTCGATCAGCCCACAACTGCTGCCCACTCTCTTTCTATCTCTTACAAGCAAAATATGTACCTGCAACGGTATGGAGCTGTGCTGTTTGACACAAAGTAACCAAAGCATTGCATGCATTCATTTCTGAGCCACCATTTCACTATTTTTTAGAGGTTTTAATATGTAATTATAATTGCAAATTGATTTCTTTCTCTGCCTTCTGTATAAAATTTCAGAACCCTGCAGTAGCCTACTGTTTGCTCTGTAAAGGAGGTGGTTTCTGTTCCAATTGCAAATAGAGTCTGTTTTGTAAGCCTTTTTCTTTTCTTTTTTTTTGGTTTATTGTGCAGGCTGGGAGCCTAGTGGTCATCAAGAGGATTTTGGAATTACGTACTACCTTACCACAAACCAGAACTCCCTGCTACCATCTAGCCACGCTGTCACAGTGAAAGACCTGCTGTTATCCAACCTTGGACAGAAAGTAAGTCAAATATTTCTATTAAAGACATTAAATATAGTCTAGTTTTCTAACAACAGTATTAGTTAAATGAGATAAATAAACACAAATTAAAACTTTACCGTCCATTTTTCTGTAATGTTTGAGAGAAAGAAAGACATTCTTGTCTCCAAATAAACAGAATGACAGCTAATGTTATTCCACTTCACTGCCTTCCTCAAATAAGCCACAAAGAGAGTCCATTAAACTGCAATATTGTTTTACAGGTGCAGCAAACCTCTCAGTATTCCCTTCAGGAGCTTGTACTCAATGAAGATGAGAAAAAGCTTCTGGCTAAAGAGGGAGTTAACATACCTAGCAAACTGCCCCTATCCAAGGTATACAAGTCAGATACATTTGCAGATGAGTCTCTGTGCAAACATGTGCCCTACACTTCTTTGATCTAAATTTGTACCCCCTTTCCCACAACTCCCCCGTTGCCCCATCCCAACCTATTTTTGTCTTACTTTTCTTCTTCTTTCTTTCTGGTTTCTGTTCTCTCATGTGTTTCATCTCCCTGCCAAGTATGAGGAAAGGGTTTTGAAGAAGATCCGGCGGAAAATCCGCAACAAGCGCTCGGCTCAAGAAAGCCGGAAGAAGAAGAGGGAATATGTTGACAGTCTGGAAGGAAGGTATGGATCCAGCTGTGCTCAACATCATTCACGCAACATGCCACTATTGTTGCATACTTTGGCCAAGGGCATTGTATTTTGATCCAGTCATTTCTTTGCACTCTGAAATGCAAAATAATGATCCTGTTTTGACATTTGCTCAATTAACTTCAACCAATGCTTACATTTTTTAAGAGATAAAAATCTATTCAATTATTCAATCGTCAAAGATGAAACAGATTTAATGAACTTTTTTTGAGTGGAAACTCCACAGAGGAAGCTCGTATAAATTCACAGAACTCTACTGGTACATTTGGAGTAAAGAGACAAAACGTTTCTGCCATGGATGTTCAAAAAGAAACATGTTAAAAGGGTTAAACATAAATGGATGTTTAGGGAATTAAGTGCTATGACATCACAGTGGCACATACTATTGATGTTACCAAAATCCAGAGTTTTTGTTATCTTTCAGAAAAACATTTTCACACTTACTTCTCAAGGTTCTCTGAAGGTCTGTTTAAGGTTTTCATTTCACAATCCAGTTCTTGTAGGATTTTCAGAGAAATTTGTTTTTGAATTTGGAAATCCATTTAACACTGACCTATGAATCATTCAATCTTAAAAAAGGACTTTGCTTGAGAGACGAAACAATATTATATGTAGACATAACTGACAACTTTGCAAAGAACTCATTTCAAAAGGGATCTTTAGACCCTTTCTCACTAACAGCCTGTCACAAAGACACATCATTTTTCTCCATTTCTTTAGTTGAAGCTACTAAAAGTGCCAAAGATCACATAGTTTATTTGGCACAAAATAGTATTTCTGTACCAACAAAGTAATTTCCAAATAGCTATTTTATGAAAACTTGGCATGTCTCCACACATTGTGCTGTGTGCGCTGAAATAGAAGAATCTGGACAAGTGGACGGGAAAAAATGGGCAAGCCAAAAAAACATATGCAACCAGTACCTGGTACTGTTTATCTTGTGCTTTCTGCTCCACTTTCCTCCATATCCTCATTCTGCTCATCCTCTTCCATCTCCTTCTCCTGTCCCTCCTCATCTATCACTTCCTCTTCCTCACTCCTATAATTGACACTGACCTTGTCAGCTCACAATAACGATCACAGCACCAATAATAACAGGATAGCACTTTTGAGAAGATTTTACATTGTTAGCACACAAATACAAAATAAAAATCTAAATAAGATAAGCATCACACACACTGTAAACTAATTAATCACTTTAATGCATTTTTCTTAGGCTGGTAAAATTCCTATTTAAAAGAACAGGAAAACAGGGTGTATAGCCTATATTCAAATTGTAGCCTTTTTTTCCCTTTGACACGGGCTCTCCGCTGAAATACGTTTTATTTTGCATTAAAGAAACGTTTGTGTTTTTCTGGTTAGCCAGTATCAATTTCATTTTGAATTGATGAAGCAGATATGTGTTTTATGCTCATAACACTGCTTGAGATAGGCTACTTTTAATGTTTTGTGTGCCCTGAATACATCCAAAAACACAAACCTACTATAAGTCTGAGACGATATCGCCACAAAGGTAGTGCTTGCTAACCTGCCATCCATCCTACTGCTTGGTTCTGAGTCACTCGCTCCAGGGAAAAGGTTTTCAATTTGGTGCATTTGGTTCATTTGGCTGCATCCTGCGCAAACATTTTGTTTCATTTTAGTCCACCCATTTTAGCTCCACCCATTTCTTTTTCTGGTTTCTTTTGTTTAGACAAGTCCATTCCTCTTTTTTTTTGTAACAGGAAAACAACAGTTTAATGACTGACTGGGCGGCTGAGCCAATCACATTTCAATAGTTACAAGGACCTGCTCAAATTGGCAGTAGATGTGACCCAACCAGTGCTATAGGGGAGCGAGCGAATGCCTGAAAAAAAGGGTAGTATGTAACAACCCAAACATACTCCATCACTGATGAGTCACTGAGAAGTTTTAAGAGTTTGCAGTTGTGCCCACCCCCTTCTCTGTGTGTAGCTTTTGAATTGAATATTCACCAACATATATACCATCTAATTTATTTACCCAGCATGTTGTTGGTCTGATAGTTACCCCACGTATATGAAAACCACCCATCTAGGAAGGGTGTACTATACTTTGATAGCCCGCAGCACAACAAAGCAGATAAGCTGCACTGTTTGGCAGCAGCAGGATGGCTTAAGTAAAACCTAAAGATGATGCAGCATGATGCACCAGAGGCACAGGTGGTTTCTGCCAAAATGAACCTCATCTGAGTCGTCCTCCACCATTTCTTTCTCCAGGCTGTACAGCGTGAGCATCATTACAACGACCAGCCAGCAAATTTGTCACCAATCCTGCCTGCCTCCCACATGTTGGCTCTTTCACATCACACCTACACAAACAATTCAGTGTGGTAGAGCGTGCACTTCAGTGCAGCAGTGTTGCTAAATCCATTTGTTTTGTCATTTCCCAGGTTTATTGTTTATCGACCCCCACCCCCAAGATTGTTTGTAGGGTGTGAAGATCTGACACCACTGGACTTATAAAACCTGCTATTTATAATTCGTCTCAGTAAAGGCAGATTGGGAGAATGTACTGATGTGCTGATGTTTATTTCCATAATTTTTTTTATTTAAGAAGAATTTGTGCATTTCAGCCTTTAACAAACTAGGAATTCATTATTTTCTCAGGAAAACTTTAAAATGATCTTACAGAGACAGGTGTGTGCATGTTTGTACTCATTTGATTTCTGGAATTTTTGATTGTGAGCTATTTCCATCCCATTCAATCCTGCAGCTCTGTTGCTTCTTGATAACAAAAGTGTCATGATAGGCTGAGATTGTCTCTCCTATTGAGCACAGTCAGCATTAGATAATAATCAGCTGCAGGTGACTCAGAAAAACAAATGAGGGACAGAGAACAATACGGGGGGGCGGCGGCGGCGCACAGGTGGAGACCATGTTAAGAAAAAGAGGATGATAACAGTCAGCACATGGACATTGGCAGGGCTGAAGCAATGATGATACTGTTTAATTTCCCTGTTGCTTTACTTCATCTCATGCATAATTCCCGTCTTTCTCCCACCTGTCTCTTTCTGTAGGATGTCTGCATGCAGTGCTCAAAACCTCGAGCTGCAGAGAAAGATCCAACAGTTGGAGGAAACCAACAAGTGAGTTATCTAATTAACTTAAAAAGGCTACAACTAATGATTTTTGTCTTAAGGTGATTGATGTCCTTAATACCTTCAATGCCTTGGGAAGGTAAACTAATATTCCAAAAATTTAGCTGGACTCTTTACAAAGTGTGTTTTGTCTGAGTAACAGTGCAGAATTGAATGTTTTCTCAGTAGATTAAAACAAAAACAAAAAGTCAAATTACCCTAAAACAGAAGCTGAAATCAGTTTTATCTTTATTTTTTTGTTTGATAAAGTGTTGCTCGATTTTCCATTATCACAGCAGATATCAACTAAAACTTTGATGCATGCAAAAGATTTTCTAAGCCAGAGAAAAGTATTTTACACCAAACTCAGTCATTTTGGTGCCTAAACAAAACTAACGCAGTAGATGGGGGGAAGTTGATCAAACAACTGCAGATTTCAATACTTGTCTAAGTAAATACATTTTTTAAAAAGACATACGATTGCATAGAATTTTTTATATTAACCCGTTGGCTACCAGAAAGAACACTTGACAAGATCTTGAGACGGATCAAAACAGTCATTTTATTGCTCAGATGATAGGAGCTAAAATGAAGTTCTCAGGGGAATCCAAAAAGGCCAAGGCAGGCAGCGGTCCGGGGCAGCAGGACCACCAGAAGAACATGACATGGGAACTAACTGACATTGAATGAATGCAACACCGGCCCTTAAATATTGATGATTATAATGGTTGAGTGCAGGTGTACTGGCATGCCCCAGGCCGCTGCTCTGCCAGGGGGAGGTACAAAAACAAAACATTACAGCAGAGACAATTAAACTGAAAAATCCCAAACCCTCACAGTTGGAAAGCTAAGATTCTTGGGACATGAATGACACAGACATATATAGATAGACGCCTCATCGACTGCCTCAGCCCGCTGCGGCAACACATCAACACATCCGCCATCTTGGTCCTGGCAGAAGGCTCATCAGACACATGCAGACAAACGGGTTTTGCCTTTAAACTGGATCAAATGTAAAACGTTTGTCTTTTTTTTTAGCTCATTGTATGTCTCAATACATGGTGATAAAAATAGTTTGAAACTGTAATGTAATTGTTAAGCAATAGTCACTGACATAGAGTTTATTCATATTAGGGAAAGGCAAAACCAGAGGTCTGTACCACGAAGCGTGATTAACATCCCAAGATATCTCTCCGTTACCTAGGTTGACTTACCCAGACATTGAGGATCCGATCGGCTCCTTAGTTACTGTTTATCAACTCAGTAATTCAACCGGGGTTTTGCCGTCAGTGCGCGAGATAAAAGGGTTGACGTCTGCCATGGAGGAGTTATTCTTCAGAATAAATAAGAATTTAACACGGGGCTGCAGCAACAGCCAGCAAGGAATGGCATATTAATTGATTGGACAATATAAATGGGCAACACTCTGACCACTCAATGTCATTTTATTACGGCCCTGATACAGAGCTTCCTCACTTTCCTTTGTATTCTTTTAGCAACATAACAACTTGATTAAATTGTCAGCAAATTCATAAACAATTAAGTGTTTTGGGAGCGATCCGGATCACTGCCTGGATCCTGGGATGTTTTCAAAGATTATTTTCTATGGGAAGATATAGGGATAATTTTGTCACTATAAAAATAATGCCCATGATCACTGGCAAAAATTTAAGATAAAATAAAATAGCATAATTAAAAAGGTTTGCCAGATGTCTGCACTCTCTGTGCTTAGTTTCCAATGACTTTTTTAAGCAGCCTAACAACACGTGTGAGCGTGTTTGTGTCGGGATATTTATCCCGTGATGGCACGAGTAGTTGTGCATTTCATAAATATATGGTTCAGCAGTTCAGCCATGTGTGCAGCATTAGGCTATTATTAACTTCATTATTTCAGGTACAACCCTGGTGGAACTAAACGGACTTGGGAACAACTGAAGAAAAAGAACAAAAACATACTTTAAAGTGATCAGTGACGAGGCTTTATTTCTTCACTAAAATGGCATCTATCCCAAAAAACTTTCACTCTTCAGCGCGATCAGCACATCAAGGTTGACAGGCTGGGCAGGACATTCTCAGAGCTGATTGGTCAAGAGATGGCGCATTGATCTCTGATCCAGAACATGTGCTCCAGAGCAGCTTAGCTGTTCAGCGTCTCTCTTATTGGGGTAATACAAGTGATCCAGCGTCATAGTACAGGTAAACCCCAAAGTTATCCCGATAAGAGAAGATCCAGCTTCGTAGTAGGCTACAGGCTGATTAGGTCAGACTCCCAACTTTATCAAGTAGCCTAACAACACGTCTATGGTAGCCATCGCTAGCTTTAGCTAGTCGGACTAGGTGACAAATGACTGTAAAAACGATACAAACTAAAGGTTTTTCATTCTGACTTGTAAAAAGTATTTCCTTTAGATCGTAATAAAACAGTGTTACGATTTGCACAACCCCAAGCTGCACAGGATTTAGGCATCATTCCTCCATTCAGTCTTCATCAAATTTGAGAACTTGCCAGGACCAATATGGCGGCGCCGTTGACGTACGAGGTCTATGGCAAGCCACTCATATCACATTACGTCAGTACTTGAAACGGCGTTTTTTTTACATCATACGCCGCCGAAAACGCCACTTTCCACCTGCGCCGTATAGCGTTTCCCATACGCCTGTTTACCACACCATACTACTGGAACAAAAACGGTTCTGTTACATCAGCAAGGGCCCATTCATAGTAGTC
>JAOXYM010000008.1:11734800-11748581 GCA_028567055.1 Leptatherina wallacei | reverse complement strand
TGGAGCAAGGTATGGGGCAGACATCATTACAATATTAGGCGTAACAGACCTGGCGTTTGGGAAACGCCATACGGCGTGGTAAACCGGCGTATGGGAAACACCGTATGGCGTAGGTGGAAAGCGGCGTTTTAGGCGGCGTATAATGTAAAAAAAACGCTGTTTCAAGTACTGACGTAATGTGATATGAGTGGCTTTCCATAGAGGCCGGGACCAATGTGGCGTCTATCTATATATGTCTGTGGTGAATGATGTGTACCATCATCACTGTAGGTTCAGTAAACACTTATTTCAGACCAGTCGTCAATGCAACTTATCTTTGTTCACTAGTAGCGCATAATACTGGAACAAAAACGGTTCTGTTACATCAGCAAGGGCCCATTCATAGTAGTCCAGTAAAATAGTTGGTCCACAAGTTTTTTATCCATAAAAACCGTCAATGATAAAAACCTGTTTATGGTTTAAATTGAAGTTGTCCTGCAGGTTTTGGATGTTTCCTGCTGCAGCACACCCGAATCAGATTGATGGATCATTATGTTTGGGCAAAACTTGACAACAAGCTGTTGAGGAAAGTATGTAATTTGAATCAGGTGTGTTGGATCAGGGGGACATCTGCAGGGTTGCGACTGGAGCTGGACACTGCTGTCCTAGATGGAGTCCTCATCCATAGGAAAAAGCATATGTCATTCCAATGAAACCATTTTACATTTTAAGACAGAATTGTTAGTCTGAGGTTTCATTTTCCCAAATTTTAAGGCCTGCATTAATTACCAGATTAATCTCCTTATGTCTTAATACTTGAATCATTTAGAATGGAAGTTGGTTGTGATAACACTAGAGGGGAAATTGCCTGGGTTAAACTGGCGGAGAAGCATATAAAAATACCCCTAACAGCTGATCTTGTGAATATATTCTTTGTAGATCTTTGCAGACACCGACTGAAGCAGGCTCATCTTATAGGGTCATCTAAATCTTGATTAACCCATTTTCAGGAAATAAACCCAACAGAAATACTTTCGAAGATGTGCTTTAATCATTTTAACATCAAATTTTTGTTCTTCTTTGTCACCCAGTCATTTCACTCTAAGATCTGCTTTTTTTCATACCTGTTTGAAGTGATCTCTTCTTTTTTCTTTTGTCACCTTGCGACGAGTTGGATCATGTCAGTCAGTGTTTTGTTTATCTATATTCATATGGCCTCAGGCTCTCCCCAGATTGCTTCAAGCCAGGGTAGGAAGATTTCCCAGTTGTTCTGTCTAAGTCAGTGTGAAATGATCAGAATACAGATTTAAACAGAAACAGTGTTTCCTGACTTAGGTGGCTTTTTTCTAGATGCTTGAAAAGTGGGGAAAAGTTAGATACTCTTTTCTTGTAGCATGCTGCTCCTTTCCTTTTGCTTCAGTTGCCAAAGATCACAAATGCTGAAAAAAAAAGAGCTCTTTATTTCATCTGTGGGCCTTCATGTGCTGTCACATAATGTCTTTTATCTGTCTGTCTCTGTATTGCAGCGCTCTGCTGGAGCAGCTTTGCCAGCTACAGGCTCTCTTTCCTAATGGCTCCAGCAAAGCAACAAACAGAGGAACCTGCATTTTGGTGAGAATTCACACCACTGAACAATTATTTAGACATGCTTCATCATTTCTCACAACAAATACAAGCGCAGTAGATATTTGATAGACACTACAGTTCCAGATGCATCATTAAAACACTGCCTGGGTTCTTACTACAAAGCCTGCTTCTATTTTTACCTTTTTAAGATTTGAAACGAGTCAATGTTTGTACGGCACCTGAGCTCATCTTTTCAGCAAGATGTTATATAGGTCTTCTCTGATAAGTCCTTTTCATTTTGTCCCTGTGTGTTCATTCATTTCCTTCTCATTTGTGTTTTCTATGCTTGGCCTCTTTTATCTGCTGTCTGCTTTTGCATCCAGGTTTTGTTGCTCTCCTTCTCTTTGATCATTTCCTCAAATCTTCAGCCCAACCCTTACAACCAACAGAGCCGCGCAGAATATACGGAGACCAAAGGTTTGTCGTCACACACTTTCATTTCATCACACATGAACACTCGCAAACACACACTCGCTCATTTCTGCCATGTCTACCTTTCAGTATCATCTCGCTCCCTGCAGTCGATGGATGAAGCAGAAAGCATCCCTCCTCCCAATCTTTCCACCCCCTCTTTCTCCAGGGGCTTTGAAGCCCTGCAAAGCCTAATAGAGAAGCTCTGGACACGGACAGACCTCCCCACAGTACAACTACCCTCCCTCTCACCATCAGGATCACAGGCACGAAGATGATTACTGGACTCAGCGGTGGAGAAAGATGTAGAGGAGTGTGGATTTGCCTACAAATGCATCATCCAAGTCAGCGTTTTAATGGCTTTACAGCATTTGCTTTTCACTGTTAGGACTCAGCGATGCTCCAACACACAAACTTCTAACCAAAAGATGCTGCTTCAAACCAACATTCCCTTTCTCAAGTTGGGTCAGTGAGGAGGTCATCCACTCAGAGACTTGGTGGATTACGTATTACTGGAATTGTTAATGTTGTATTTTAACATGTATAATCTGTAAAATATCTGTATTTTATTACCACAAATGTATGTTGTTTAAAAATGAAAAGAATGATTCAAAGTGGTTTTATAACATTTTACTGAAATGTTGAGAAAGCAGAAATTAAGATTTTTCTCAAGTTGAAACTACCTGAAAATGCTTTATTATTTTCCTTCAGTTATGTACAAAAAGGAGGAAATATATAGGAAATATGCAAACATTGCAGTTATTTTTCACTGAAAAAAAAATCGAAACAGAACAAAAATGATGAGCTTAACTGTTGTCCACAACAGAAACGTGCTGCTAGATCTAGCAAGACAAGTGCTTCATAGTAACATGATGGCGAAATGATAACAAATAAATAATGGAACAAAATGGGCCATACACACCAAAGATGCTTTTTTAAGGTGTCCACAATGTCTATAGATCTTAAATCCACCAAGAGAGATTTCAAAATCAACTTCTCCTTTTCTTCTGAGATGAGTTTAAATAAAAACCAACAGTCTGATCAGATGAGCTTAGAGTCCTACTGTTGTTTCTCACATATTTAAGTTTGACCATGGAAAACCGAACACTATAGTCAGGATTTTAAATTAGACTTAGAACCTGATGTGGAGCCAACAAAAAGAAGTAATAAGTGGTGTGATATTCGACCTTTTGGATGTCTTTCTCAACAGCCTGGGAGCAGTATTCTGTATCATTTGTAGGCGGATCAGCTACAAACTGCTAAGACACGGCCAAAGCTAATTTAAATAATCAAGACTGATTAAATAAAAGCACAGACAACCGTTTCCCTCTCCTCTGAGGATGCAATAGGCATCATTTTAATAATATTCCTAAAATTATTCAAACAGAAGGGAGCTCATCCTGGTTTATAGAAACACAAAGATTACATTAAGTAGGTGTAGTTTGTTTTTAAAGAAATCATGTGCTGATTGTGCCTCTCTCACTGAATGCAAACTCCTTGATAATGTCTCTTTAGTGTGATACTAATAGTTTTTCTTAAATACAAGGTTTTGACTTCTACCACTGCAATATTCAGGCAGACAAGGACATAATAAAGCAGGACAGCCTTTGCCTGCAGCCCCAATTTACTTAGTGCTTTCTGTTCAAAGTCTTAAGACGGTTACAGATGGGTTATGATGAAAGCAGTGAAGAAGCATCTACACATCGCTTGTGTTTCTGGCTTTGTATACAACAAGGTTGTCATTATATTCTGCTGTCATGTTGTTGTGGAATTGAGTTTGCATGTGTGCATGTTAAGCCATTCAGCTTGCAGAGAGACTCTGATTGAAACACTGTGAGCCACACAGTGAGGGAAAATGGATTGGATTTGGATCGGATAAAAGTGATCTAAAGTTCAATAAGGAATATGTGTTCTCACCTGCTCCCATCCAGGGCTATATGCCTTTCTTTCCTGTTCTCTTCATCACCTCAGTTTTCTCATGCCGTCAGACTCACTTCGTTCTTCATTTTGATGTTACTTCTCTAGTATAAGACCTTCCTGCCTGTTTAAGCCAACCAGCTTGATTCCTGTTCTTCAAATGTCATCTTTGTTTTGTCTTTCCTTATTTTGTCTTCCTGTGACACTCCTCTTTTCCATCTTCACTGTGTCATGATGTCCAAAAGGTCTCATCGCCTCCTAACTGCTCTTCTAATCTTCTGGATCACCAAATCCAGAATATCAGCATGATAGGGTCAAACTATTTCAGATTATAACATCTATGTCATCTTGTGATTTTTTTCTCTCTCCAATGATTCTGGGCATTATCTGTTGAGTTAGAAACTGTAATTGCAAAATTATCCCTATCTCCCCATAGCAAAGAATCCTTTAAAAAAATCACCTGGATCCAGACAGTGATCTGGATCACCCCCAAAATCTAATTAGTTGTTTCTTATATCATATCTGAGATTTACTGAAGATTTTTGTAATCAAAATTCAACCATTACTTTTTGAGTAATGTTGCTAACTGACAGACAGACATTTGCCACTGAAAACTAACCTCCACATGTAGGTGGAGGTAATAATTGTAACAGCAAGCATTATCGTTACACGGAATGTAGTCTAGTTCATCCTAAAGCGTTCTTATTCATCACTGTCTCAAGTGAGGATTTCTCGTCTTGTGAATATTTATTCAAACTATGATTATCTGTCTTTTTGTATTTTCACCTTATAGCCCAGACAAACATTTGCTTGTACACAGACCAAAATAGACTGTGCCTTCATTTTCACTTGATTAGACTTGTGATGTAGGCTAATCCAGACAACAAATGCGCCTGGTGCAAAGTTTCTCCCCATCCCTTACCTGAAAAATCAAACTGAAAATTAAATATAATAGCTTTAAGCTTCTTGAAGAGTCAGTAGAATGTAAATGAACTGCTTCACAGAGAGCGACCTGGCAGGACTCCAACTAAATGTGCACTTCTATCAGTCTCAATATTTTCAGTTAACATGAAAAGAAAACAATTTGATGTTACTTTTTAACATAAAATCTGTGTTAGCTGCATATTTTAAAAAAATCAACTGCATAAAATGAGCGTGCTCCAATTCTTTGCAAGGTAAGAAAATGTGACTTAAATAATATCAAATGAATATTTTCAAGCAAGAGAGAAAGAGAATCACATGTTTATAATACCATGGTGCAAACTGGTTAAGATACTGGACACATTTTCAAATTGCTTGTAAATCATGATTGTAAGCAGCGCATGTGTAAGAAAATGGCAGAATTGAACCCCTCATTTTAAAACTTGCATCTAATGCACATGCTGTTGATCACAGTAACAAAGATTTTACATAGCAGGACATAATAATGTATCTGGGTTGTTACCAGGACTCCAAAAAGATAAATAAGGATTGATAACATGACACTGTCATTGTTTGTTGAACTAAAACTAAACCAAAATTTTAAGGTATGTGAAAAACTAAATCCCTTTTTTTTTGCTTCCATAACATTTAAAAAGTTTACCAGGCGCTGCTGATCAAACTGACCTGATTAATTGATCAAAGGTTAATATAAGCGCCTCTATAAAAGCAGAAATTTTGGCAGTTTGCTGGTCTGGAGCATTCAGGTATGTGTTGGCACAAAATGCTAAGAAGGAAAGACATCAACAATTGTTGCTGCCCATCAGTCTGGGAAAGGTTATAAAGCCATTTCCAAACAGTTTAGTCCATTATTCAGCATCATTCACAGAATATAGACAGCTGCCAATCTTCCAAGAAATAAATGTCCCAACAAGTTCACCCTAAGGTTATGCATTGCTCAGAGAAAACCACAAAACTCACAAGAGCTTTATCTTAGACCACAGGCCCACATGTTAAATGGAAATATTCATGACAGTATATTTAGAAAAAGGTTGAACAAATATGGAAGAAAACCTTTTTTCTATAAAAAGAACATGTCAGTGCAGCTCAAGTTTGCTGACTTGTCAAGCAGAGTGAAAGAGGGGTAAGGATTTTGTTTTTAAGCCAAAAGACCAGGCCACCTTCCAGTTATTGAATCATTTGGTCATGCAAAAGGACAATGATCCCATGCACAGCAATCAACCAAAGCCTAATCAAAAATATTCAACCTGATTGATAGAGAGCTCCAAACCTCACAGTGAAGCATTATTGGAAAGAAGAGTGCAGAATTCCTCTACAACAATGTAAGAGACTATATGTCAGATACAATGATTTCCTCAAGATTGTTGTACAACCTAGTGAATTATGGAATGCACTTGGATTTTTACACACTGCATCTGTATCTTAACTCAGTTTCTAATCAATTAATAAATAATGACACAGTCTAACATATTATGTCATGTTGAGGTTGTATTAACTTCATTTTTAAGTGTGCATTTTTTATTTATTTTTTCATCACTATGAAAAACTTTAGAATTTAAAAAGAATGTACTCTATTTTTACATGATTGTGCAGAAAAAAGCCACAAAGCATTTACTCTTACACTCAGATCTTTCACTCTTTGCACTCTCACAAACCCTGAAAGCTCCATCTGTCCTCTGATGAGGCTCATTTGAGATGAGCAAGGTTATTTGGGAATGGATACATTCATGAAAGTGAGTTCCTCTATAATCTACTTAAGAGTGTTTGGGTATAACATGAATCAGATTGTTTCACTGGTTACATCAAAAGAAAAGAAGAAAGCCCCCTGCATAAAAATGCCAAATAAACTCAAGGTGTTCCACATATTCAAGAATATCTTATCTGACGGACTTTAAATGTAGCCAACGGAAAATCTGACTGCCAGAGTATTTATATTCCTGCATACCTGCTGTAATAACAACAATTATGTAAAAACCCTGTGGGTGAACTGTGCGCATCCACAGTGCGCCGTCAAGCGGTGGAATGAGAGCCAGCGAGAATAAAAGCCCCCGCTCCCCCCTCAATGCATTCATACTCACAGGGTGAAGAGCTGCATCATGTCAGACTGACGGCTTTACACGCCAAGGTAGGCTGGTGCGTATTAATCAGCTCTTTTTACAAACTCCAATTTTCCCGTTTGGAACTGTAAGAACATGCGAGCCAAAGCGCATCACGCGGCTCTGAGTTTCTGAATAATAAACGTTGGACGTGAAAAATGGGGATTTTTGAAATCACACTTCTGCACCCTCAGTTTGGAAGTTAACCTTGTCGGAAGAGGGAAAGCAGGGAACTTATCTGAAAAAGTAAGTCGGCTTGCCTCTGAACAATCATGCAGAGCAACAGCAGCTCCTCCGGACCTCAGAGCGCGCTGAATGCGTGCGGAGAGGAGGATGAAATATCCGAACTGGTCAGCCCGGATGGAGCAACCTCCAACATCCCAGCTTTTAACCTTTCTCTAAACTGCTGGCTTCACATCCTCTCTAAAGAATCATCCATGGATCTGCATGGAGACAGTGCCAACATGCCAGTAGGTTCAACTTTATTTACAAATCCAGCAGAAAAAAATGTTGAAAAAGAAGAAAAAGTTAATTGTACAAAACAGGGATGATGCTTATTGTTAATATTTGCTGTTAAAAAAACTCCTGCAGGTGTTCTTATCCTTCTTTTTCATGATTTTGTGTGCACTTTTTAGTCAATTTATAGAAAACAATAGGCCTATAAGAAAAAAGAAATGTAATCCTGAAATGTATATCTGTGACTGACAGGTGCGAGTTCTCATTGCTCTGGTTTACCTGGTGGTTTGTGTCCTGGGGCTCGTGGGTAACCTCCTCGCTCTCTTCCTGCTCCACTCCCGCCGCCGTGGCCACCACCATTCATCCATCGACTGCTTTGTGATGAGCCTGGCGATCACAGACCTCCAGTTTGTCCTCACCTTGCCCTTCTGGGCTGTGGATACAGTGCTGGACTTCCGTTGGCCCTTTGGCAGGGTCATGTGCAAGATTGTGAGTTCAGTCACCACCATGAACATGTATGCCAGCGTTTTCTTCCTCACTGCCATGAGCGTAACCCGTTACCGCTCCCTCATTACCTCCTTGAAGATGAACAGCCCCAGGAATGCCACTGCTCGAGCCAAGTGGGCCAGTTCAGCCATTTGGGTGGTGTCACTGGTGGCCACGCTGCCTCATGCGTTCTACTCCACCACAGTCCAGGTTTGTTGAATTCTGTCTAAACAAACTGTTCTGTTTTTTTACTTGAGTGAGTGTCCTTACTGAGTTGTTGTGTTTGCAGGTGTCTGCAGATGATGAGCTGTGTTTAGTTCGGTTCTCTGATTCTGACTCAGGTCACTGGGATCCTCAAGTTCTGCTTGGACTCTACCAAACACAGAAGGTCCTGCTGGGATTTATAGTTCCCCTGATTGTGATCTCGGTGTGTTACCTCCTCCTGCTGAGGTTCATCCTAAGCCGCCGCATAGTAGGCAGTGTGGTAGGCAGTGATAGTGGCATTGAGAAATCTGAGTGCGAAAGAGGACGCCACCGCCGTCGCTCCAAAGTCACTCGTTCTGTCTCCATTGTGGTTCTGTCGTTTTTTATCTGCTGGCTGCCCAACCAGGCACTCACCTTGTGGGGGGTGCTGATCAAATTCGACTTGGTGCCCTTCAGTAAAGCCTTCTACAACGCCCAGGCCTATGCCTTTCCCTTGACTGTTTGTCTTGCCCATGCTAACAGCTGTCTCAACCCAGTGCTCTACTGCCTGATCCGAAGGGAGTACAGAACTGGACTGAAGGAGCTTCTGCTGAGAGTTTCTCACTCCATCCAGAATGTTCTATCACGGGCTCTGAGAGGACGAAGAGTGGAGGAAGCACCACCCAGCATGGTTATGATACACAAGGATATCAATATGTGATTTATTCCGTCCCAGAAGAGATATTTTGGGAAAAGGACTGAGCTTTTTTGTTTTTTCTGTACAGTAATTATGAAAATGACAAACTAAAAGAGTGTGTTCATTTATGAGTTTTGGAGGTGCTTAAGGTGAAATCTGTTACTGATAGCCTGGGTCAGCCTATCTGTTTGCCCACTGTTCCTGGCCCTCATGCTAAAGTAATCTCAGCCACCAGCCGTGTCCCAGGCTGGTAGCATTCAGACAAATGTCCAGCTAACAACAGCTGCACATCCTCTAAATGATGTCCACATGGACAGTGGCCATTCTTTAGCCCGATTGAACAGGTGTTCACCACTAGCTGCCAGGACTGGGTCCTGCTGAATGAGCACATGTACTAGCATACACCTGAACAGGGCAGAACCAGCCAGCAGCTGATATCAGCCTCTCCCCACAACCTGCACGAACTTCCCACTTCATGGTTAATGGGGATTTGGGCAGTTGAGGGAGCAGAATAACAGAAAAGGCTTATTTTATGTTGATCATTTCCTCACTTGCAAATTGAAAGTATCCCATTGTTGCTTCAACGACTGCTCAGAAACATGGAGGTATTAACACAAATTATATTTACCAACATCCACAGACTTCACACAACCTGGAGCCATTCCAGTAACAACGGGAGAGTGCGTGAGCATCATTATCTTACTAAATGATTGCAGCAGGATGTTTTCTGCCTCAGCTGGCATTTCACCACACTTCCCATATTTGTACTTATTATTAGATATACGCAGAAGAAAATAAACTGTATATATGGAAGAACTGAAAGATGACATAATTTATAATGTTAAAACTGCAGGTAATGTCCTGCTATCAGCTTTGCTGTTGTGGTTTGTTGTGCTTTTTACCTTCAGATTATAGATTAGATTTTCTCTCCAATATATACCACCTGATCTGAAGTGATGTCATGCTTAAATACAGCATGCTGAGTGAAATGAGTGGAAATGATCACCACTGGTTCAATATAATCTTTGCCAAGTCAGACATAATTTATTTCCATTTCCACGAATGTGTATCAACTCACCAGTAAAATAGGCAAAAATCCACCACAAATGAAGATGAATATTTTTCTTTTGTGCAAGTTTTTGTCATTTACATTTGTACATTTTCCAGTTGCTGTTTTCTAGTTTCATATCTTCCAAATGCAAACCAAAAAACAGCAAAGGTAACTCAACTACTACCAACAACAATAGAAAACAATGGCCTATAGTGAGGAATTAACTTTAGACTGACTGACTTAATCTTGTGGCAGGTGAAGTTCAGGTGTTGGTGCTCATGTTGCTTAATCATATTCACAATTTGATCCACATCTTTCTAAATGGCTCCAGCACAAAGCAGCCATTTCAGATGGCTTCAAAGAAAAATGCTATTTAGTTTTAAAATGACTTTGTTTTCCAGCAAATAGTTACGATTAACAAAACAGTTTATTAGATGGCCTGAAATACTTATTTCATTACTGTTTCGTATAAACTGTGATGATGTCGGGATCACCAACTCCAGTCCTCGAGGGCCACTGGTCTGCAGGTTTTTGATGTGTCCCTGCTCCAACACAACTAATTCAAATTAAATGGATCCAACATATTGTTGTCAAGTTTTGCAAAGTGACCCATTCATTCGAGTCCGGTGTTGAAAGGAAACATTTCAAACCCCTAAGGACTATAGTTGGTGATATCTGGCTCTATATCCACCATTACAAACATGAGAATGGTGTTTGTATTCTCATCATGATAGAAATGATAAACTTATTTTTTTAAATAAAAAAAAAGAAGAAAATCCTTCTTCACGATACATCGGCATCTTTGATGCTACTACAATAAATAAATGAAAGATTAAAAACCTATCCTTGGGGTTTACTCCCTAGTTACAGACAAAGATATGGATCAAATTGGCTTTATTGATATTATAAACCACTTGCTGAGTCACACAATAAGCTGATTTTATTTTATTTTATTTTTGCATAAAATATACGTGATGTGTTTATTTTTTACATAAAAAGTAATTCTATGTACCCCACTTCTTATAAGGAATGTTGTGTCTAATATTCGGGCTATTGTTTTTAACTCTCCCATGCCTCACCCTTCATATGAAAAGAAACATGATTCCTGGACATTAGCCTCTCAGTGTTTGATAGGTGTGAAACCGTCAGTCTGTGTCTTTTTTGCAGTATTGCCGTGAACAGTCCTGTGAATGTATGTTCGTCCCGTGACATTAAATTAAACCGAAAGACAAAAGCATTTACTGACGTTTGAGAAAGTTAATCTGCCCCGTGATCACAACAGCATCATGAAGAGGTAAATGAGTCAGCTGCACAAAAGCAGTTCTGTGTTTTTGCCCTTTTGCAACCTTTAGAATTTGAACACGGATAACCTTCTTCAGCCATCCACAGACAGTTCCTGACATGTAAATACCAGACACACTCCAGCACTGTCCTTCCACTGTGTGCCAATCTGATAGTGATTACTTCTCCTGTCAGAATCACACATTTTCGCTCCTGGTCTCTCTGTTGTCTCTGGTGTTGCTAAGAAGCCAGTGGGTCACCAGGGTAACCTGAATCTTCCACTTGCGAATGGAAAATAATCAAAAGTGGGATTTAAAACTAAAAGGGAAAATCTCCAGCTCTTCACACTATGTAATCAAAAAAGTCTTCACCTGCTATCATCTGAGTTGTTTTAGTTTGTTTTTTTTACTGATGTAACATGATATTAAACAAAAATGGACTGTTTTGCCTTTAAATCAACAAAGCATCCATCGTGCCTCCACTTATATGAAGGCTCATGCAACACAAAGCACATCTGACAGGTACAAGCTTTGCAATTTTGTCTGCACCCAAAAATTCATTGTCAACTACATGGAGCAATTTCACACTAAACAATGAAAGCCACTTGAAGAAACTCGTGTGAGGGTTTTCCATTTGTGCCCACGTATACCCAGTATGGATTAAGGTTAAAAACAATTTTGGACTCAAGTGTTTGTTTGTTCTTTTTCCTCAAGAGGACACAGTCAAATGTGATGAGCATGAATGACAAAATGGGTTAAATTCAGTCACACTTAAAAGTGCACCCACAAACGGCATGACAAAACAGCAGCAATGCTACCATTGAAGATAAACCTATTTTTGTATATATCAAAGGAGCTATTTCTGTAAGCAAGGATTTGTGTCCTATACAGTAAAATCTGCACTTTGGCTCAGCAGCCTGATGAAGCTCTAATGGAGACCTTGAATGCATGCAGGTCCCGAAAGCAAAAAATCCATGTAATTTGTACAGAGTTCACGTATTCTGCACAAGCTGAAACTCAGTGTGAAATCAGATTCATCTGAGAAAGTCCTGCTAGTTCAGTAGAGAAGTACTCATGTGAGTGTGCACATGCACAGCATAACTTTAGAGAGGTGGGAAAGGGAGAGCATAACGTGTGATATGTTAGCGTGAAACAAGATGTAACAACTAAAGCTGTTTTTAAGGCGACCACATCACCTGTTTAGAAGGCTGCCAAACATGTCAGCCGTAAAGCCACGAACTGCAACAGGAACCTCCAGTCAAATTTTCAGCTGTTCCTCAGCTCAGCCTAAATTATTAATCTTATTCTAGAGCCAGCGATGGGAGGAATACTGAAAAAGTCTATTGAGGGATTAACAGTTCCTCAGGTTGAACAGACTGGGATATTGCCTTTTGGTTAAAGATAGGACAAGACAAGACAAGACAAGACAAGACAAGACAAGACAAGATAAAAGATAAGATAAGATAAAAAGTTGAATCAGACTGATGTGTCTGCTATGACGAACTGTTGTTGAACAGTCTTATGGCTGATGGAATGAAGGATCTCCTGAAGTGCTCCTTCTTGCTCTGAGGAAGTAGAAAAGTCACTTCCTCTACACAGTCTACCGAGTCAAAGAGACAGTTCAAGACAAAGCTGGCCCTCCTAACCAGCCTGTTTAGTCTGTTTCTGTGACTGTCAGTGTTCTCTCAAACCCCTACAGACCACGTAGAACACTGCTGAATCCATCACAGCGACACAGAATGTCCTACACACACTTAAGTCTCTTCAGCAGATGGAGCTGACTCTGTCCCTTCCTGGATAAATTGTTGGTGCTAATCGGCACATCTCTCTAGCGGCCAGCAGCATTGGATGGGGCCTCTACGTATATATATCTATGGCTCCAGTCCCTTGGCTTGGGAACCAGTAGGTGGTCACGGGGCACAGCCAACTAATTGGACCAGACCAAACCCCCATATCAACAGGGGGGGGGGGGAATAAGGTTTTCCTTTTTTAGCTTAATTAAGATTTTGTATGTAACATGCAATATGTACAAGAGTGAGAGAAGAAGAAGAGTGAAAGCACTGTGCCTTGTAGGGTCCCTGTGCTGCAAAACTCAGTCCCTACGCCTCACATAATTGGGGCCTGTCTGTGAGGTAGTTGATAATCTGTGCAGCCAGGTGGTCCTCTACTCCAGCTCCTTCCATCATCATCTAAAGGATGATGGTTGTGTGGTATTGGAATGGTAAAAAAAAAACAAAAACAAAGAAAACATGACCCTCACAGTGGTAGTTTATCACAAATAGACTTAAAAAAAGCTCAAACAACCACAATTATAGGAAGATACATTTAAAGATCTTCAAAAATGACTGAAAACAATCAAGAAAAAGACAATTTACTACAAAGAAGAGGGGAACAGATGAAGGGGGACCACAATGAAACACAAATAAAACTGAGACAGAAAAATGATTACAACCCCTTTGGGAAAAAACCCAAAACATAATCAGCACTGGTATTAATTCAGCTGTTTCAGTTTGAAAGGACAATTCAATTATATAAAACAAAATAATTTTATTTCACACCGGGACTTTCTAGAATTGTAAAATATACACATTCATTCATTCATTCATTCATTCATTCATTCATTCATTCATTCATTCATTCATTCATTCATTCATTCATTC
>JAOXYM010000008.1:11689441-11732623 GCA_028567055.1 Leptatherina wallacei | reverse complement strand
CGCACATCTGGCTTTTACAACAGTTTTAATTTTTCAAAGTATGGATTTCAACTTAAAGAGGCACATATTTTGTTGTCAGTCAGGTAACATATACTATTTTCAGTTTTTACCACAAACCTTCAATCAGATTGGGATCCAGGCTATTTACTGGTTATGCCATTGACTTGGCTGTATAACAATCTCTGACCCATAGATAGATACTTTATGATCTTGAAAAATGACCTCAGTATCACTAAACATACTTCTGGCTGATGAAATGAGAAAAGTGTCCAAAATTTTCAAAGTACATCTGTACATTTACTTTAGATTAAAATATCATCTCCATCTCCCTGGCTCCTTTACCTGACATCAACCTCAAATCATAAATGATTGTGTAAATTTGCTTGTTTCCTTCAGCCAGTTATCTTAATGTTTGACTGGACCTGTACCAAACAAAACTTACCAAGCATCATCTCCTCATCTAATGCAGGTTTAGGATTAATGACTGTATCACTTTCATCTAAATATCCACAGTCTGACTCTCTCTGTTTCCCCACTTTGACCTTGCTTTGCTCTGTTACTCCTGAGGCTCAGGAAGTATAACAGTGGTCTGATGATCAGAATGTCAGTGTTTCGATCCTTGGCTTACTCAGTCCACATGTCGAAGTGTCCTTGGGCAAGACACTGAACTGCAAGTTGCTGCATAAATGTTCAATATTGTGCATACAATACAAAATACAATAAATCCCTGTTTAGATGAAGAACGTGCAAATATGGCTTGTGTAAAAGCGCTTTGAGTGTTCAACAAGGCGAGAAAATCTTTATATAAATGCTGTCCAAATGTTGTTCTATTCAGGTGCTAACAATGGTGTACATTCAGCTCTTCTGAATCTAAGTCACATTTTCTCCAGACTGCTTTGCAATTCAGTCACAAACATCGACTCCTGTTTCAGCAAGTTTATTGTTCATCTTTTTTGTTGTGTATTTCTATTGAAAAAATCACAACAAACAGAAAAGTTTTGAAAACTTAAAACAATATTTCATATTTCTTTAAGTTTTGCAATCCTTTCTAATTTTTCTACTGACATCTCTGCAGTTGGGGCCATGTTTCCTGCCATTTGGGCGAGTTCACCAACTCAGTCTGCAAACACTCTTTAACTTGAAGTCAAAATATTGTCAGCTATTAGATAAAACAGTTCTGTGTCATGTTTGTGATTGTATTTAAAGCAGCTGAATTAACATCCTACAACACTGATGGGCTATAAAGCCGTACAGAACAACCACTACTAGACACAAATAGCTACACGGAGGTACACAAGCTTACAATCGGAACACATCATAATGTCTCCACCAGCATTTTGTTGTTTTTTTAAATAGATCCTTTGAAGCTTTATATCATGAAGTCTATTAGCTACATTTGGAAACACAGGTAAAATCTCAAATTGTTATTATTATCATAAACAGTTTTCAATTACTGCATCCCAATGCCCTTGAGGTGCAGTTTAAAGCCCACCCACAGCTCACAGTCATGCTTAACTCAAAGATTGAATGCTTTCTGCAAACTAATCTTCACAGTGAAGAGTGAGATGCTGCTGAAAGCTTGTGCAGAGAAGTAAACACTTATAGACTGAATATTTTTTTCTCAACAGTTTTTGACATCTTGTCAAGGATTTCTTTGTGATTTCCAGGGATGCAGTGGAAATTGTTGTTTTTTTGTGATTGGTGTGGCATAATTTTGAAAACAAGCCCGTTTTTTCAGCACAGCCAACAACTCTATTAGCAGAAGAGTCCAGAAACATTTTTGTTTAAAAAAAATGTATACACTGGATTATTAAAACTGTATTTTGTCATACCAAACACACATTCAATCAGAATCCTTATTGACATTGTAGCGATGCAATATTTTACAATGAAACTATAATGTGCAGTTCTTTATGAGTCAATAGGAAGGTATGAAAAGATAACAGTTTGTTTGTCCTGCACGACTCTGACAGCCGCTCCACCTCATCTCTGTAGGCGGATTTGTCGCCCCCAGAGATGAGCCCCACCACTGTGGCATCATCGGCATACTTAACGATGGTGTTACCGTGGTGGACGAGAGTGTCAGCGAATGTGTGAAGACTGTAAAGCAGAGGGCTTAGCACACAGCCCTGTGGGGAGCTGGTGCTGATGCTGATAGTTGTGGAGAGAGGTGACCTCTGTGTGTGGTCACTCTGGAAGTCTTTGATCAAAAGGCAGGTGGAATATTGTGATTTATTGTTCATACAATCAAATTCTTTTTCTAACCCCTAAAACACTGTTTGCTAAAACTTAAACAATTTTATCATCGTTACCTTGCTCATGATCTCTGAGTGAAGTATCCAGAGAAAGTACAAAAAATAAAAATGGCAAGTTCTGCACAGACCAATGCGGCAGACTAAAGAAAATCAGCAAGTCTGAAAGCAAGTCAGTCAACATGGACGTCAGAACAAAATATTTTCCAGGGGTCCTCATGATTGTGCTTGAGCTGAATCTGGCCTGATGAATTGGCTCTGCTGTGTTGAGCCATCCTTCTGTTGAGTGTTTGTTCGGCTTCTCTAATGTGGAGCTCATTGTGTCCACACTGCACTCAAATGAATACACAAGGTTTTCTGGTTAAGAGGGCGGAGCTGGGACCTTAGGATGAACCACTTTCTGATAAATGGTGTTGTTAAAAAATCCTCCAGAGTTTCTCAGATGTCCCAGCCACATGAAGAATAACAACACCTTCCCTCTCCTTTTTATTCTCATCATTTCTCCCCGTTTCAGTGTTTTTGGGTCTTGTTGCAGTTTTAACAAAGGTCCGGTCTGGAGAGCCAGAATTTTTTAGAACTGCCATCGGGACCAAGCAGACACCTTCACCAATGCAGAAGCCCAGAGAGGAAATAGAAACACCTCCAATTTCAGTTACTGTGGAGGTGAATTTGAGTGTGCTTGTTTGTACTGTGACTCAGTTATGTTATGATGAACAGGGAATTTCTTAAAAGGTTAGGTCACTGTCATCTTCGTCTGAGAACTTTCTGAAATGTCACTTTGGAAAGTGTTGATCAGGAACTCTATGTGAGAGTAAAATAATCATCTGGTCTCATTTAATTGCTGCAATTGTCATTTCTGTCAGGAACAAAACAAAATGACAGATAAATGTCCTCCAACTGGCAGCACCACAGTTTAGTCAGTTTGATGTTAGAGAAAATATCATCCAATGAATTTCCTTCTGTGTTCATCTGAAAGAGACTTGATTAATTTCTTTTCAGTTCAGAATCTGAGTCTTTGGTTTTTATAGTTTATCTGACTCATGAGAAATAATCACAGGATGCTTTTAATTGCAGAGAAGGAAAATCAAGATGGGGCAAAGATGAGAAGGAGCCCTCTTGTTAAAATTGAATGTCTTGCAGTGATGCTATCAGGAGCTTTGATGAATAAATACATCCGTTTGAATCACATAACATGTTTGATGTGTCTGATGTTCATTTAAGTTCAGAACGAACAACATCATCATTTTAAAGGCAACTTTCAGGGGAAAGTAGAATCTCTTTCATATTAATTTTCCTGTCCTTCTCTCCGGCTTGATCTACTTTGCTGTTTCAAACCATTGATAAGAGTGATGACCTCAGCAGTCGTCCTCAGAGGCTCAATCATTTCTTTTGATCTTTCAAGCAATACCACCCAGGTAGCCATGGAATCTAGTCTGATTTTATCTTTAGTGTGATGCTCAGGTCTTCTTGTTTTTTATTTTAGCTTAAGACAATCTAAAAAATCTGGTCATTTTTTCTTTTTCAGCAGCTAACGTACAAAAAGTTGCACATGCTTATTTTTATTCTCACCTGCTTCTTGTTAGTTCCCCCCAGTATTTAAGCTCCCAGTTTTCCTTTGTCCTTTGCCAGATCATTGTTGTCTTTCCACGTTGTTCTCCTGTGCTATCAGTGTTTCTGGTTTCCAGCCTGGATTTTTGCTGAAGTTGGTTTAAATAAACCTTTAATCATTGCACCAGTCGGCCTCCTGCCTCGTCAGCCTGCATTTGGGTCCGCTTCCTCCACAAACCGTGACACAGTCAGGGTTTCTCCTGTTGTCTCCAGTCCCTAAATAGTCATATTACCTGGACAAAAAGGCACACCTTCCTACACCGGCTTTATGTCAGATATTCATTTCATTTGAAAATCTTACTGCTCATCTATAAAGCCTTAAATTACCTGGCCCCCAAAAACACCCACCAGCCAGTTTATTAGGTACACCTAACCAGTCCCAGGTTGGACCCCTTTTGCCTTCAGAACTGCCTTAATTATTCATTGCATTGATTTAGAAACATTTCTCAGAGATTTTGGTCCATATTGACACGATAGCGTCACAGTTGCTGCAGATCTGTCAGCAGTTCTTTATGAGTCAGAAATCAGTTTAAGATGATTTAAGCTTTGTGGCATGGTGTATTATTATCCTGCTGGAAGTAGCCATCAGAAGATGGTACACTGTACTAGTGGTACTAGTACGTAAAAACAAATTCCTGAGCATGATAATTGATGATAAACTCAATTGGAAAACACATGTAAGCTGTATTAAATCTATATTGTCTAAAACTATTGCTATCCTATACAAGACAAGACAAAAGAACATTTAAATGAGAAATCCACTTACATACTGTGATGTTCACTCATCGTTCCATACCTTACTTACTGTGTGGAGGTATGGGGAAACACTTATAAATCAGATCCAATAGTTAAATCACAAAAAAGAGCCATAAGAATTGTTAATCATTCAAAATATTGCGATATAACAAACCCACTGTTCAAAAACTTAAAATTTGCAGATCTAGTTGAGCTAAGAACTTCTCTCATATTGTATAAGGCACACAATAACCAACTTCCCCGCTGCATTCAGGAAATGTTCTTACCTAGAGAAAGTCGGTATGAACTCAGAGGAACTTGTATTTTTAAGAAAATAAAAGTAAGGACAAACTTTAGAAGTAGATGTATTTCTGTTAAAGGGGTAAACTTGTGGAATAGTCTCTGTGATTAGTTAAAAACGTGTAGGTCTATCAGTAAATCTTTTTTTTTTTTTTTTACAAATTTAGGACAATTGACAATTATAGACATTTACTTTGACCATGTATATTGGGTTACTTTGGACAGCTTCTCCTTTAGAACTTAATTGTCACTTCTACAACAGCTTTTGTTGTAATTGATATCTGTAACTCTTTCTGTTTTCTATTTTGTTAGTGTGATGTAATGTATAGTTATAAGGGTAGGCATCATATAAGCTATAGCTTCAGCCTACTCCTTTTTTGGTTAATTTATTTGTGTACAACTTTACCTTGGTGCACCTATGTTTGATACATGGACCAAAATAAACCACTGTCCCACCATCACCCAATGACTCACAGCAGAGTTCATGTTAAATGTTTAATGAGTTGTGCTTGCTTTCCTCCAAGCAGAGGACTTTAATTGATTACTAAGAAGTTTCATTCTAGCTTTGCCAGAAACCGCAAAATCTTTGATAAACCTTTGACATGTTTTTTTTTTTGTTTTTTTTTGCCTAATTCGGGCACGACAAACTTCTTACAGCCATTCTCCAACACACTGACTGTTGTCCTATGAGAGCTGGCTTTAAAAGACTCTAATGGAGAATCTGACCAATATCCTTATTGCTCCGCTCAAGAGGATGATTATTTATGGAGTCTGTAAGCTTCACTTTCTGCTGTCACAGCCTGTGGAAACTGATGTTTCACAAATTTAATGCCAATTTTCAGTCATGTGCCGCTACATAATCCCTTCTCTTACACTGTCCGCCTGTATAGGAGGCTATGGATGAGAGGCACAGATCTAATGACTGACGTTACAGATAACTAATTTTGAATTGATTGAATTAATACACCTGTGAATTTCCTGCTCGCGTGTCAAAAAAATGTCAGCTCTGAAAAAGGCCTGCTCTGTGGTGCCTGTGAACATCCGGAATTATCAACTAACCAGAGAGTTAAAAGTCAGTTGTTTTCCACCAGTGGGATGGAAATCAGGTCTTAGAGGACAACACAAGCATCTGGCAAAGTCTCATCTTGTGGAAGTATGTGAAGGCAGCTGTTGATGCATATCGGGCTGAAAAATATGTTGCAGTATATTATTTCTCTACTGAGTTTAGACTAAAACCGGTCCAAAGCGAGATAGATTGAGTGAAAATGTTGTAGATTTAGAATTACTGATACCCTCACCAACACCAACACTCCTATACAAATGTCTGCAAAGGCGCAAAGAAAAGCAGAATAAAGTTAACCTAAAGTGTTCATTCACAATCGTTGATGTTTGAGCCCACCCTCAGTAGAACACTGAGGAACAATGGTGTGTATGGTAAAGCTGCAAGAAGGACGCCAATGCTCTCAGACAAAACACCCAGAACTGTCTGTATACGATAAAAGACTAATTACTGTTTAGAGGAGGAAAATCTGCATTTTAGTAGTAAAACCTTATCTCATCTGTGAAACGTGTCAGTGGTATCATCATACATATATTTTCTGTATCTGTACCGGTGCAGCGAAGTGGGGGAGTCCACACCATTTGTCACCATTTCTGATCATTACAACAGTCTTGAATTAACTTATTTATTTGATTTAACAAGGTTATCTTCATCTCTGCTCAGTGGTCAGCAGACACCAGTTATCCTGGGGTTATTTGTGTTTTTGTCTATTTCATTAACAACACAATCAAGACTCAGACCAGAATCAATACATTTAGTTCTGTTTATTTAAGTAAAACTGTTTGGTTTATATTTGTTTAATTTGATTATGTTACTCACTATACTTACCATGTGTTCCATGGTGGTAGGGGTCTCGGGAAACCATTTTGTTAACAGGACCCAAGGTTATATAAAGCAGGCCATATGACTGTAGCAGGGTACATGTGAGATTAGGTAACTTAACTTCCAGTTTTACTTTGTAGAGTTTTGTAGAAAAACATTTTCATTAGAAGCAGCAGAAAGGAAAACGTATGCAGCTTAAAGCAGACTGATTATAAAGTTTTAGCAATAACTATTTATAATCATCAAAACCCTCACTGAGCTATAACAGAGTTCTTTGTTTCTTACTTATACAGATTATTTTATGAACGGGCAGCTTATAAAACCTGGCAAATAGCATCAAGTGATGATTTATATTCATATTTATATTAATCTCATAAAATGTTAGAAAAGTCCCCCGACAAATAAAGTCTTTGTTTAGCATTGTAGAGGCCAGATGACAGAAAACAACCATGTACAAGAAGCTTTCTGATTTAGTGTCACATCTCTCGCGTTCAATAAAACACACAACCATGAAAAGCCACACCTCCTGCTGCATTCATGTCTGATATTGATCAGCTTCTAAAGTTATACTTTCTCATAATAAGCTTTAATTCATGTTTGCCTGAATCAGGTCGGCAGAATAGCATCTAAGAACACACAACACATGAAACCTTGAAGCAGATGGTCTACAGCAGCAGAAGACCACACTGGGTGCCATTTCTGTCAGGTAAAAAACAGTAAGCGGACGCTTCACCCAGGCTCACCATAACTGGTAAATAGAAGACTGGAAAAAAATGTTGTCTGGTCTGATGGGCCTTTATTTTAGCTGCCACATTCAGATGGTAGGTTCAGAATTCAGTGGAATCAAAAATGAAAGCATGGATCCATCCTGTGTTGTATAAACCATACAGGCGGTGTAATGATGTGGGAGATATTTTTGGGGCAAATTTTCAGCCTCTTAGTATCAACAGAGCACCGTTTTATCACCACGGCCTAAAGTGTACCCAGCTTCTGATGGATTCTTCTAGCAAGATCGTGCACCATGTCACAAAGTCCAACTCATTAAAGACTGGTTTCTTGAACATGACAGAGAGTTGACTGTACTCCAATGGCCTCAACAGTCACCAGATCTGGTGTGGGAGAATGGAAATTCTCATCATGGAGGTGCAGTAACTGTGCGATACTAGTATGTCAATATTGAGCAAAACCTCTGAGGGACATTTCCAACACGTCGTTGAATCAATGCCACAAGAGTTTTCAGGCTGTCTTGGCGGTCTCGTCCTGTGGAAGTCCACTACCATCTCCTTGGTCTTAGAAGTGTTGATGTGCAGCTGGATACGCAAATATTCAGTCAGAAAACCTGGGCAAGTTGATAACCAGTGTTGTAGTACTTAATGAGATCCCCATTTTTACAGTTAGTTAAACCAGATCCTCAAAAGATATGCTGGATACTTTGAACCTTCATCAAACAGGCCTGTGGAGTGGTTTGACATCATTGATCGAAAAATTAATTCTGAATTTTACCAGTAAATCTTTCAATTAAATTTCAAAGAGAAGTCAGCCATGTAGCAAGAAAAACCCAAAGAGCAGTAAAAAGAAAAAGTCACCCAATGTAGTAGCAGTTGTCCACTTCTAGTGTGAAAAACTTGTTTTAGATCATGGAAATTTTAATGGGCATACAAAATCTCAAGTGTCTTTTGATTTCTTTAAATCACAAACTAAAAACATTGAGAACCACTGAAATAAGAGATATATTCGTGAGATAATGCTCTTACTGAACACATAGAAAATGTAACAGCTGAATAAATTGTGTAAGGAATACATGTATTCCTATCATCCAACCTGATGTTATATCTCTAAGGAACGAGGAGAACAAGGCAAGTAGATTTCAGATATAGTGTGAAAAGTTCTCATCAGCACTACAGAGCAGATGCAATGAAAACCAAGTTACTGTAGACAGAGATGGTGAGAGCAGTAACGAGGGCTGTGCAATGAGCCATTCACAGGCAGTTTTTATGTGCTGTGTTTCCGAACTAAAATATCTGCAAAGACAAAGAGTCTTAATGAACTGAAACTAACCTCTAATCATATGCATGTACAACCACCTGGACCAGACTGCTCAAAATGATAAAAAAAATAATAGAAAAAAGATTGGGATTGCATGGGAAAGAAGCAGGCTGCTCGTCTCTCATCTTCCCGCTGATGTCAGCGTTTCAATGGCCGTGATTATGAAGTTCATTTTCAATGCACTGATTCATAATGTATTTTTAACACCACAGATGTGTTTCAATGTTGACCTCGGAGATGTTAATGGGTCGTTAAGCAGCAACACTGAATCAACATCTAAGACTGCCAGCTCTATTAAAATTGCAACCAGCCATATGGGAGAGAACAGACAGGTTTTTTGTTCTCACAAAGTTAATATATTTATTGCTACAACATGTATATAAAAGTACAGTGAATAATGTAAAAGAAAAAAAAAGTAACTATGACTGTGTGAGTACGGTGTTTTCCTGAGATAAAAAACTGTTTCTAAAAACCCACAACACGATTATGACTCATTTATGGTCCAAAATCACTCATGACCTAAAATCTCCCAGAGCTGTATGCAGCAACTACTCTGTCAGACAGAGAAGCTCACTTGATATTCCTTTTCATAACGTATCAAACCAAGGCGTCTTAAGAGGCAAAATCTGCTGGGAAAAAATCTGGAGCATAGGGCTATAAATATTAATAAGGCGCAGCAAACTTACACACCTTATTACAAACTTTATTCATAACGATGTGCTCCAGATCTCATCTTGTTGTCCTGCGTGCTGAAGACTTGTTCATCCAGCAAAAATGTGCGATCGATGAGTTTACTACAAAAAAAGCCTTTTGTCCTGCATGAAATTGATGTTTCGAGGAAGCTACCCAAGGTTATTTCTCTTCTGCTCTCTCTCGCTTTATTGATACAGTCTCTTCATCAGCGCTCTCATCCTCTTTTAGCTGCGTCGCTTCTCTTTTTCGTTCCTTTACTTCGTGCCTTTTCACGTTTTCCTCTACGGAAACGTTGCAAGGTGGTTTGATATCGGTGGAGGCCTCAGACGGGGCTGTGGAGTGCTCGCAGATAGTTGGTCCCTCCCATTTCGGGATGTCTAAACCCAGAAGCTCCATCAGCTGTTTCATGACATCATCCACGTAACTGTGGATACGTAGGTGGGCATGCTTGTCCTGCAAGATTGAAAATGACATAAGTGAAACCTCAAAATTAAGCAACAGAAATTACATTTGGCCACCAGTTTCATTAATTCGTTAACTAACATTCGTGTCTTTCATTTTCTATTCACATCAAAGATCTGAGTCTGATTGCAATGAACAGGTCAGAGTTGTAAATATACCTCACCTACTACAATCTCTCATCTAATGACATGTTTTTCTGTCTGTTTTTACCAAGTCTGAGTGAACTGGAATACAAATGCCACTACATGCATTTTTGGACCCAGAAAACGATCCACAAGGACAGATCAGACTGCACAGAGCTGTTTGATCGATGCAACAGCACTCGCCTCATCATGCTCTTGATACTGCATTTTGTACAAATGACTCCTATGCTGTTGTCTTGTGTGAACTACAGAGACAAAAAAACAGGTTTGCTGAAAAGTTGTGCATTTAATCACAAGGGTCTGTGGTGCCAGCTTCAAGTGAAGTTTTAGGCATTTCCACACCTGCCTCATTTTTTAGGCCTGGAGGTTAATAAATAATAATAAACCTGTTTTTACTTTTGATCATACAAAAAAACATGAAATGTTTCCAAGATGAAACACTGGATGTTTGTGTGATGGTTCCCTGTGAATGATACTTGCATGTTTTGTGGGCTGCAGGTTGACGATAACCACTTTTCCTCCTTTACGCTTCGTTAGGAGTGGGAGATCTCCACTGGGTTTAATCTGCATGGACGTGCCCAATGTCAGTGCCAGGTCTGCTCGTCTGCATGTCGACAACGCGGGGGGGGGGGTAAAATCATGCGTAAACAGGAGATATAACTTATTTAACATTCATCTGATGTTCCCATTATCAATTCGTAGTTCATACATGCAGGTATAAATTGGAGTAGAACATCGAAGCTGGGCCTGGCATTTACAACCCAAATTCCCCCAAAATTGGGACATTGTGTAAAATTTAAAATAAATACAGAATCCAATGATGTGGAAATCTCATAAACCTATATTTTGTTCCCAATAGAGCATAAACAACAGATGTTAAAACAGACATTTTTACCATTTCATGGAAAATAGCTCATTTTGGATTTGATGATTTTGTTCAGGATCTGATCTTAAAGAACGTTGACAACAGTAGAAAGGGAGTTTTTTGTTTAAAAGAACGGTTTGATAACAAGTTATCATTAAATGGAAATTAAACAAAATTTATGGTGTTTGGAGGTGTAAATGAAAAATTCTGACGTTGAATTAGTTCTTTGTGAAGTCAAAACTGAAAGAATATATGAAACAAAATTTTTGGGAGTAATTTCTGATCATAGGCTTCACATACAAAATATGTTAAACAGAAACTGTCTAAAACTATTGGTATTATTTATAGAACAAGTGATTTCTTGAACAATAAATGTCTGCGTACATTATATTTCTCACTTATGTATGTTATATTGTGTTGAGGTATGGGGAAATACATATAGAACAACACACATAGACCCTATAAATAAACTCCAGAAAATAGCTATCAGAATAATAAACAAAACTTCCTATCGTGAAAATACTAATAAATTATCTATAGAGTCTGGCATTTAAAAATTCTTATATATTGTATATTTGAAAACAATAAAATACTATTTGGGACAAACAAGAAAAGTCTTCCCACCTGTAATCAACAGTTTTTTTAAATTAAGAGGAAATAATTATAATTCAAGAGGGCTGGGTTTTTTGAAAGAGGTAATGTAAGAACTAATGTTAAATACAGATGTGTTTCGTATTTGGGAGTTCTATTATGGAATGGACTTAGAGACGATTTGAAATTGTGTAGATCTTCTTTGAGTTTCAAAAAAACCATGAAAAATACAATAATTACAGATTATAATGTAAAATGACTGACACATGAATCATTTAAGTCTTATGTATTCTTTGTTTTCTTTTGTGTTTTCTCTTTGTATTATTGATTTTGAAATTCCAGGTTATTTATGCATTCTACAGGATAGGCAAATATAAGCTTTTGCTTCAGCCTAATCCTTTTTCGGTTACAGAGTTTGTAAAAAAAAAAAAAACGTAAGGTTGCTCTTATGTGTTGAAGATTGTAACCAATTTATTCATTCATTCATGATAAAATGTCAGTTTCAACATCTGAAATGTTTGTGTTCTACTGGGAATAAAATAAGAGTTTATGAGATTTGCAAATCATTGGATTCTGTTTCATTTCCATTTTACACAGCATCACAACTTTTGAAGAAATGGGTTTGTGCAAAACTCTCTAAATAAAAGCATACATCTCTTGAGAAAACTCTACAACTATCACATAGATGCTGAAAAACACCAACCAGAAGTGTGAAATTTCAGTGCAACTTCTTTGAGTATTACAAAAAGGTTTAAAAGGTGGTAAAAAAAAAGGGAAAGAAATAACTCGTGTATATAAATGATTAAATAAATAAATAATACACAGTCAGTGTATTGCACAATACCCGCTAGTCACAATGTTGCATTCATTTTTTATTTCTTGGTGTTCTAAGGGTTTGCAACAGCACAGCTTTAGTGTGTATGTAGTTTTGGAAGATGTGCAACACAAGGCAAAAGTTGACAATCTGTTAGTAACCTGCATGTTGTAAAGCACACTCACTGCAAAACGTATGCTTACTGCAGTCCCTGCCTTCCAACGCTTTAAGAAATGAGGCTAAAGTAGCTTATCCATAGCAGCAGTCCAAATAGCAAAACATGAACTACTTAGATGCAACTCCAGATCCAACTACATGCGCAGCCATTGTTTGCTTTTAATGACAGCTTTAAGAAAGCAGACATAATGAATATGAGCGACATAATTTAAAGCTGCACAGTCTGATCATGTACGACAGGCAACATTTAGACACCATCCAGCTGAACTGTGAAACAGCTTTGACTGACAGGCAGTTATTTGTTAAATCTTTTCGCTGTCACAAGCAAACCATTCAGAGTTCAAAGGTCGATGCTCGAAAAAATGTTCTCTGCAATTTAAATGGTAATCATGCATCTATTGTATGTCAATGCGTCAAGGTGACACACATACATTTAATTACTTTTGCTGCTTGGTAAACACATGCCGAGAGCTTTTTGTGGCTGAAAGAATAAACAGAAATGTTCTCGAGAGAAAACATTAAAGCAGACTGCATACATAAACCCCTAAAAGGTTTTCAAATAGGCACCCTTTGCATGTCAGGACACTGACACCAAAGCCGCAGCACGCTCAAACGAATCAATCCAACACTTCGTTTCACATTTTTCGCTTCACAGGACAGGCTTTAACAGCTGCTTGTGCCTTTCAGCTTGAGATGAAACAGGTATGTCAGAGGAAATCACAAAGCATGAGAGCAGAAACTGTGTGTTACAGGTGATGACACGAATGATGCATTTTAGTCTCACCTGCTTGCATCATCTGCTCTATTCAGGTCCCTGTCAGGAAGAGCATCCTCCCAATCCAGTATGGTGCTGATCAGCTTCCCTCTTTTACAATTAGGAAGAAAAATACAGTCAAATCAATGATGGGGTAACAAATGTAATTTTCAAGTGCAGAATCAAGCAAATGTGTTACCTGCAGGCTCTCAGTCCTCTGGACCGCACTACATCGCAGTAACGTCCTGTTGGTTTCAGCCCCATCACACCAATCACTTTTTCTCTGGTGTACTGCCTGGAAAACCACAAATGTCCCACTTTAATACTTAGTGCATCCAGAAGAAAGAGGACAAAGCTGCTCACAGGCCCCAATGGGAGATCCATTTATTAAAAAAACAAAAAAAAACAACAAAACATATACTTAATGGCACCTTGAAAAGACAAGCTAGGCAACTTTAAGCTCCAGAGAGCATGTTCCTGGAGGAAATGAAAGATTTTACAACACTATTTGCTGTAGGGATGTGCCCGACTAATCGACACGACTAATCAATTAGTAGAAACGGCAAACAAAGTCAATGTCTTTTTAAAACTCAACAGTTTCATGTTTGGATGAGAAATGTGTCTAATTGATCCTGGTTTGATGTGGAGGCAGGTCTGACTCCAAGTGGGGACGTCGGAGCAGAGACAGTAAGCTGAGAAACGGCTTGTTAAGCTGTGAATGTTCTTGCTTCACCTCGCCTCTGCCTCCCGAACTCAGTTTGGAGGCGGAATCAGGAAAGTTTAACAGCGGTTTCTGTCAGAGTTTTCACCGATAGTGGAGGCAACAGACCCGAGCAGCACAGTTACTAAAACCTTACAGAAATGTTGCATAGGTGGACAGATGAGGTAAATAACTAGTTTTGCTGTTGCTGAACGCTCCTGTGTGGACGGTGTTTAGTTCACCTGACAGAACAGATGCAGCCACACCAGGTTTCCTCCTGGCATCTCTCTGACCCACGTTCTCATGTACTTGCTGTTCAATAAAGACATTAGAGCCCACAGGATCTTAAAAATAAAACAAAGTAAAAAAAAAACTAAAAAAAACACTCATGTTACAAATAACATCTCACACATTTAACAATTTCCCTTTGGAGACGGTATGTTTTCATTTCCTTAATGATGACGTCACACAACTAATCGATTTTGAAAGGCCGGACTAGTCGACTTCATGAATCCCCTAAAAAGCCCATCTCTGATTTGCTTCTGTTGAGCTATTTACACAAGCGCTTGTTGTTTTGCTCCCGCATGTAACATTTCCTCCCAAATGTAAAGACTGTGCAAGCCAATGAGGGAAAATTGAAGTACTGTCTAATTTCCGGAAACATGTTGAGATAACGACAGTGCATTAACCTTTTTAAAGTTATCCCATGGCCCATTATTGCACAGGGAATTATAAAACAAACAGGAAGCTCATTTAGTATTGATTATGAAGGCGCCTTTTTCATGCATAAAAACATTACAGGCAATTACACCTGGGATGTGAACTGCAGCTTTTGATGATGATAGGCATGTTTTTTCTGCTGTTGCTGCTCCAGGGTGTCTGCTTCAACACCTCTTACAGTAATAGTAATACTTGTGGTTTTTGGAGAATTATTTTTTTCTAACAACCTCAGTTATATTTTCTATTACTGTTATCAGGTACACCTCTTTAATTGCTTGTTTAAAAAACAATAACTAATCAGCCAATTACACGGCAGTAACTCAATCCATTTAGGCATGTAGACATGGTCGAGATGACCTGCTGAAGTTCAAACCAAAAATCAGAATGGATAAGAAAGGGGGGTTTAAGTGATTTCGTGGTATGGTGTCAAATAGCTGGTCTGAGTATATCAGAAACTGCTGATCTACTGCGATTTTCACACAGGGAAGCGGAGCGCAACAGCGCTTCTGTGCGGCTTCAGAAACGCTGTGTGGCCCGCTTGGTGGAACCACCGCTCCCATTGATTTGAGTTGCTGTAATCAGCTCTACCGTTGGACAAATTCATACCGTTCCTACGGTATATCTTGCATTCAAGCAAGATATCTATCTGTAGTCTACCTTCGTGGCTCTGCTGTGAACGTGGAGACATGCAGTAGTGGTGTATTTACGACAAAAAAAAAAAAGGGAGAAATTTGAAAGAGCGGCGACTGATATTTAAGGATGGTGGCCCGCCGCTCCAAAATGAATATAAAGGAAACATTGAAATGTGAAATTCAATGAAACAGCAGCAGCTTGTCCAAAGTGTTACAAATCAAACAGAGACTGTCTTGGTGCTTGTGAGTGTGATCACACATACCTGCCACACTTCTCACACTCCTCCACAAACATGTTTCCATGAAGCTCTGATAACCTGTCCCTGATAGAGGAAGAGAAAAGTCCACAGAGTCAGTAAAATAACAGATAGCATCCTCTTAAAACCTTGTCCACAAAGTTAAATGTAAAGGCTCTCGAGCAGAACCTTTTGGTCTTTGTTTTCAGAATGCTTAATAAATATTCTGAGAACTCATGTTCTATTCTGAATTTTTGCCCGTTTCCTCTGCAGATTAGTGCCAACTTGTTCACTGTACCAGCTCTTCAGCTGTTGTCTGACCTCATTTCAGAAAATCTGACTGAGGGTGTAGAAAGTTAATAATAGGCTTCCAGGAAACGCAAGTCCTTCAATGAGTTTAAAGGTTGGATGTATGTATAGAATAAAAAATTGGACTATCAGCCTTGGGCTTAGTCCAAGATGGCTGCATAATACGGTGACAGACCAAACACTGTGGGCTGAGCAGTGATGCTGTTCCAGCTGTCATCACCAGCAGCAGCCTCAAATTGAAAAGTCAAAATCCACGGTACAGCAGGAAGGTGTGAAACAATATGGTGATCGTAAAATATCAGGACTTTAAAAAAAAAAGGGAAAAAAGGGAAAAAAGAAACACAAATGATGATGTGGTTGTTTCCACCTGTATTTTCTGAAAATAGAAACTTAAAATCTTAATGAACGAGGATACTGTATTAGCTTGTCACTTAATAACTTTCTTCACTTCCCACTGCAGCTGAAATGCAGCAGACACTCCTGGTCAGAATTATGATTAGTTTCTGCCACTTTGCTGCCAAATGTTTAAATAAATTGAAGGTTTCTCCATTACTGTGGCAGACATCAGTTTTGTCCAGTGGCTTCGTTGCTGGTCAGTTTACAACACTCCATGTTTTCCATTTCAACCACTTGTTCATATTGTTGAATGTCCAGGTCAGGTTATTCATCGACCTCGGCATCAGAGAGCATCAACCAAGAAAGACTGTCCCTCTGCTGACAGTGCTGTTCTCCAACTGGTTTGCCCACAGGTTCTTCTTGGTTTAGTCTATGGATAATGAAATCGCTGTGAAAACAAGTGTTAAGACGGTAATTTTAAACTTATGCTAGCGTTTGAAATAGTTTTCTTTGTAATGATAAACTTGTGGATGCTCTCAGACACCAGCTGTCAGTTCTGATGAATATAATGAATATAATTATTAGTAAATTCAGGGGACGTGAGCACTGAAGCATGGTGTTAAAGTTTTTTTTTTGTGGCTATAAACTAATTACATTTATCAAAAGATTCCAATAGACGTGTCAAAATGGTTTGACTGCTTTCTTTTTAAATATCACAAAGATGAAAGCCTTTTTTTATTGCATTTGACTGCATCTAATTCTTCAGCTTGTCAAAGCCCTGGCCATAAAACCCAACAGTTATGACAAGAATGGTATATATTTGTATGAAGGAAACTGTATTAGGTCCCTCCATTTGAGGACTGTAAGAGAAATGACAATGGATGATAAAAAAGAATGTCAAAAGAAACAACCACTGTTTGGTTTCTCTGTTCTCAGGTACCATAGCAACCGTGATTCAAAGTGTCACACTTTTAGGAGAATACTCACCACCTGTAGACATTAACTGTTCTTTTTAAGGTAACAAAATCGCACTAATTAAAACATTATTTTGATTATGTTGCACAAGTGGAAACAGACATCTCTAAATGTTCCAGACAAGATCTTCAAGGCAAGCTTCCATTTGATTTGGGATTTAAATACTGCCATCAGCAGCTCGGGGTTACCTGGGGAAGCCTGATCGAACATGCAGGCCGTCCACGTTCTGGCTGATGAGATACTTGAGGTATCCGGCCCTTTCAAGTCCCAGGAGAGCCAAGTGAGTTAAACTGGGGCGGGCATCTTCAAATGTGGTCTCAAAGTGAGGGGATTCACCTTTTTCTTCTAATGTCCACACACCTTTGGGGCCCCTGGAAGAGTGTACATAGAATAAGAATCAGGATTGGGTAAGTAATGCAACAAGGACTTGAGGCAAAACACGTCTACCTCTGCTACCTGGATTTTTCATCTAATGATTGAGTATTAATCTATTGATTAATATTAAGGGTTTGGAGCTGCATCTTATGCCGACAACATTCTTAAAGTCCCCGCAATTCAAACGGGCGCCAAAATTTTTTTTTATTAAAATGTCCTAATTTTGTTGTCTAGCTAGAATCTATTCGGTCCGTGCTCCTTTGATCAACCATTCAGTTTCAGGGCATGTGACTGGACAGATGAACGTAGCGGAGCTGTTGGTGCTGAAATCATCTAACGTCGTGACAGTTGTTTTTCTGAAAGCAAACGTCTCTCTGCGCCGCAGACAAGGGTAAACATCCTACGAGTCCTCAAATGTGGCGTCAACAGACTCTCGCTTTTGGTTTGAACTTCAACCGCTCCGTCTTTCACCAACAGTACAGTTTACTGCCTGCTCAGCAAACACCGGTTCAAAGGTTCATCAGCAAGGCCGTGCGGTGTGCATTGCATATTAGATACGTCATGCATCATCCCGAAAGAGTCTGCAGGACATGAAAGCCACAAAGGATCTGTTTATTTTCACGCTTTGATGTCAGTAATGTTAACCTGAGGGGATGAACTTCCTCTCATCTGGAGCCTTTGTGTGTGCATATAACAGTGGGTGTATATATATTGCATTAGTGGGAATGATGTGTATATAGAAACTCTGGCTTTAATGATGTACCCTCCAGGGTCAAGTTCAGCTGACTGACAGGCAGACCAATTAAAAATTCATCTGTCTCTAGATCGCCAAACACATGCATCTCTGTTTACGTTTCACATGAGTTTGGAGGGCCACATATTTGTTAACACAGAAAAATAAAGAAACATTTACATCATAATGGGGAAAAAAGAGAACTGCACTTTATTTCAGCTTGACCCGATATGTAACAAGCAACCATTTCCTTCCTACTCCTACTACTCAGAGTGGCTACAAAAGATTAAAAAAAAAAAAAAAACACCAAGTCAAGAGGATTTCATTGTGCGCACTGACAAAAAAGATGACAAAGATCAGTTCTGGCTTTCTTGAAAGTACAGTACAGCTTCTCTTAGATAGCCAAGGTCACGATGCCAACGCATCACAGCAGATATTTAATGTAGCAGCAATGTGAAAATCATAAAACAATAATTTTTAGAAAATCCCAACGTGATGGAATATAAAGAATGAGAATAATTTATATCAGCAGCAGCCTAATAACTGGATTCAAGACTTTCAATAGTTCTGGCTCTCATGTCTTTCAGAATGTTGTGACATTTATTCTTATAATAAACTGCAGTTTCTTTTTGCTGTGATTATTTAGTCTGTGTTTGCGATTTACGGAAGATAAATTAGGCTAGATCTTGATTTAATGTTAAGGGAACTCTTTGCTTTTAAAAGGACAATTTGCAACAACTACTGACATCTCGGGATAAGTTGATGATAGAAAAAAAAAAAGCACCTCCAATCCACTCACTATCTAGCATCCCATTGCTTCATACCAGTAGGCTATATTACCTGTAAAGAAAAAAAAATCTAATTCAACATCCTTCTACAGACATTTGCATTTCTCCACTGATTTTCATCTTGGATAAGTGGAGAAAAATCAATTACTAGTCTTATTTATTTTCTTCATCTTTTCCTCTTTGGCGATGGCACTTTCCTCACCGTTCCCTGTTCTTACACTACATAACAAAAACAATCCAAAATTTTTCAAACTCTGAAGTGTACTCTTTTTCTAAATACCTTTATGGTGAGAAAATGTTCACTTTCCTGTGTACTAGGACCTGCTGTGCAAAAACATACAAAAGGCTAAAAACCTGTAGACAATAAGTTTGACGAGGAAGATAAGAAAAAAGCAGTTCCATCACTAAACGTTTTATATCAGTAATACTCCTACTTTTCTACCTAACTGTTTGTTACTACAGCTTCAGGGCTGGGTGATGTGACTTCAAAATCAACATCACAATTAATTGAATATGTTACTTCAATTACGATTAATTAGTGATTATTTCAGTATTGTTTTATTTTTTTCCCTCAGGCCTAACCGAAAGTTTTTGTTGGAAATATTTTCACAATAGAAGAGCAGATTTTGATTTTAAAATAAGTGAAAGGAAGCGCACACACAGTTGAACTAATATAAGGTAATCTAATTAATCATTTTTGAAAATATTTTAGAGAAATAATTGAATAATTGACATGAGGTCAATAATTGGTTCTGAATGTCGTTTTTGATTAATTTTCGATTAATTACCCAGCTCTTCTTCTGCTCTAATCTTATCTATTTGAGCGATACTCTGATTTAGAAATTGCCCATTTCATCTGACATCCGCCCCAATTTGCCTCTATAAAACAATGTGTGACTTACACAAATAGTGCTGCACAGCTGCATATTCAGAATAGTTTTCACAGGCAGGCTTTGAGAGGAAACTTGTATATTTGGTTTATCTACATGCACATTAACAGTTGCCCACAAATGGTTGGGAGACTACATTGGAAGCACATGAGCGGCTCATATAAAATAAAATATATTTAGCATCAAAGATCAGTACAGACGTGCAGTTTACCATATATTGGGGAGTAGCTTTTCAGTAATAAGAGTATATGTAAATAATTTTTAATTAAGTTTTTTGCAATTAAATTTTTCTGTTTAGTATTGTACAAAACCTTTTTTTTTTTTAAAGGACGAAGCCAAAGATTTAAGGCCATAGTTTCAGATATGCATTAAGTTACTGAAATACCCTCTCTGTTAATGAGATCTAGCACTATGCTAGCAAGTCTGCACTCAAAAATAAAATAATGTTTAAGGCTCTAATACAAGTGAAAAAGAAAAGATTAGTACTCCTTAGATAACTTACAGCCCACTGATGCACAGCTTTCAGGAGAAGAATAGGACATCTAGTCGCAGAGAGAAAAAAATGCTAATTTTGATCATTCTAATCATATTTTTTATATATGTATATATATATGTATATGTATATAATTTTCATTTCATACTGAGTGCCACATTCAACCTGTAATAATATCTGTTCAGAGGCCTGTACTACGAAGCCCGATTAACATACCCCAGATATCTCTCAGTTATCTGGGTTGACTTACCCAGACATTCAGGATCCTGATCAGCGGCACTACGAAGCTGGTTATCAAGTCGGTATTTCAACCCAGGGTTTTCCCGTCAAATATCAATCCTTTGACGGCACGAGTAGTTGTGCGTTCCATAAATTCATGGATCTGAAGTTCTGCCATATGTAATCATTATTATTAACCTAATTATGCAACCCTAGTGGAGCTAAACAGACTTGGGAACAAGTCAAGAACAAGAACATACTTCAAAGTGGTCAGTGATGCTTAATTTCTTCATCAAAACGATTGCATCAATCCCAAAAACTCTCTCTACCCTAAACGCTCTTCTCACTATCCGCGCACCAACGTCTACAGGGTCTTCTAAAAAAGACCAGGACATTTTCTAAGAGAGCTGATTGGTCAGGAGGTGGCGCTTTCATACTCGCTGATCTCCTATCCTGAACATAACCTGCTCTGGAGCAGGTTAGCCATTCAGCATCTGTTGCCATGGTGATACAGCTTGCTAAGAAGTTAACTAGCTTTGCAGATTGGAAAACCCGAAAGTTACACTGATAAGAGAAAATCTGGCTTCGTAGTACAGGCTTCAGGTCACTGTTTAACAGCTTGTGGTATCAAAACATAGGCCATTGCAAGAAAATAACATACTATGTCCATTTTCGGGGCAACTATAATGCAAATGTGGTTGACAGAAGTGGAGATGAATGCAAGAGGAGTACAAGCAAAACATCTTGTTTCCCCAAAATAACTTTTTGATCAAGGTGCTTTCTTTTTTTTTTTTTTACTAATTTCATATTTAGAATGAAGTGAGAAGGGGGGGAGTGAGGGTTAAATATAATTACTGTTTCAGCCAAACTATATCCTGCAGCCTATATGCTCTTCTGGGGTCTGGCATTAAATAACCGTCTCTTTTTGGAGGTACACGAGCTTTGGCAAATACCCGAGTACAGTATTTCAAGAGAAAATGTAGAATAAGTAAATAAGTTGTTCAGCTTTGGTTGTTTTAAAGTGCTTTTTAAATAAAGTTGGTATGGTAGGGCTCTTCTAATGGATACAGCCTGCACACCCAGGACTTCTAGTTGTTCTCAGTCTCTCGTGCCTTCACTGAATTTGGGAAAAGTGCATTTTGTCCTCACGCTCCTTGGTCCTGGAACCTGCTCCAGAAAACACACCAAATGTCTGACCTTGTTTCCTTGGGAGATTAAAAAAGTTTGTTACAGTCTGTAAAAGCAGAAGTCTATAAATGTTTATACACAGTCTACACACTGTATATGTCATATTTATGCCTCTTTTTTTAAATTATATATTATATTTTTGTGTTGTGTTGTATTGTTTTAACTCTTGCTGCTACCATCTTGGCCAGGCCTCCCTTATAAAAGAAATGTTCATCTCAGAGAGACTCACCTAGTTAGATAAAGGTAAAATAAAAATAAAATAAGATGGTAAGTAGTGGTTTGCATCTCACCTGAAGTCAGGGATACCTGCTGAGGTGCTGACTCCAGCTCCTGTGTGGACAACGAAGTATTTAGATTCTTTAACTAACTGTGCGAGGGTGTCCACCTTCGCCTTCAGCTCCTCAGGACTATCAAAGCTCTGCCACAGAACAGAAAACACTGGCTGCATCAACTGGCACAATCAAAACACACATTTATCTATTCATTTATTTTAAACTCAGCACCTAAATATGGGATGTTTTGACAGAGATTTTCATTGACAAGAATGTTTCCATGTAATAGCTAATCAAAGGATGAATGAATGTCCTTTCGAGAATAAAAAAAAAATACTTCTGGCTGTAGTTGAAGTTTAAGCAGCAAAACAACATCGAAGTGAAATGCATCAATTTGAAGCTTTTGTTTTTAAATAAAGTAGTTTATTGATGACACTTGAGTACTTTCTCTGATGCTTGCACAGAATGGAAATAAGACCTATCCACAGGACACTGTGTTAACATGGATTTTACCATCTTTTCTACAGAATCTGAACAGTTTTCACTACATGCTCATTGAAACAAATATCGGTTCCTAAGCTGCTAGCTAGCTGTTTAACAAGATTTTTAGATAGCAAATAGCTTCTGTAATTTACCTCAGGAAGTCCGCAAACACCTTTGTCTGCATAAGGCGATAAGCCGGCAGCATAATTCACAGACATGACTGCTGTAAGTATTCTGACTTTATTCTTTTTACTGGACGCTGTTCAGGTAAAGTCTTTCTAGGAGCGTATTTGTGCTTTAAGCGAGCATTTGAACTGCTTTGTTTAATGACGACATCACTAAGCGACAATATGTTGCATTCATGAACATGGGGAAATTAGAAACTCAAGCTCGATGCACGCCCCGTTTTAAAACCGATTCACAACTATTTTGGTCATTCGCTTCGTTTATGGATGAAAGGTTTGTTTTCAAGATCAAGAAATTCTCGGGGAATACTTACAAGCGTTATAAAAGCTATCCAAAAGTATCTGAGATTAATGGTTAAATGATATATTCTTATCCTAAACACAAATCCAGAAAAATAAGGCAACTAGAAAATGAACAGATTTTTGTGATCTGTGGAAGCAAACCTCCAAAAACAAATAACAATAGATATTTTGAAGAATTTCAGTTGTGAATAAATTAGAATAAAATATTCATATTAAATTTCTTCTCCCTCTTGAATCCCTTTTCAAAAACTTGTTTAGTTGGGTCGTCAGCCAGGAACCACCATTCCTCAATGTTTCGCATTGGTTTCGCCCCTTTAATCCAGGAACGTCTCCTGGTGGCGGGACAGTGGCAGGGACGTCTCCCTGTCACTCCGTGCAGCTGATAGATGCTGCCCGCTGCGGCTGTTGTTGGGGTTAGGTGTTCTTTCTCCAGGACCTGTCCTTCCTCCTCAACCATAGCCAAAAGCTTCCTTTCTCCGCCTCCTCTGCCAGTTCCTTCACAGCTTTCTTCAGTTTCCCTCCTGTCACCCCTGCATCCCTCAAGAGGCGCATAGCTGACAGCCCCACAAAGCCTCAGCATCCCACCTCAACAGGGTAGATGGTGGTCCTCCAACCAGCCTCCAGACACTCAGCAGCCAGCTCAGCGTATTTGGCCTTCTTGTGTTCAAAGACAGCCTCCATCCCTTCCTCATGTGGGATTGTGAGTTTAATGAGGTATGCCAGCTTTGCATTGGAGGACCAGACAACAATGTCTGGACCAGGGGAAGTGGTGATGATCTCTGTAGGGAACAGGAGTTGGCGGTCGAGATCGACCCTCATGTCCCACTCCTGGTCCGAGGAAAAGGGTCGAGGAGTTTCTCTTAGCCTGATGTATTTTCCACCTTCTGTAAGGAAGTTGGTGTGGCTCTTTGGTGGTGGTGACTTTTCTTGTCGGCGCCTCTCCAGCACCTCAGCTAGCTTTCTTAGGACTAGGTCATGGCACCATCTGTAGCGCCCCTGAGAGAGCGGGATCTTACAGCCTGACAATGTGCTGGAGGTTGGCATTATGGGCATTACAAAGGTAACAGGATTCTTGCTCCTGAACCACCGATGGAGGTTACGGTGACAGGGAAGTGTGTCGTAGGTCGCGTGAATAAGGAAACTGAGCCTTGCCTGTGGAATCTTCCACAGGTCTGACCAACTGATGTTCCGGTTGACAACTCTCTCCCAAAGTTGTCCAGCTTCCTTGTCGGCCCTGCGACACAGCCTTGATCTTGTGGCGCTCTTCCTCCATCCTCACCACCTCTGCCACCACCATCTCCTTCCTCTCCTTGCGGCTGGCTTTGGACCAGAAGCGAGGTGCCTCTCCCCACCCCAGTCCTGCCCTTCCTGCTTGGACTCTGCTAACGACCTCTTTGTGTTGCAGTCTGGCAATCGCCTGCTCAACCTCTGTTGGGGCGTTCCACTTTCAGCCCATGGGAACCTTGATGTTAGCATTCCTCAAAGACTGATCAGTGGATTCACTTAGGTCGAGAACAAGCCTGGTCTTTCCTGCATGTAGCCCTGCCCGATGGAAAGCAGAGGCAGTTGCAGTACGTTCCTCCCGAAAAGACCTGTCTCGGAGGGGCCCCGTGGAAGCCCCAACCACTTTTGGATTAATGCGTTGGCTTTTCCATCCATCCATATCGTGGTGTATGAGGAAACGTCACTCATTTACAGCATTTACGTCAACTGGTAGTACCACACTTTGTGCTTCCCCTGGAGTTGGCTTTTGTCAATCCTTGCCAGCCCATCTGTTAGCTGCTTCATAACAGCTACTCCCATCTGTTTGTCAGACAGTTCAGCAAGTGAAAGAATGAAAAATTATGTAAACTTACACCACTGAATCTGCTTTTATGAATGAAAAACAGCACATTTGACAATCATAAGTGTGTAGAATCAACTAAATGTGACATGTAGCCTGAAGCAGTGCAATTATGGTTTAAGGCACTTAAAGACAGTAAATATTTTACTTTCAAATAAATCTTTATTTATCAATTTTAAATAGCTGAGAAAAAGGTGAATAAAACAATATGGTGATCATTCATACAGCTACGTGTGAATACTGGTTATGCTTCCCGTATAAACTATAAACCAACTCCGAAAACCACCTAAACGGGGAAATGAGTTACTTGTCTATATTGTTTCGTAACATGTAATTTATCCTGAGAAATTCATCATGATGTCCTGCTTAAAGTAAATTAAACAATGCTGAAGAAAAAAAAATTAAAGGACACCAGCACACTCTACAATAATATCAAAACCCATCCATCCTCAACTAAAACAAGACTCATGAAAAGTAGAACAGGGCAGACAAATTCTTCTTCATTAACACTCACAGGGCAACATGGTAGTACACCTATCGACAAACTTCCTAAAGGTTTGTTTTCAATGAAATCGTATAATCTCACAACATAAATCACTCTTAAGTAAGCAGTGCAGGCAGGCGTAATATCTACCCCCCCCCCCCCCCAACAAAAAAAAATCATAATAAAAATAGACTAAAGTAATTAACAAAGAGTGTTAAACAAGATTGTGACAAACATCTGGACTTTCTTTTACTTTTTGCTGCTTCAGGTCTTTGGATTCATTGGGCCTCTTAGATATTGACCCCGAGGAAACATACAATTCTGATCTCTCATTAGTTCTTACCCCCTCCCTCCACCTCAAACACTTGGGTTTTACACAAATCTTAAATCTGAGCTACTTCATATAACACAACCCCACACTTGTAGCAACAGAAAAACACATGCAACAGTAACAAGGAGAAACGTCAAACATCAGCTTCATGTTAGTAAAAATGTTCGTGTGAGGAACTGACCCACTGACTCAGCTAAGCCCCCCCCCCTCCCCCCCCCTCCCCCTCCGACAGAGAAGTCCTCCGTTGTCACAAGTATTTGTCTTCACAGATCATGATACATGTAAACAGTCCACCAGTAAAAGAGACAAAAAAAAGCTTCTGAAGACGTTCAGGCATGCACAAGAACTTTGGAAACACTGTCACGTGACAATTCATTCATGTCTTGTCCTATCAAAGTGAGACACTGTAAAACTTGGAGAACAAAAGAAGAAGGAAAAAAAAAAGGGGCTATTTGCAGGGGTTTGCTCAGGCTGCTAGAAGTCCTCAATTTTCACTGTGATCAACTATCAGCGAGCAACACCCAGTTACAATTAGGGAAGATATGCAAGAGAGAGAGGCTGAGTGGTGATTTGGAGTTTGCAACAGTGCAATGCTATTGTTGATAGTGGTACTTACCCCCCCAAAACCTTCTTCTAAACATGGGAATGAACTTTGCAAGATGGATACAAGCGTTTAAGTCATTCTCTCAAAGTAAGGTTTAAGGTGATGATAAAGATTGCTTGCAAAATTGAAGAAACTGGTGAATTTTTTATTTTTTTTTGTGCTGGTGCAAATCTTACTAGGTCTGACCTTTCTACGATGAGGCATCAATTTTAACCTCAGAAACCATGTCAGAGGCTCAAGAAGAAAAGTTCATTGGTTTAAAGGTAAGGAAGCTTCCAATCTTTCTTGGTTGTAAACCTAGAATATCTGGCAATCCGGGCAGAGCAAAGGGAATAGGCATACGTCAGCGAGATTGGGCGCTCAGTCATGACTCCTCGTTGCCCGAGTCGTCCTCATCATAGCAGCAGTCTCCATCCCCGCCCTCCATGTCGTCATCATCGTAGTAAGTGTCATAGAAGAGGTCGGAGCCTTCGTCAGGGGCCGGGGCGCGTGTGCGGACGCAGTACTCAGCCAATGTGGTGGGCACCTTGACGCCGTCGCGCTCCGCCTCTGCTTTGGTGGCCATCACTTGTTTCCTGAGGGAGATTTTAAGGAACTCGTGTTATGTTTGTGTCGACATTACAGGGTCTCCCATCATTTTAAAATTGGTTCAATTTGACAAAAATGTTTTCATTTGAATGTCTTTAAAACATAGCAATCAGATCAACTATCAAACTAGCAGTCTGTTAGCCTATTTGTTACTTCATTTATCCAAATTTCTGTCAAAGTGTGTGTATTGTCTAAAATCTGCAGCAAAAGATGGAATTTTTTCTATTTTTTAACTCCATCTCATATGCAGACTTTGCCCTCTAGTGTTCGATATGAGAAACTGCATCTCTTTATAGATGGATCAAAACTAAACTGCAGCAAGGGAACATGCTAATTTTAGCAGCTGCCTCAACCTTTATTTAAGGGAAAACAGTATACTGGTACATAAAATACTATAGTGTAATTGTTTTTACCTGATGATCTCGACATATTCCCGGTCTTTGCCTTTGCTGTCCCTCCATTTGCGGTACATGACGGAGGCGTCCACGTTGGCAGGGGAAAAGGTGTTTGGTTCATTCAACAGTGAGATCACACTCAGCAAAATAGTCCTGGGAGCCAAATACAAAGTCAGTATGGCACCTACCTTAGGGTTGCCATTTTAAAGTGCACACAAGCATAACTATATCTACAAGAACAACTTATTTAATGTAATTTCTCTCTCTTTCCATTTTCTGATACAGTACATTTTTATCTTAGAAGTTAAATAGAGCTATTTATATCAGAAAGTCTGTAAGATTCAGGGCAAAAAGACAATTTCAAATGACCCCAAAATGAGATTTCAAAATGTAAAAAAAACATTTGAAGAACTGAAATCAGAAAGTCAGGGGTGTTAATCTGCCTTAATTTGTACAGTTAAACCACATGTCAACATGTTGCAAGATTCCTGAAAGAGATTGATCTAATTTTCTTTCCGACTGAGTGTTAAGTGTGTTTATTAATGCCAAACACCATTATACAGATTCAGTGATAGTTTATGTGAACTTGTAAAAAAGATGCCATTGACAGGGTATGTCAGGTGATAAGAGCCTGAACTTGGTAAATTATTCAAGTAGCTGAGAGAGGACAAAGAAGGAAGGTGGACAGAAAAGAGAGACGTGTGAGGGGAGATAATGATGTGGGAGTTGCTAACCGGACATTCTGGGTAGGATTCCATCTCTCTGAAGGCAGCTCTCCACTCTGTGGGTCGTCCACTGGAGGGTGCAATATAGAAATACAAACATCTCCATTCTAAAACAGAGGAAAACATCTCATTTCAACAGGAGAAGCAGCTCTTTGAATTATACACATTACTAGAAAAAAACATGTCGATTGTTGTGGTTAGGCTGTGATACAACACCTCATAAATGTTGGGATGCCACATCTTGGTGAGGAAGCGGAAAGCTGGTGGGGAGTAGGGGTAGTCTATAGGAAACTTGATCAGAGTCTATGATACAAAACAGACCATGACATGAAACTATACACGTCTGTTCCCACTTAAATTGTGTCACTGCTCCATCCTAGTGATCCACAGAAATCTCTTGTCTTCTTACCTTAAAATAACCCCCTTCATAATGAGTGTTTGGTGGTCCGAAAATGGCCACTTCCCAGTTGTATAAATCAGCTTCGTCCGCCAAAGTTATTTTGAATCCCTCGACGGGCTCCTCCTGAAGGCTCTTCATCTCCAACATTAATGCTTTCTGTGAACTGGCTACACGAGACGAGTCGTGGTGTGCCATACTGGTTTGTTTAGCTTTCAAGATAATCTGGAGTGGACAGCTGTCGGTTTGGTGAATACGTACACGGCTAAAGTAGCCTAACTCTGCCTACACAGACAACTTCGGCGTTTTCGTATTTAATGGCAATGAAAGGGCCGAACCTGTCCTGTTGCGCAAAAGCCAAACTAATGTTGCGTTGATCTGTTCCTTAAGCAAATTAATTATTTATCAATGTCAACCCTCAAAATTGGTTGAGCCGACCAAACCATTGTGGCTGCCCAACGTCTCCAGCTTTAGTTGGTTTACCTGGCAGGGCAGCTACGGATATAAGCCGTAAATCTACTGGTAGCAGTTGGCTAATGTGAGCTAACAAGCTGTACCTTACCGACCAGCTGAAGCCGATCTCACCGCGGCGGGAACACTTCCTAGCTGCACACAGGAGCCAGTTAATAAAGCAATGCTTGAGTATCCATATATAAACCTATACTTAATAACAATGCTGACGATAATAGCTAGATATGCAGTTTGGACCGCTCACACAGAGGACTGGGTAGGAAAGAATATTGCTGAAAGTCCCCCTGTACTCTGAAAACAGGCAATGGCGCCTGGTGTTGTATGGGACTTGTAGTCCAATTTCTATTTGTAAACATTAGTTTTGGAAATGAACACAACTGAGAAGCTATGCATTAAAATTTCATTTGTAAAAACAATATGATCTGAAATTCAACCAAACGGGAGAAACTGTGTCCTCATCATTATTTCTTGAATTATTTTAGAGGAATTTTACGGAACTACATATGCCACTGCCTAATGGGATAACGAATTTTGTTTGAGTTGGTAAAATCTGTTATGACACCTATTTTTCCTTTCGATTCTTTATAAAATGGACACACTTTTCCGGGTTGTTTAATTGTTTGGATACGTTTTGTATAAAATTAAAAGAGCTGTTAAATTACAGGTATTCATTTGTGGTTTATTTTCTGAAGCGTGAATATGACGTCTATATGTTGCGCCATTTTATTAGAAAGCTTTAGAGGGGGTTTGGTTGCCTGAGTAAATAACTTTTAAACAGGAAACAACTCGACGGGTTGTTTGTATTTTAGTCTTCCGTGCAATAAAACCTTTTTAAATTAATTATTTTATTGAGGCGATGGTAAACACTGAATTCTGACGAGAATAAATGGCATCCTTCCTTGAGGTACGTTTACGTTTATACCTCTTATTTACGCGACATACTGCAACTCGGACCCCGCACTAGCAAAAAGTTCGTAATGGGTTCGAAATCACGACGCAGGTCCCGCTCCAAGTCCAGAAGTTGGAGCCGAGACAGACGGAACAAATCCAGAGTGAGTAAGTCACAATCTCCAGGTGAGAGGAGAGGTCGCAGTCGGTCTTTGGACAAAAAGAGAACCGCGCAGGTTTCACGAAGATCCACCAGTAGCAGCAGAGGCTCAAACGATGGCTCTCCTGTCCGACGTCGGCCTCAGCACAAGGAGCGTGCAGGATCCAGCAGCGAGACAGAGAGCAACAGGAGGCAACGAGCACACCGTCAGAGAAACAAATCTAAGGGTCGTTCGTCAAGGTAAACTTTGTTAATGTTGTATAGCGGATTATATCGTGGTTGGTTTTTTTATCAGGGCGCTCAGAAACACCCGAAACAGTCGAATTGATCCACTTTCTATCTTTAATCTCTACGCAGTTGTCAATTAAAACGTCTGGTGTTAACACTGTGCCAATCACCACATTGATGGAGACTATTCTTATCACAATCTGATTTAAAGCAAAAACCATCTGCAATGATTAAATAACTTGAGTGTAAATAAATGTGTGATTAACAAGACCTCCCTCCAGACATGCTCTTTGTTTCAGCTTGTCAAGGGACTTCCTGTGTTCTGCTGTTGAGTTTGAAAGAGTCTTGATATGATATTGACTTACTTAATTAAACAGATAAAAAAATATTTATACTTTATGACCCCCTGACTGTGCTGTTTAACAAAAAAAGAAAGAAAAAGAAAGTGGTTATCTAGTTTCAGCACTAAATCACATTTTATGTCCCAGTTCGGATTCAGATAATCGCAAGATGAGAAGGAGGGATATGGAAAAGGAACGCCGTCGTGGAGCATCTCAAGATAGAAGAAGAGGAAAGTCCCAGTCCACCTCTGGCTCCCGTGAAGGAAGCAGTGATAGAGAAAGGAGGAGAAGAAGAAAAAGCCCTGACAGAGGGAGTCCAGTTAGAGACAGACAGCAAAGGGAGAGGGAAAGAGAGCGACGGAAGAGCAACAGCAGAGACCGGGAAAGAAAAGGAGACAGAGACAAAAGCCGGGAGAGAAGAAAGAGGAGTGAGGACAGGGAGCGAGGGAGGAGCAAGAGAAGCAGAGAGAGGGCTGATGGAAACCGAGGGAGGCGGCGCTCAAGTTCATCAGAGTCATCTGAAAGTTCAGGGTCTGATCATTGCATGGTCAAAGAAAAAGAGGAGAAAAATAAACAGAAGGAGATGCTGAAAGCTTTGGAGACGCCAGAAGAGAAAAGAGCCAGAAGACTGGCAAAGAAAGAAGCAAAGGAGAAGAAAAGGAGGGAGAAGATGGGATGGAGTGAGGAGTACATGGGATACACCAATGCAGATAATCCATTTGGTGACAACAACCTACTAGGCACATTTAAATGGCAGAAGGCGAGTTCCCTTCCAATATCTTTGCATAATTATATTGATTGAAGTTTTGAAATATTATTTTATTTGCTTTGTGTGTATTTCTCAGGCCCTGGATATGAAAGGTATTGGCCATCTTGGAGAAAAAGACCTGAAAGAAAGGAACAAACATATTCAGGAGGAGAATCGCAGGGAGCTGCAGAAAGTATAAAGTGTTATATTTTTGGAATCAGATATCAAGATCTGGAAGGGACACGTTTAATCATACTGGCTTTATGTTAATTAGGTGAAACAGCTGCGTTTGGAGCGGGAACGAGAGAAAGCCATGAGAGAAACGGAGCTGGAAATGCTGCAGAGGGAGAAAGAGGCAGAGCACTTCAAAACTTGGGCTGAACAGGAAGACAACTTCCATCTGCATCAAGCCAAACTAAGGTTAGCATGGAAACATATAATTTATTTGCACAATTCCACAGTAACGGTATACATTGTTTCAATGGTCTTATCTGCTTTGTTTAGGTCTAAGATTAGAATCCGAGATGGTCGTGCGAAGCCCATCGACCTTTTGGCAAAGTACATCAGTGCAGAAGATGATGATCTGGCTGTGGAGATGCACGAACCTTACACTTTCCTCAATGGGCTAACTGTCACTGACATGGATGATCTGCTGGAGGACATAAAGGTTTGTGGCAATTAGTGCAAACATTTTATTAAGCCAGGATCATTTTATAGAGGGCTTGAAATAAAGAAATAATAATGATGTTGCACCTCAAAGGTTACAGCCTTTTTTTTTAACTCTAGTAAGATACAACAAAACATTTGATTGTGAGATTGTGGTTCAACCCAAAGCATGAACTGATCAGGAATGTTGTAAATGTCATGGAGACTGACAGTTTACTTTTCATCCGATACTGTTAAAATGAACCCAGTCTGCTTGTGGTTTCCTGTCTTAAAGGTGTACATGGAGCTTGAGCAAGGCAAGAATGTGGACTTCTGGAGAGACATGACGACCATCACTGAGGATGAGATCAGCAAACTGAGAAAATTGGAAGCCTCTGGGAAAGGACCAGGTACAGTTGTAGATCCAGAAGTGTATCAACACATCCATGTTTCATATATGGAATAAATCCACAGTAGACTCATACAAATTAATATTTTTTTGGGGGGGGCACACCCTTTCACAAAACAGCTTTTGTGGCATTTTCATATTGTTTTTTTTCCTCTCTGTGTTGGATTGCTGCACATCGTAAACAGAAGAGGTGTGACAGTAATTATCTGGACCTAAATGTTACAAAAACAAAATAAATAATTATTGTCTTTTAGAAAGAGCTCTTCTCATCCATCAATCACAGTGAAAACATTGATATTGGGGAACTGTGTTTGACTCAAATCTAAAATTTGATAAAAACAGAGACAACTGTTAGAAAGGAGCAACAGGGGATCCACTTGATGGGGAAGCTCGACTCTTTCAATGTTTCTGAGAACATTTTATCTTTCTTTTATTGAGTCTTTTAACCTTTTCTTATCTGTTCAGGAGTTGTCTGTTAGAGACAAAACCAGGTTCAACAACATTATTAAAATGCATTCCAAGACTATTGGTGTCCTCTTGACAGAATTAGGAACCTTTTATAGAAACCAGGGGCCTCATTTATAAAGCCGTCGCACGTACAGAAATCGCTTACGCCAATTATAGCCAACTTTTGGGATTTATACGAACCAAACTTGGCGGGAGAATGTTCCTACAGCCACGCAAACTCTGACCCTGCGTACGCACATCTGGAGAAACGGGAAACGGCGACACCAACGGCGGAAGAATAAAAGCAAAGAAGTCATGTGAAATGTGAGATATTATCGTCCACATCACATGATGTATATAAAAGCTATTTGCAAAAACGATTAAAGAAGCATAAGATAATGATACTCCTGGGAGTTCATCTGCTCACACACTTGCAAAAAACTAAATAACATGTTCTGTCATTGTGAAGCAAAACTAAAATCGGCCGTTATAAAATCCATTTACAGATAATAAAAAGGCAGACAGCAGGCTGCCATAATGTGCCAGACTAATTAAGTTCTACATTAATAATAATTACAGTTAAAATGACGGTTGCTGTGCAGAAGTATACTCGTCAGTAATCAGGGAATCTCTCCACCTGTAGCGGTTCCAAAAATTAAGTGATGTTTGGATGTAAAAAGGAACCACGTTGTGCTTGTCCCTCTGCAAGTAGCCTACTTGCTGACAGATCGGGGATATCCCAGCCAACCTTGAGCCGTATGGTGCCAGACGTGTTAGAGGCGTTATTGGTTTGTCACAACAGTAACTACATTAACTGGCCTTACACTGGGGGTGAACAGGCAAGCTGAGCTGCAACGTCCTGTTTCTCCAACATAATCGGTGTTGTTGCACTCATGTGGCTATAACGGCACCAAGTGATAATGAATTTAATTTTATATCATATTATATACTATATAGCCTATCGTTATATATTAGCTATAACTTGTTAAATAACAGGAAGTTGAGATCGACACAAATAGCAAAATAATGTCAGATTATGTTCGCTGTCAGACTTGAACCTGCGGCTGCAAAATAGCAATCCTGGGACTTCACCACTGACCTACAGAAGCAACAGCAACCTCATGCCAGAATCAGTCAAACTTTTTTTTAATGGGGAGAGGAACGTATTTAGTCTGATGGGAGTTTGTTTACTCGAACGGCTGGATTAAACACCACAATATAGGAAACAGCCGTAGGACGTACGTGCGCACTCTTTTATAAATCTTGAATTTTTTTTTGCGCCGCACGTCTTGTTTTCCCTACATACGTCACCAGTAGTCATTTTTCCTACACAATGTTTTATAAATGAGGCCCCATGGGAAAGCCATCAACCTGGTCATTCTCTGTCAATGGAGTTTCGACGTATGCCCTCTAGAGGGCGCTATGTTGCCCCACGTCGGAAAACTAACCTGTACTAAAACTCCTTTATCCCTTCTGCAACCAGGCTGTTAAATGCTTCTGATGGCAACAAATCATTCTTTCATTTATCATTGAGATTTTCATCTGCTGGTATACATGCCCAAGCTGTCGCACAGTTCTGCTGCACTGACACTTTGTCTGTTGTGTTTTTGTTAATGATTAGTTTTTAAGGTGGTTGTTGTTGTTGTTTGAACGGTGGCCTGTCTAACTGAATTACCCTGTAGGGATAAATAAAGTTGTCTTTCACTTTGACTAAACCCTGCCTTGAAATTTTAATGTGAACAAGCTCATCTGAATGCACCTTTGAAGTTCGTTTTAACCAGAAAAGTTGAAATGTTTTGGTAAACAGCTGAAATAACAAACCAATTGCAAATATGCACGAATGTATTTCATGGTATGTCATTTTAATTATCCGTGTCTTTTTTTTTTTTTTATCTTCAGGTGATCGTCGTGAGGGGATCAACACAGCTGTGAGCACTGATGTTCAGTCTGTGTTCAAAGGAAAAACATACAGTCAGCTGCAGGCGATGCACCTCAACATTGAGTCAAAGATTCGGGCCGGAGGATCCAATCTTGATATCGGTTACTGGGAGAGTCTGCTGCAGCAAGTCAGAGTCTACATGGCCAGAGCCAGGTATGCATGTTGAACCACCTGCTGCTAGTTCATTTAAACTTGCACTGCCATGGGTAGCTGTTTCTTTATGTATAAAAGGAATTAAAAGTGATGTGGTTAAATGTACGCTCATTTGCCCCAGGCTGAGAGAACGCCACCAGGATGTGCTGCGCCAGAAACTGTTCAAGCTGAAACAGGAGCAGGGAGTAGAGAGCGAACCTTTGTTCCCCATCATTAAAGAGGAAGATGAGTAAGTTACTTTAGAGCTACACACAACATACATCCTCACCAAACTGGCATGACCTGAACAATGAACAGGGTTTCAAATTTGTCAGGGCGGAAGTTTGACCTTTTAGAGTTTTAGATGTGTCATCGCTTCTAAAATATTGCCACGCATGGCTTTTTCACATAAAGAGGAATTACAACCTATGTGTTCTCAATTCTCCAGAAGAAATGAGAACAGGGAAACGGAGGAGGAGGCGGGTCCATCTACGTCTGCAGCAAGAAGCCAAGATGATGATGGAGAAGAGAAGAGCGAAGGGAAGGACGAAGAGGGGAAGGGTGAGGTGGTTGAGGCCGTGTTGACGGAGGAGGACCTGATCCAGCAGAGCCAGGCGGAGTACGACTCGGGTCGCTACAGTCCCACTCTGCTCACGCAGTCCGAGCTACCGCTGGATTCTCACACCATCACCCCAGAGGAAGACATGCACAGGCTGCAGTTAGCCCGCAGGCAGCTGCAAGTCACCGGTATGTCTATACAGTTAAAATCGCAGAAATATGAATTAATCTGGTCTGAGAGAAAAAAAACGTGCATTGTAATGATTATGTAATGCAGAAACGTTGCCTTGCTGTTTTCTCTTTCAGGTGACGCCAACGAAAGCGCAGAGGATGCTTTTATACGTCGAGCCAGAGAGGGCATGGGCACTGATGAGGCTCAGTTCAGTGTGGAGTTTCCAGTCACAGGGAAAATGTACCTGTGGGCCGACAAATACCGCCCAAGGAAACCCCGTTTCTTCAACAGGGTCCACACAGGCTTCGAGTGGAACAAGTACAACCAGACGCATTATGACTTTGACAACCCTCCACCCAAAATCGTCCAGGGTTACAAGTTCAACATCTTCTACCCGGACTTGATCGATAAGCGCTCTACCCCTCAGTACTTCCTCGAGCCCAGTCCCGACAACAAGGACTTTGGGATTTTGAGGTTCCATGCGGGTCCGCCATACGAAGACATTGCTTTCAAGATCGTAAACAGGGAGTGGGAGTACTCGCATCGACATGGCTTCCGCTGTCAGTTCGCCAATGGCATCTTCCAATTGTGGTTCCACTTCAAGAGGTATCGCTATCGAAGATGAAGGCTGCTTATCAGCATGGACCAAATCCTCAGGAAATTGGTTTTACACATGCATATTACACATTTTACGCTGTACAGTCAATGTGCTTTGTTGTAGTTTTTTAGTTGCTTATATATACAATAATAAAAAAGCAGGGTTAAAACTACAAATCCCTCATTTCTGTTGTCTGGAAAAGTCAATTGTAGTTGTATTCTGGAAATGAAATTAAAAAATTTTCTTACTTGTTTGCATATTGTCACTGTTTGTATCTGGAACAGGAAACCATCAAACTAGAGCTGTTGTTCGTTTTTGTAATAGAACTGATATCCTCAAAAGCCTGAGCGGGCAAGTACTAAAATTATTTACAACACCATCTGATTTCATCTGGTTGTCACATTCTTGGCAAGTCCAGTCTTGCTGAATACTGAATACACTTGCATTTATACAGTATACACACCTGGAAACCACAGAGACCAGATTTATTTTTAAAAAAAGCATTTTAATTGAAAAAACCTGTGCTAATCGTTAGAAATGAAATGGCTCAGTTTGAGTTAGAGCGCAATCCCTGGGGTCATCTTAACAATTTTTACAAGAACTTTACCAGTTTAAGGACCTGGGACCAAAGTACATTTAAAGCATACAGTACATGAAAAATAAAAAGCAATGCAAAAATCCTGTATTTGTACAACAAAAAATAAAATCTCTTTGTATCCAGTCTCAACAGTCAGTTTCTCAAAACAGGCTTTCAAACACATGGATGTTTTTATGAACTTACTGTAAATGCTTTATAAGCTGAGAACTCTTGAAAAATCCAGCTGAAATGACCCATCCTGTATTTAAACATTTTGAATACTGCTAATAAAAAATTGTAAAAAAAAAAAAAAAAGTAAATTGGAGCTTTGTGGCTCTAATTCCTGTACTGTGAATTTATGAGTTTAGGGTTATGGTATTTATATTCATTAACTGTTGATATTTGTATGACTGCAAATACTCTGATTTCTGAAACTTGTAGCTGCATCAGGAACATTTCACTGGCAGGAGGAGGAAGGGATACCATCCTGAATATAAAAATAATCACATCTGTAAAACATCTGAAGAACAAAAATTTAGGGTTTCTACAGCAGAATGAAAATCTGAAACACTTCAAGATCCACAATGTAATATCTTCATGAAGTGCATGCAGAATGTTTGGTCCCTTGTGGTTTTTTACCCTAAATATAGCCGACATCTGTGCATAGAATTAAAAAGAGCAGTGCATATAAAACCCAAGAATCTTACAAAAATAAAAACTTGTTTAAGAATAAGATAAAACTTTAAAAGCTGGATTACTTGTGTTATTTCGTACCAGTAATGCACAATAAACAAACTTTGTTTCAAGCTCTTACATTTTAACGGATCAAAGATGTAATTTAAAAAAAAAAAAAAGTCCATTTAGCTTAAAATATTACAAAATTTGCAATATTTTACCACATACCTTTTGAAACTCAGGTCATTCCTTACTCAGTGAGGAATTCACAGGAACAAAAATTTACCCGAACATTTGCATGCCAGTGCAGCACAGTGGTCATCATTTTCAAATTTCGGACTCATCATCAATGTACTGCAAAGATGGCAGATTAACTTTTGGTGCACCGTTGTCATCTGAATCACTAAATGCCTCTCTGTCACTTGTGTGGTTGTTATTACTGCTGTTGTTCGGTGCTGCAGATATCAGGGGCTTGCCCTCTGCCTCTGCAGGCCTTTGTGCATCTTGTCGATTCATGGAGTATAACGCGTCCTGGTCATGAGTCTGCGGGGGTTGCTCACCATTCTTTTTCATGCAGTTCCAGGGAAGAGGTAGGTGACCTTTGTAAAAGTTCCAGGCCAAAAGAACAACAAGAGAAATGACAAGGAGGGCAACTGCAGCTTTCAGACCAGCGACAGAAGGGCCATCGGTCTGGGCCTGGGGAAACCATATGTTACCAGAACCACCAGGGTCTGTACTGACCTGATACTCAGCCACAGTGGTTGTATACTTATTAGCTTTGGAGCTCTCCACAGCCGAGCAGCGGTAATGACCAACATCCATAACTGAAGCATTGAGAATGAGCAGTCCATCTTGTAGATGCTGCAAACGAGGTGAAGATGGAAATGTGATGGGGAGGTTGTCCCGCTCCCAGCTGATTTGTGCAAGGTTTGAAGGCAAATGACAACTAAGTTTGAGGTTACCACCTGGCCAGATGTACTGAATCACAGGCTTGATAGGGTCTGAAATCAAAATAAAGGTCCACACATGAATATTCCTTTTGACAACACACATTGGACAACATGCGGGAAGTTGCAAAACAGTTCAGCTCTTTGATAACAAAACAAATACACCCTGATAATGCAACACAGGCTGAAATGTACGCTTGCTTACCAGGAGGAGGACAAAGAGAGGCGTTTCCTTCTTTCACACTTTGGATTATGTTTCTAAAATAAAATAAAAAAGAAATACAAGTTTAATTTGAATCAAAGTTATCACACTGCGTTCTTTAAAAGTTTGGCCAACTGCCTACCCTTGTGAACTAGAAAGAAAAACACATTTCCCATCAGCAATATCCCAGCCACAGTATGGATCTCTGGCTAGAACACAGTCCATACAGGACAAGGACCTCTCACAGGAGGCAAGTGGTATCTGTGCTACTCCAAAGTTTGAACCTGCATAAAGGTGACCCTGTGCACAAAAGAACACACAAACACAGATCAAAGAAAGTGATCCACTGAAAACAAAGTAACAAGCCAAAAATGATGGCCTTGCAGCTTGAATGTACCGTGACATTGGAAAACTTGAGACTCTTGATTGGCTCCGGGGGGTTGAAGAGTTCTATCTCCTCAATGATGAACATTTCTCCACCATAGTTCACAGCTCGTATCAGTGTCCCTTCCTCTTTTGGAATAAAAACAATAATGTTGCCAATTAAAATCTATCGCTTAAACAGTACAATGAAATCCATCCAGGCGCTGGAAGTGATGTAGAAATTTAACCTTTGACATACCTGTGCCTATAAACATGACGTAGTAAATTTCTCTGTCTGCAGCTTGTACTTGGTTTACTATGATGCGTGTGAAAGCAGCCCCCTTTCGCATCAGCACAGGCTTCCCGTCTATTGGTTGAATAGGTTGGTCCATGAGGGGCCTATCTTTGACAAATTGAAGGGTCCGGTCTGGGAGGTCCAGAGTCTGTTTGCCCGCTTCACGGTCCTCATTGTTTATACACTGAGAGGAAAGAGAAAAAAGACTAAAACTGAGTCAAAGGTACAAAAGGAATAGGCTTCCTTCTAAGCCACTCGTAAAAAACACGGTCATGTTGAGATGCTATTTTGATCCCAACACGCAGACTCACAGCTCCAGGCCGAGGTTCAGGGACTTCTCCGCTATACATCACCCACTTAACAAAAGAGGTTTCTACGGTGACTGGGCTCTTGTACTTCCCCTCTGAAAACACTCTACTGATGTCAGACACGCGGTACGCACACACTGCAGACAGGTCTGATGTATCCCTGTAACACACACACTGAAAAACTTAGCCAGCGTAGGTGCCAATGCAGCTAAAGGTAATAAAACTCGCCTCTTTATAACACAAACATGTTTGTTGGCACAAACTTACGACTGTGGAGTGAAGATGGCATAGAAAATGCATTTCTCCCAGTGCTGCACGGGGTCACACCAACGGTATGAGTCTTGGATCACGTATGGCAGCTGGGAATCCAGCACTGGACAATCCATTCTGGTCTTCAGGAAGGATGTCCACTTCTTTTGCAAAGTTCTTCGACCTCCGAGGTCCCCCTGTGGGCAAAGTAAGACTCCATAATACCACAATGGCAAATGGAAAAACCTTGACACACGGGATGCATAATCAAGCAGCGGAAAGGGTGGAATGAGTGAGCTGAGGAAGTGCTGTTTATGTGTTATTGTCATTTCAAGCGAGCGCACTGCTAATTCTTTGTTACCTTGCAGACACGGGCCACACGGGAGACCACCAGTTTGTTGAAGCAGTCACACTCCACAGCAGTCTCGCTAAAGAAGAGGTATACCTTGTCATCATCTCCCACTTCACTCTGCTCACTCTCTGGCATCTGAGCCATGGAAACAAAGTTGGGCTCTGGTACACAAAGAGGGAAAAAAAGAAAAAAAAACCTATGAATCAGCTATTAAAAAGGGACAATGAAGCTCTTGAACAAATTTGACACATTTCAAAAAACCAATCACATTTTACCATTAAGCCAGGAGCTTTTAAACTCAGTGCGTATGGGGCCTGAAGAGGCGCTTACGGATGCAGGAGAGCTGCGCATCAAGATAGGTTCAGAGCCCAGGAAGTTCATTGAAGTGGCTGAGTAGAGTTGGTCATCTGACAAGACAAGATATTCACAAGAAAATATTAATGTGGTTTTCATTTTTTTCCCCATGACGTCTTTCTTGCTGCCCAACTGCAACTCACCAACCATAATGGAGGCATATCTCTGAAAAGGATCAAATGGACACTTTCCTTTGCCATCGTCTGCAGTCTGCTCAAAAGTCAGCTTTTCATCTGTGTAAGACTGCCCAAACATAAAATGTTTTATTCTGGCATTTTCAGCATAATGTTGTTAAAAATGTCATTACTGCTGCAAGAAAAATAGTTTTCAATTTATCTCACCATGAAGTCACATTCTGGATCAAAAGCATTAGTTCCACACACAAAAATCTTGCCGTCGTTCATCGTATGCAATACTCTGATATAGTTTTTGCATTCGGTCTGTAAATGCATAAAAACAATGATTGCATTGCAATGTGTTTAAGATAGGAAAAAAGTGCACGCCATAGCGAAACAAACCAACCTCTGGATCCTTTCCTTTGTTTGTACATTCATTCACTTGCTGCTCTGTCACTTTCCATTTAACCTAAAAGGGTGAATCAACAATTTCGGTTTATAATTTTAGTTTTCATTTAGTATGGAGAAAAATAAATACTTTTCATTAGGATGTTGTATTAGTTTGTTTGAAAACTAACATTGTAGAGGAAGAACAAAGAAGAATACTTGAATGAACAAAGCAGTTTTGAAGTCAACTGATGACTACACATGCAGGTAAAACAGCCTTGCAAACATACCTGAACTAAAGGTGTAGCAGCTATAAGATCAGTTGGCTGGTTTTAGTTTGGGATGAGTGAATTACACCAAACTGTATTTATGCAAACAGCTGTCTTACAAAGCTGCTTGTCTGCCTGCTTTGTTATCTTTTAAGATTACTTTACTATTTTAGACAGCTTTTTTTTTTTTACAATCAAGATGGTGTTGTGTGATCAGGGATTTACTTTTTTAGAAATTAGAAAACAGTTATCAACTCTTTAGCTGTTCTTATGTGTAAGCAGTAATATTACACAAATAAAGTTGAACATTACCAAAGCTGGTGACATTATCTTCCAACATTGCAGGTGATTGTTGCTGAATTTAATCAATACTGCGTTATACTGTGTAATAGGTATTTACTCCCCTGGGACAAACATTTCAGGCAGCACTTTTGTCAAAACACAGAGTTTGTCTGGATCAGATTAATGCCTAAGTGCTGCCTGAGGGGCTTCATTCAGGGCAAAAAAGCTGTAATAATACACACATTTTTCCTAGAAAATAAAATATTGCAGCTCTCAGCCAAGAACTTTTGGAATGAGCTCATGAACCCTGTTCCAAACACAAGTGGCTTTGAATTGTTAACAAAGGTGTACTTACTGATGCAAGTTTCTTGGAGATGTCACTGATATCAAGAGCGAACACTGCCTCCCTGGCACCCAGAACCAGCACACCTAGGTCTTCTCTCAGCAACATGGTGGAGTAGTTGAACACTCCGTCTTCACGAAACAGAACAGCATTGTCCCCTGGAGACAGTAAACGCATGCTTAACTCACCAACCACTAGTGGTTAAACCCTGTTTCCCAATGCATCGCTCCAAACTGACACCATACAAGCCAATGTTTACAAAAGAAAAAGAACACTCACTATGATAGGGCACATTTCTGCGTGGGACACAGTCTAGTGGTGCTTCTTCTTTAAGCATTACAGCCAGGGGCAGCAGCCAAAAGACACTGAGGGAGAGCAGCGAATGCATGGCTCCTTTGTTCAATCAAAGAGGAATTTAGGCTTTATTGTTTCCCAAACAGTCAGTCATAGAGGGATAAAGACAGCAAGTGGCATCTATGACGTGATGAGTTCTGTTCTGTCTGTAGGGCACTGGCCCCTTTACTGGCCCCGCTCAGCAGGCTGTCCATGATGAGATGGATGGCACAAACCGAAGAAACAAAGCCAATGAGGGCTGAAAGAGACAAGGTTGTATGGATATCACAATGAATTCCCCACATGTGAGACCTGGAGAAGATTAAGTGTAAAATGTGTGCAGCAAATGTACATCATCATCACAACAAACAGAGGAGGAATATGAGGGGAAAACGTTTAACACAGTAAAAATAATGAATAGAAAAAAAAAAAAAAGTAGAGGAATCGCCAGAAAGGGCAGAGCAGGCTAAAGTCAGCACAGCAGTAATTCTGTCAGTGCCATAGTGATGTTAATGCAGGACCATGAAAGGCATTCAGCAGGGCGCAGGGATGTCAACCTCAGCTCTCCTGCAGCACCAAACACTAACACAATGAGAGATTTACAGACAGCTGAATTCTGCTGTAGATAAGAGAAGCGATCTTGCACCAACTTTGTTGCAAAAGCTGCTACACAGGAAACCGTGCTTTACCACTTCATTACCACGCCTTACATAAGCCTAACTGAGGTGCAACATAGTCTAATACTACCTCCTTGTTCGCACAACTGTTGTTTTCAGACATTTTGTCCAGTAGTACCACCATAACAACCTGGGTACGTTCAGGAAGATCGTGTATTGTAGGTGTGTTTCAAAGATGAGCCACAGCATGT
>JAOXYM010000008.1:11671485-11689341 GCA_028567055.1 Leptatherina wallacei | reverse complement strand
GTACCACCATAACAACCTGGGTACGTTCAGGAAGATCGTGTATTGTAGGTGTGTTTCAAAGATGAGCCACAGCATGTCAGAGAATGCAGGATGTTTCACATATTTGTCCATGGGGCCAAAAGCTTGCTTCACTCAACACCAGCAGTTTGTACACGCGCGCGCGCAAGTAACCTACATTTGTACAGACAAAAACACGATGGGTTTATTTTTACGCACCAAGAACGAACCTCCTGGGAAAAGTATCAAAGTTGGTCTAAAATCAGTAAATGCAGCCACACACAAATAAAGATTAAGCCATAAGGTTATTTTTGTTCACTTGCTGTATAATTATGTTAAAAGCACTTTGATTCCGCTTCATAAAGCATAAAACTAAAGTATACCCAAAAGCTGATAGCAAAGTGCAGGAACTTAAGGGTTAGCTAACCGTTAACAAATACAATAAATGACTTACCTGCGCACCGACACGCCCAAGATTGCGGAACCTTCCATTAATATAAATATTTTCAGCACCTGTTTAAGCGTACATTTAACGATACTTTCTCCAAGGCAACAGACAGCTTGGCAGTTCAACTCTTTTACGTTTGTTAAGTGAGACAATAAACCGCACAAAGACGCGGCTATCGTTCAAAGTATCACGTATGTGCGAGACGTTATGTCGAGAACCATTTCCTTTGAGGTTATGACACCGGGCACTCACTTATGTGAAATACAGTCCGCAGAAAAGGCGCTTCTCTAACTTCTCCACCGGCTCTGTCTGTAAAAAAAAAAAAAAAGGAAACAGCAGTGCTCCGTTAAGAGTCTCTCAGCGCTCCCATCCCGAGATATAAAGGACCTGAATGGCTTCTGCTCCGGTTGGACGCGCAGGTTGTTTTTTTTTTGTTATACCCTCTTCTTCAAACTGCCGCTAAGACGACGGAAAGCGCTGATCTTTGATCAGATCAAGTTTTTATTGCTCACTTGTGCTGTTATCAGACGGCGGAGAGCACTGCTGATTCAAGATCGGCGATGTGAGTGACTGAAGGGTACAACCTGCGATATGTCTCAACCGGACTGCTGAACTAACCTTGCCCAGAGGTCTGTGTAATTACTTGTCTGCTCTAGATGAGGAGTTGTGAAACGATAGGGAGGATGTTTAATTACTTAATAAGGACATTCCTACTGCAGAGAAATACACTTATCTGTTCATTGTGATGCTAATGAATGCTTTTTTTCATAGTATTGATATAAAACCTCAAGTAGATCATACTGTACATAGAATCTTTGTCCCCATTTGGGATATTTTGCATACCAAAGAAAGAAAGAAAACAGAAATAAGTAGCTATTTTGCAATCCTTTTCCCAAAAGAAAGAAAATAATAATAGAAAATAACACAAAGACAACATTTCAGATGTCGATTCTGGATGATTTTTATGTGGATTTTCAATTTGATGGCAGTAATATGTTGAATACTGGAAGAAGTGTGGAATGCTGAATATAAGAACCAGCAAGTAACATGATTGACTAAAATGAATAAACAAACATGGAAAGGTATGTATAGGTAAATATATGATCCATGATAATGTTTCTCAATGTAAACTGAAAATAATGTGGGGGATTTCGTTATGTGGTATATAAAATATTCAAAGAATCCAAAGAAAACTGTGCAGATGGGACAGGGCTGAGAATATGTGGCTTCAGGCTTTCATACCGCCCTAAATTGAATAGATATGTAGCTGTAAATCACAGCAAGGTCTCTGAAATATTTTTTGGCAAGCACAGTTACTCACTGAATCCACAAATATAAGTTAAAAACTACCATGCAATGGAAAAAAAAAGCTGATTGGGCAATATTTGCATGCTGTCGATCACAGATATCCTCCCTTCCAGACCACACAGCAGAATGAACATCAGGTTTATTATAAACCCACAGTCCATTATAAACCCAACATCTGTTGTGGTGAAAAATAACCTGCACAACTGTGAAGTTAACGATAATATGGATTGATTTATGCAGGTTTTGGGGCGGCATGCTCATCCATCCAGATCATGAATTTTCAAGGAAAGTATAGCTTTTTAGCAAGATTTGGGAGACGTTTCACTTCAACATGGCAACAGTTGGATTTCTCAGTTCACATCACTGGAAAAACATTGTTGTGTAATAAAACCTGATCCTGATATTGAACTCAAGATGACCATATAAGTAAATATGTATATATGTCAGCATTTGAAATGTATGCAGCTTTTTACAAGATCGGTTTTAAGTGATGTGTAAATCATTGTATTTCTGTTTTAGATTGTACACAGAATGACAATTTTTTTTTTAAAGTTGCCAGGTATTAGAGAAAATATAACTTTCTTTGTTGAAACTTTATCAACATGTTAAAAAAGTAATCAGCATATTTTAATGGGGATTCATGTTTGATTTCCAATATAACAATACCTGTTATGATGGTTGTGTGATTATAGACAGATTATTAAGATGAAGACATATATTAAATAAAAAATACACCCAACTTTCATGTTAAACAACAATAAAAATGGTTTTTAACTCTTTGTGGTAAAGTCTTTACATAAGGCGTCCATTGTCCGGTTGGCACAGAAGACAACTTCGCAGACAACCCCTGTGAACTATCAATTCACAATAAGGCTGGAAGGATCCATGCAAAACAATTTAATGCCCTCAATATTTATAAAACACTATTCTTTGATAGTGATCAAGAAGACATAGCACATCATGTACAAACATTCAAATAAAAAGTTCATTGTAAGGAGACACTTATGCGTCAGTTGTTCACAGTTTGACACAATTCCAATGGGACAGGCCAAAATACAGAAACGTCAAATATGATAGTAGTAACACTCGTTGTTTAAAGCACCTTCAGAAATCACTTAATAATCAAGATACAGATATGTGGGTGTGGTTTAATACTATAATTAAATCAAAGGTCAGGATTGCTCTGCAGCACAACAGAGTTCACAGTTTGCTGATGAAGTTTCTGGCGTGATTCCACTAGAGGGCATCTTTGATAAGTACAGTAAAGTGATTTTTCTAGAGGAGGAATACAAATTGCCTGGATCTTCCAGGCAGGTCTGAGTATTGGTGAATAGTAGCACCACATTATATGACATATACAGTAGCAGAGAATAAGGAAACACTTAAAAATATGCACCAACAGCACAGTTAGAGTTGAGTGGTAAATGAGCAACATCACTGTCATTGAATGAACAATACTTTACCGGTTGCTTATCAATCACAGATGGCTTTCAGAGCCGCAGGTAGAGATTGTGCAGGTTTCAGTTTCTCATCGGCTCAGAATTTTTTTCCTTTTTTTTTCTCCAGTCATGTTATAGGTAGTGGGATGGATGGGGATAATGTCTGAACTGAATCCAGAGCTTGCCTTGATTATTTTACTTTCAGAGCAGATAAAGCATCTCAGATGAGAACACGTCGCTCTAGTGTTGATCTTGGCAGTTTGTGGTTCGTTTTTTCCAGTGTTGAAGTATAAATATCAGCAGCTCACTGTGCAGAAAGAGGCTCAGTCGGGAAAACATTGGGCTCAGCTGGTGGTCCGTTAGGTGCCTGTGCTTTTCAGAAAGATTTTGAGCTGTAAGTCATTTTCATTTCGAGGTTAATGTTGACTGGATTTTGTTGTGGCACTATAATTGTTCAGAGGCAGTTTGTAAACAACTTCATGCAAGTGGAAAAAGCACAAGTAGGTCTTTACTCACACAGGGCAGGCACCATTTTATGAAATTGCATGAACCAAATTGTATGAGGTAACCAGCCAGTCTTGCTCTTTAAGACCTAATTAGAGTCAGTTCATTCACATTAAGTCCACAACTACACACTGAAACTAAACAAACAAATAAAAAAGGAAACCGGAACAAGTTTTACTTCACTAAGAGAATGTGGTGGTTTTGTAGTTGCTTGTCTTCCACCTAAAAGGCACAGGATGGGAACATACTGAAGCTGTTGTGAGTAAAGATTTGGCACTGGAGATTAAGGATGTTGTGATGGAAGGTTCTCCCTACAGTCACTCCTGACTGGCTCTCCTCTTCTCTAGCGTCATTTTTAGTTCCTCATTGAGTGCTGTGAAGAGAGAGCAGAAACACTATGAGCTAAAATGTCTGGGGACTCATCATCACATCATCTTACTCACTTTGTGTGAGAGGTGAAGGGGAGAGGATGAGTCGTCTCATGGGGTTGGTGGGCGAGGCTGGTACTGGTGAGGTGAGGATACGACGGTCCGGAGCAGGGGACCTGGACAGGGGGCTGGTGCACCATCGATCTGCACAAACATAAGGTAAATGGTTATTCCTGCTGTCTGTCTTCATCTGTGTGCGGCTCATGTGACTGAGAAAAACCTTGTTTTGGGGGCAGGGCAGGGGCCTTGGGCAGCGGGCTGGATGGGGCAGTGTGGAGCATCCTCTCTCCATTTTCATCATTAGCAGAAACATATGCTGGCAACACAAAGAAATTGGACATGGTCAACATCATAGATAACTTGCAAGGCTTGCAAAAATGTTACAGAGAGACAAAAGAAAAACAAAAAAAAGTGTATTATCGTGTTTCCTCACTGATGTTTTCTTCATAAGGCTCCTCCAGTAGGAAAGGCTGCAGAGTGCCTGCTGTTTTCTCCACCAAGGCATCAATGACATCATGTAGTGTAGCACAGGGAATCTGTAAATGTATGTATGTATGTATTAGAGGCCTAATTTCAATGCATCTTAATGTTCAAATCTATAATTTACATGCTTTAATTTCTTTCATTTGCTTTCTTTCTGTTTTTTAAAAAAGCTGCAAAAATTGTAACAACAGAATTTATGAATTAGAAAAAGATGCATCAGATAGGTGAGTGTATGGACTCAGCAAGGTATTTGGTTTTAGAAAGTCTAGTTTATATTGGAGGTCTACTAAGATGGGTCACCATGCTTGAAGTAGAAAAAATTGTCAGATTTCTTGTAAATTGCTGCAGCATCTCTCCTGTTTAACAAGCTCCATTTCAGTTCATGTTTGCTTAAAGGAAAATGTAGGAATCTCGCAAACAGGGCCCATATTTAGGAGCTTATTGATAGGCACAGAAATTGATGCTAACAATAATATATTTATATGTCAGAGCTAGTGTCAGGTTAGCAATGGGAATCTGAAGAGGACAAGCCAGAGGAAAATAAACTACAGCTAAAGAAAACTGACACAATAAAGTTTGCAGCAGCTTCATTTGCTCTTAAAAACAGCATGTACTTCAGGAAGAACTGAAAAGGATTAATTAACTATTTGACTGGCAGTAGTCATCTTCCTAGAACAACTCATCTCGTATGTAGTTTCAGCGTAGCACCTCTTGAATGAGGCCTCACATCATCATGGAAAAGATCACCAGTAAGACACTCATATTAACATTACTAGCCTGTCAGTTTACAAATACAAGCATTTACTTTACCGAATTCCCGCCCCTTATTACTTCACAACTATTTTCAAAGTTTCTAGTCATGGCATTCTCAATCTACATGGATCTGATTGCAAAGATTGTTGTGCCTATTAACAATTTGAAAGAAAAGTAATGAGCTTTTAAGAAGCGCTGATATCAAAATGATAGTCAGTGTTGAACCATGAGAGAAATATATGGATCCACTGACCTTTAAAACAATTTTGGTTCAGAAGTTAAACTTCTTTTTTTTTTTCAAATTCATATGATCTGATGATAAAAAAAAAAAAAAATAGAGTTGACTTACAGGATTTTCCACATCAATGACATAACCACCTTGATCCCTCTGAGTGACTCTGTAATGTCTGAACACTGAGCTGGAACCAAAAGCAGAAACAGCATTACGATTTATGTAGATTAGCAATGGTTTTTTGCAGTGTGCAGATAATATCCAGCAGGTGTTTACCCATTGAGGTCCTGCCGGGTAGTGACAGCCAGCGAGCATCCATCTCTGCCTGGACGGAGCAACATGTTGCCACAGTCTGGGTGTCTCTCTAAAAGGACTTCAGCCTCTGTTCGGGACACCGGACGAAAACACCTGCAGATCAAAGGCAAGTTATTACTGTGGTGATGCAGACCCACTAAAAGTGTTTCACAGCGTCTTCTCAATGCAGCGCAGAGGAGAACTCACGCTGGGATCTCTCCCACTAGAGGAACAGAGAGAGGTGAAGGAGGAGCGCGTGCAGGGTTGCGAGTTCTGCGTCTGCATCTTTCTTTGTCCACCACCTCCTTTAGCATTTGTAGCTGCCCTGGTAGCAGTGTGAGACAGGTTGGCACATTCAGCTGTGAATGGGAAAGAGAATATGTAAGACAGCACAAGAAAAATCCCCAGAGAGGCTGGAACAAGAATGCAGCTGCATCTAGTGTACAAAATATGATATTCACATCTATGACAGAGTAGAGGAAACCTTTCCACAGCTCCCGGGATTCTAAGTTTGGTGCCTGGAAAAGACAACAGCACTTAAGTCTTGGAACGATGTAATAACTTCTCTGCATTTGCATTTCATTGTGTGAATTAAGTGGCATACTGTGAGTTTGGTCTCCCCATCCTTCATGCCGAGGATGAGTCTGGCTGCTTCAAGGTTTCTGTCCCGACTGCAGTCATCCTTCAGGGACACAAACCCACTGAGGTCCAGCTTCTCCACATACTATTGTACACACAAATGTTTTGAGTGTCAGCATGTGATAATGCACAAGACAACAGCAAGCCGGTACATGACCTGAAACTTACATGAGTGTCCTTGGCGTTATTGAAGAAATATAAAGAATTCCCACAAAGACAGGTCCACAGCCGCCTGGACACCTGCCAAATACAGATGGACAAAGACAAACATAAATTTAAGGAAAAGGGGGGAGGGGGGGGGGATAAGCTGCTGATGTTACAACAGTGCTGTTTTTGCACAGCTGTGTAATGGATAGTTCCGTTTCCATCACACCCACATTTCCTGTCCCAAGAGATGGATAGTGAGGCTCAGCTGGTGTCAGACTGTGACCATGGAGCACTGCAATATCCTGCACCTGAGCCATGCTTACATTACATGTCTGAATTGCATTAAAATGAGCCAAATGAGTGATGGGTGTGCCTGGGGGAGAGATGTCCCCGTCTATCACCTTATAGACAGAAGCAACCAATAGGCAAAATAATCCTTATCTTTATTGCCGTTTCAACTACTTATAACTTTTTTTTTGTCATATTATACTTCAGTGAATAAGCTTTACGAATATGTCAAAAGAAGGACCTCTGAGTCAACATTATGTTGCGCCTAATGGAAACATGCAGATAGGCAATATTTTGACACCAATCGGTATTCCTCGATTCGTACGCGATGTTTTAATCATTTCATAAATTGCGACATGCTTTGCCCTAAACGGTTTCTTAAATATCAACAGTAGCACCAGCTTTCAGTTTCGCCTCGCCCATTCCTGCAAAATAAGGAAGTTGACAGCTCTCTGGGAATGGTGGATCAGCCGGTGTGCGGCGCATACACACGCTCGCGCTTACCATCAACATGCACCGATATGACAATTGATTAGCAGCAGAGGAACCTACCTTCTCTTTCGGTCCTCGTTTCTCCAGGTACCCTTCGTAGTAACAGGGCGGGAGTTGCGCCCGGGGTCCCCCCGGACCGGGGCGCTGCCTGACGGGTGCAGCCGCCATGAGTGTCGCTGGCTGGGCAGCGACTGAGGACAAAGGGGGCGCTGAGTAATTCGGGGACTGACACGCCTTCCCCGATGAGCCAGTGTTGTGGCAGTAATCCAACAGCTGGCTGATGCAGCCTGCTGTTTTTGGGGGGAGATCATGCAGATGGGTGGCAGACCAGATTAAAAATAAAAATCTGACGGCTGGGGGGATGAAGTGTTAAGTATAGAGATGTTCACTGCGCAAATGCCAATGGAGGGATTTAAATAAGACCCAGGTGTGGTATAGCCCATCTATGGAGAGATAATCCAATTTCTGTATCCCTGTTCAAACCTACTATTAGAAAAGAAAAAGTCACCAAGAGACAAATTACTTTACATTTATTGAAGAAAAGGAAGCACATCCAATTGTACACAAAAATACATACAATGCACAAGATTACATTTAGTAAAGAGGTAATCCACATATCTTAAAGATAATCCAGGATAATCCCACATTTAGTCTTCCCATAATGTCACAGTTACAACAAAGGCATCGTATCAGACAAAAGCTTGCCTAAAGAAATGCAAAAAATTACATTTCTCAGAAAATTTCCATTAAAATTGTGCATGAAATAAAGCTTTAAGGCTGTTAATACTTCATCAATAATGCAAAGCTGATACAAAATGTAGTGTTTAGAAAAAAAGCTGTTGCATTAAAAAAACTCTCTAAGTTTTGACAACAGCAGCCCACAAAAACTGATCTTGGCTCTTTGTCCTTGAACATTATTTGTCTTCAATGATATACAAACTGCATCATAGCTCAACCTGAGCTCTCTTCCTCACTCCAGCTGAGGGCTTTTGAGTTAGTGTAATGAAGCATGTAAACCCACACCTGAACCACAGTTATTACTCAGCGGTGCCTGGGTTCTAAACATGCCAAAAAAGAAAAAGGAAAAAAAAAGACATGCATATAACATTAAGAGGTACATTCTAGCATACCAATGAGAATATCATTCCAAGTAGGGACAAGGAGATAGAGCCTCAAAGGCACCATGGCTTGGGATGGGGCAGATAATGAGGAAGGGGGCAGGGGTACAGGGGCAGGTGGTGAATAAAGAGTAGTGGGGGAGGGCATAATCCACTGCTGAGTGCCCTTCCCCACTGAAAAGACCTGTCTGTTCCACTCGCAGTTAAAACAGAGATGGGAGCAATGAGTGGGGCAGGGGGCGGTCTAACAAGGAGATCATGACAAGAGGAGAAAGTTGGCGTTTTAGTGTACAACAAACTCTTGACAGTTCATAGTTTGCTTGTAATAGGCTTAATTGCAACTGAAACCAGCCTTTGTGTACAGGCCTCCTTCATTATTTGTAAATTCAGTACACAATTGTTGGGAGATATTCTTCTCTAACATGTCTGGCAAACAGATTCTGCCTGAAAACAGAGGCAGGTACAGGAACGCCAAACACACATCGCATTAATTTCCATGCTCCAAGCTAAAGCCAAGCTTACCCACAGGGAGAGCAAATCACAGATAGTAATTTCATGGACAAATATTTTGACAAAAGCCCTGAAAATATTGTGAGTGACACTGCCAGCAGCATCCACAGAGCCTGAGAAAATTGAACTAAAAGTGTGTGTTGTTGGCATTGGTGTGCAATGGTGTTTAATATTTGGTATGGGCTGAGATCATCTCTGCATATAGTGTCAAATATCTAATATGTCCATCAGGATGAATCAGATACACCTGTGTTTGATCACATCTTACAGAATTTTGCAATTTCTTTGGCATTGGTGCTTAGAGACATCATCATGGAGTACTTTCAAAAACAGTTGTAGAGGTATATATGTGTACATAAACTCACAATCATTTTAGTGATAAATGTAATGATAAAGTATTGTATTCATGGAACTGTGTGCACTCAGGATTTTAACCTCCACATCTTGCTAATGTTACAGCAGCTGATGATGGCAGAAATTGCAGTTACAGAACAATTAAACGGCAGTGAGTCATCATCTACTGACTGGCTTCATCCATCACTTAAAATGGGATAAGCCACTTGACATGGATTTATATCCAATAGAAACGATGGCAGTACCACACAACTAAAGAGCCAAGAATAATCCAACGTGTAGTTCCACCAGATGGCAGTGGAGTCTCAAACATTTGCTAAAGGCAGACATCACCCTAGACCCCAGACCCCCCCCCCACTGACTAAAGTCCATTATAACAGTACTAAAGCCTGTGGGGTTAAAATGTGGAGTGTACAAAATTAAGGATAGTTTTAATATGAACAAGGTAAAGAACAAGATATGTTAAAATGGGAATATATTTGGACAGGATACATAGAAGTTTCACTTTTCGGATATTGTAGCAGACGTCTAAAGATGCCATTTTGTCTGGGTTTTGCCTTCAGTTTGGTGATAGAGGTGTAATGTACAAAGTGCATAGGTGCAAAAAGAAAGATTACAAAGACTCAAGATATGGTAAAAAAGCACCCAAACGTTATGCTATTCTTATGTAATTGAGCATCCTGCTGACATTTATGTTCTTGTGACTATAAATTCATAAAATCTTGACAGAAAAGTGCCCCTTTTACCCAAATAATCCAAAGATACAAAAGATTTGGTCACTTCCTTTCTTGTTTACACTTTCATTACATCAGAAAATTTATTATCCCCAAACATCCTCTTTTTCACTTTAAACTAATGTTCCACTATTGCCCTCTTGGTTTTAGCGTGGCAGAGGCACCATCACATCAACATAGTTATTTGGAAAGTATCCAGTTTTTCCACGAACTGTTCCTTCGTACCAGTTCTCGTCGATTTGACTGACCAAAGTGATGATGTCACCCTCGCGGAAGGCCAGCTCGCCGTCATTCTCTGGCTCAAAGTCATAAAGGGCTTTGCAGCACGGCTCAGCTGCAGAAATGGATAAAAATACAAATATACAAGAGGGGAAAAAGAGAAAAACTCCATTGGTGAACAGAATTTTTGATGCTCCCTTTAACAAGGTTAGTACTCGTTTTCTTTGAAAAGTTCACATAAAACACAATGTTCCACAAGTATTTCTGGTATAGCTCAATAGCAGACGACCAACTTAAGTCATTAAACCTGGAAAAGTTATTAGTGAAGCTCTGAAGCTCAAGATTCAAAAGTAAAGTACCGATGTTCATCATTCCAATCATAACGTCATTTTAAGATTTTTATATTTACTTTTAGAAAAACAGATTTACTTTGCGCCACATCATGATTGTTCTTGAGGTTCAGAGGTTTCAATGGTCAGTAAACAGGCTGTCAGATGCATACAATTCAGCCAAACTGTAACACTAGAGGCACTGAAAGAGATAATATGAAATGCCACGTCACTGATCAATAACAACGATATGCTGTCATTTGCTGATGATTGTATAGACCTGCAGCCTTGGTAGTATAGCAATAACACTTCTGCCCCATTATGTTCTAAATGTGAAAGAGGAATAAAATGGACACCAACACCACTCAACAGTATTAGTAAAATAACAATCACAAAGACATGCATCCGATTCTCTGCCACACAAGTTCAACAGACTGGGTGATAAAAGGTAAAAATCTTTAGTTGTGACATAATTTTCATCTATCCACTCACGCCGTCTGCTCTTAATGGAGGTTCTTTGGAAGGATGGAGCTGGATATTGTGCCGCTGGTTATTGTGGTAGAAGGAGAGACAACTGTCAGAAAGATGGCATGTACCTGTGCACATGCCTTTTTGAGACCAGGTCTTTGCACTGCCTGGTAAAATGTAAGCCTTATTGGATAATATTTTGCTGGACCACTTTAGTTCTGATTAATGAATGCATTCACTTTGGCATTGTCTAATAATGTTCTGCAATGTCACTACGTTCACACACACACAGTCTTCTGCAGCAAAGCCCAAAAATTGTCAATTGGGTTAAGGTTTTGACTGGAGGGCCAATCCCTGTGTGAAAATGATGTCTCATGCTCCCTGAACCACTCTCCCCTGCAATGTGAATCATGGTACTGTAAGGCTGGAATATGCCTGTGCCAGCAGGGGAGGAAAAAAAAATATAATGATGGAAAAGCCTGATATAGTGGAGCAGATAAGGAAAACAATTGTTCAAATAGTGATGCAAGCATGAAATTTGGTACAGTTACTCTTCAAGGTCTTCTCTTTCCAAAAGTACCACTGGCCATGTAAAAATGCAAGATTGTATCCATTTTTCAAGATGGCCAACAGACTGAGCATTGCTGTTTTAAGTCAGAGAACTGGAGGAGAAAATTCATAAACACTGACCAATTCTTTTTGTTTTTTTACACTAAAATGGTAAGTGAAAGCAATTTTGTCTTTAGCAGTTGTCTATTACACATTAAACAAGATGGCGTCCAAGTTGGCCACCATGAAAGACACATTTTGTGATATCTCAGCTACTAATAGAGATAAACAAATGATTTTTTTCATCTAATCCTACATTTGTTGGGTCAGAGAAAATGATAGATTTGTTGTAAAAGCTGTAAACGCTACCTGAAATGCTGTATCAAAGATGACACCAAAGATATCTGCCATGAAACAAATATTTTCAAAGAAAAATATAACTTAACTTGCATATTTCCCTCTGAAAGTTATTTATCTAGCAATAAAAGGTACTTTTCTGACAATTACACATTAAGTAAAATAAATAAATAAAAAGGAAGATGATGAAAAAAAGTGATACGTTAATTTCAATGTCAATAACCCATCAGGGTCACACTTTCATTACTCAAATGCCAGAGAATACAAAACCAGGCGAGACCCAGCCTGTAACATTTGCACCTGCCATGGCAGCCTGATTTGAAGCCGCATTTCAACAGCTGTTCGCAAGTCTTTGCTATGGAGGAGTTGGCTGTCCAGAATACTTTCCACCAACCTTCTGCCATCCCCATTCAGCAGGGCTCTCTGGTTCTGGCTGACACTGGGTTGCCTGGGCCCACACACAACCAGCCTGGTAGGCAGCACGCCTAGTGTGCTGGAGCAGCTCTTGTTGGTAGAACGGCCTCATAAGGCTTTTGTTTTCTGGCAAACATGTCAAGCCTGGCCTCATCCACAGTGGCGGCAGTGCTGGACCTGTCATACATGAGAATGAAAAACTTCTCCAGGATCTCCAGTTTCCATTGTGATAGTTTGGAGATAGTTATATAGGAGATAGTTTGGAGAAGACAGGAGGGGCCTGCCTGTGTGTGTCACAGCCTGTGAAGGCATGAAAGAATAACATGCCCTTAACCTTCTCCTGGCTCACATTGCGACACAGGTCATGCACACTGATCCAGCGCATGCTCCGACCTTGCCCAAATGCCACCTATAAATTCTCTAGTCCCAAACTCTGAAATGTGGAGAAGAGACTCAGTGCAATGACAACAACATCGGTATCATTTGCCTTGATCATAATGGCTTTGCTTCCCTGTTCTGCAACATATTTGGCATGCACGAAGATGCGGCTGTCATCTTCCTCATGACAGCACTTGTCCAGTCCCTAAAGACCAGTTTCATGAGTCCTGAGGACAGCAGTTCCTTTGTGACAATGACCAGGTTTGTTGCAGACATCTGAGCAACCCTGTCTGCCAGAAACTGGAACAACTCTGCCTTATTGGCATCATGCCTCAGAAAGTTGCGCCAATTGGAAGGAATGCTGTTATGGTTCACGTTTAAGTGTATAGCAGGTTCGAGGTAATGTTAGATCTTCCCCTTTTTTGTCTTTCTGGCAAGGACAACCTTTTGACCAATCAGTTTGTTGTACAGTAATTTTGAGTTCTGATTAAGGCCGAATTGCCATTTTTTACTACCTTAATCAAATTATACACACATTCCTGTATGGGATAGAACTAGGTTTGGATGACCACACCTACCCTGATCATTCATCCAGTGCCATTTAAGTCCCGTGTAATCAGTACACCATTCGGGTAAGTACATAAAGCAAGTTATTTATAGCCCCCTTACCCTTAGCTTGGCTCTCCCACGCTGGCACACCCTGTCAATTCAGGTGTGGCAATCTAACTATATCTACTAACTACCAACCATTGTATACTAGCTAATTGATATGGGGCTGTTAGAAAGCATTTGGGACACTAAACTAAACTACAACTACTAGTTTAATACCACAGCATTTTGTATAGCAAGATTAGCTGGCACTGAACCCCATGCTGAATTACACAGCAGTGATGTCACCAGTGTGCCCCAGTTGTGCGCCGACATCTCTTTATTACATTTATAAGATTTTATAACTTCCTCAATTCCATACTGTCAAATGGGAAAATGACTCCACTGCACTCTATGAGCCAAAAACTGTATGAGCACCCCCCCCCAAAAAAATCATATTTATGTTCAACATTTGTGTGGATATGAACAATTTAAATTAATGTCAGCCATCTTTCATGACATCATGCAATTAAAATGAAATAATATGAAACCAATTAAAACAAGGCTTCCCATAGATTTAGTTACCAAGAAACATTTTTATCTTGACAAAATGAATTGATGCAAAATGTGGTCAGGCATGGTGGTCATCTGGAAAAATGACCAGCATCTTGGATTTTTGCATGGCCAGCGGTATTTTTGAAAAGAGTCGACTTTGAATTCTACATGTACCAAATTTCGTGCTTGCATCACTAAGTAAATAATTTTTAGGAAATATGCAATAATCTGCTGAACTAGTAAGAATATTCAGGTAGTCAGCTGACCTCATGAGTCCAACCTTATGTGCCATTGCAACCTGAAGCATTTTTTCAAAATATCCCTCACCAATTAATGGTTTCTTCAAGGCTATTTTCTCTAATGAGGTTTCTTCTTTAAGATGAAAATGAAAGTTTACTGCTATCCTTCCAGGCTTATATAAACGAACAGGGCAGTTCTTAACGCAGTTTTAGTAGTCTCAGCAATCTTCTTGGTTTTCTTGTTTGCTTGATGCAGACCAATAACTTGACCCTGAAACAGCATCAAATGTTCCCCACGATCACTGGATCTCAAAGGAATGAGAAGCTCCTTACTGCATCAGTTGCAATTAAATGCAGGCGGCGTCTTCCTGCTTTGGCTTGTGAAGTGTACACACACAATCACACAGTTCATATAACATATACAAAAGTAATTTTACCAGCAGAATAAGATGGAGGGCTTGAAGAAGCAGGCGCATATCCTCCGTTGGAGTGTTCTAGCTCTCCGTCGTTGAATACTGGTTTGGGTTTAGGAGTGAATTCATGCCTTGGACGAGACTGAGCATCATTTACCCTGTAATAAATGGAAAATAAAAACAAAACATCACTGATATCAATAAAAAAACAAAACAAATATGAGCAAGTCAAATTAACTTTCTCCCCTGAATCAAATGAACTATTTTACCACTCGCTCATAAAACAGTTCTAATCTGGACTGGTTTGGGGTAAGTAAGGGTAAGAGCAGTTTGCTTTGTATTCAATAAAACTGAACACAATAAGTTTAGTACCGTCTAGCAGCAAGGACAATCTAGAAGATAAATAAATCAAATAAAAACAACTCACAATTATAAAATAACTTAACAGCAACATTTCAACCAACAATTTATGACTCAATTATTCCACAAAAATTGTTGCCAGTGGCGTCACACAGAATTTCTCACATCTTCTCTCTAGTGAACCACAACTGTATTCCTGCACAGAGGGAAATATGCATCTTCTCCTTCCGCAAGGTTGGATGTCCTCCCTAGCCGAGATGCGAAGTCAGCATATCAGATGTAGTCAGGTAAAAAAAAAACTCCAACATAAGCTGGTCAAAGATATTTTAGTGAATTTTCTTGAAAAGCTGGGTTATTATTTCTGGACAAAGACGCTGCTGCTGAGTTTTCAAAATGTATTTTTCTGGTGTCATCCAGCTGCATGTTATTATAACTACAATTTTATGGTTAAAACCTTAGAGATCATCAACAGCCAAACAAATGAAACTCATATTCTAAGCCTAGGAATATCAAACTATATGAAATGATCTGGACTAATGAAAAGTAAAGACAGGAAAATGTACAATATCTATACAAATGACTTGTGTTTAGCACCAGCAGCTGATTTGCGTGTATTACTTGTAGATTGTATGGCTGAAAAATCTTTTTGATAAGACAAATAGAAAAACAAAACAAATGTCCTAAAATAGTAAAAGTGCTCACCTCTTTTTCAGTTCATCAGTAACCTCTTCCAGGATCTCTGCAGCCTGTCTGTGGTACTGCAGCAAAGACTCCACAAAGGAAGACAGCTGACTCACCTGCTCCACCTACATGTGCACAAACAGAACAACTATTTTAGATTGAAATGAAACACAGACAGCTCCCACTCTTCAGTTGCTTATTAAATTCTGAAATGTGCTTGTTTAGCACATGAGAAATCACAATGGCTTCACTCAAACTGCTTTTTAGCCGACATGAAAACCATAAATACCAGAGCAAACAGGTTTGACAAGCTTGGTGAAATGAAAGTCACTGTGGGGGAAAAAACAAGGCATGTCAGATGACACATATTGACCTTTAGGAATGTCTTGCTGGCTATAAAGCTGGGAACTGCCAGCAACATTCACAAGCATGTAATCAGAGATACTAAAGAGAGCACACGATCAAATAATCACATGAACAGGTGTTATGCATTTTGAAAAGAGTTTGACAATCATGTTTCATACTTGTTCAGTTTTTTTTGCCCTTAAAAAAAAGGATAAAATAGAAACATTCTTGTTCCGTATTAAGATACAATTAGCAAACATGAAAGCATCTCTGTGTACTTAAGACACAATAATCAGGAAATGCACCAATAAATAAATGCATAGAATGCATTTATTCTCTTCTTCCCTCTTTTTTCCCTTGAATGGTAGTTTGTCTGGTACCATGTGTTGGGACTGAAACTACAGATAGATTAGTTGATTCCACCAGTACATCGTTTCACACCTGTGTTTTACAAGTATTTCAAGTTTTTGGTCAAGCTGTCAGACATGTTTCTGATATGCTGGACACACCTACCCATTAAATTTGACCACTCTGTGATCGGTATATCAAATAAATAGCATCCTTTCTTAGCAATATCTTTACAGCAAAAACTGTTCATTTACAGTATATGTTAACTAGTATGTGAAGAAATTCAATGCAAGACATGCACAAACTCACATCAGTTTCCAGCAGGTTATGCATGGAACTCTCAGCCAGCTCTTTGGACTCGTGGAACTTCTCCAACGCCTGCCTGAGCTCCTCATCTGGGATTTTACCTTGACGTTTCTTTTTATAGTCATAATCAAGACGGCGGCCCTCCAACTTCTTCAGGTGGTGCTGGGGATTGAAATACAAATTGGAAGACAGAATACACATCAACAAATGAACAAAGTATTTTCCCTTCTTTATTTAGGGAAATGTTTGTTGCTGTGGTGTGACTCAGTTATATGTATGCATCTAGACTTGAGACACAGACTGCAGAGCTCATTGGTCAGTGCCAAGCTTGAACGTGCAGAAGCATATTATCTCTTTGATTATACCTGAATGTCTTTGATGTCCTTCTCAGCAACTGCCTGTAGTGGGTCAATAACATTCTGCTTTACATCAATATCAAGCGAGTCCTTGACCTCAGCCATCCTCTTCATTGCTTCTCCAACATCTACTAGAGCCCCACCTGAAGAGCACACAACAACGGCATCAATGAAAGTTTGGTTTTGATTAAAAATGGAAAGTGTTACTTTTTTGACACGTATGAAAATTAAGACGTTTATATCCCCCTTGGCTTCATTTATTTTCTTTACAGATACATGGTCCTACAAAATCATTCTAATCATTGCTTTTAGGTGATGTGTATATTACAAAAAAGCAAAATGCAGAAGGCTGTTGTTTTCATTCAAGGTTTCCTGGTATACATCACATTTCAGGTAACTTTTAAATCTTGTATCTCATCCTCCAACTCTTACCAAAGTTAGTGTCCTCGCCCATGTCTCGGCCATATTTAGTCATACACTCCCCCAGGAGGCCCTCAGGTTGAGGGTATCCTGGACTATTCACCTGCCCACGGATTTTGGACACAGTGTTGAGCATTGTAAGCTTAGCTCTTGTTGCTGGGTTGGGCTGGAGGTACTCTGTTGTTTTACCGATGACCTCCAGTACTGCTTTGCTGGTAACATCTGCTTTCTGTAGAACATGACAAGAGACAGTCGTTGACAAAAAAAACTTTGGGGTGGGGGATTTCCATTATACACACACACACACACACACACACACACACACACACACACACACACACACACACACACACACACACACAC
>JAOXYM010000008.1:11610985-11668583 GCA_028567055.1 Leptatherina wallacei | reverse complement strand
ACACACATTCCTAGGGAGAATTTAGAGTGACCAATTAACCTATCAGGCATGTCTTTGGACAGTGGGAGGAAGCCGGACTAGTGTAAAACATACAAGCAGTTAATGGAAATGGCATAAAATACCACAGTTGTACATGTTTAAGTTTATTCAACTGTAGGTGTTATTAAACAATGACTAATGTATTCAGGGACTTGCAATTTTTTTTTCATTTGGCTGAAGTCGGGGCGGGATAACAGAAAAACAAAGAGGAAAATTTGGACAGTCCAGGTATTTTTTTATCTTTTCAGCCATCTGTCTGAGCTGCTGATCACTTGGCAAGTTACCTTCTGCTACTGTGCACATCTGTCCATTAGTATGTTCAGACTTAGTAGGATTGCAGATGAAAATTGCTGCCATCAAATTCAAGATAAGCTAATATTTGTTAAAAAAGTAAAATGTCTCACTTTCAACATTTGATATGTTTTCTATATTCTATTGTGAATAAAATATTAATTTAGGGAAATTTGCAACTACTTGCATTGTTTTTAACTTTTTGCAAATAAGGGTTGTATTATTCTTATTATTATCAGCACAGTTTCATCTTAAGTGACAGCAAGATATGACATATTGAGGTTTTCTAGTCATGGTAGCAGCAGCTCAAATGAAAAGAGTAGTGAACAATAGTCCTGCAGATGTGAGGTTTGTAAAACAACTGAAGACAGTGATCCAACAAGAACCAGCAAGTGTGTAGGAGGTTATAGTAATAAGTTAGCACATTGATAAACAGGATGAAATGTTCGAGTAGAACAGCCAAATAAGTCTCAGTATGAATTAATGACTGTAGAGCAAATGCGAAACTTAAGTTTGTTTATAATGTTCCAGAAATATAATCTTTTCACATATTTGCATGACTTGTTTTCATGTTTTACTCCAAGTTACAGAGTAGTACTGATAAGAGTATCAGTATCCTCAAGGGTATCTATAATATTCTGCCACCACCCATCTCTACTCAATGCTGCTGAGGGAACAGAACTTCAAGAGAAAACTGCCTCAGTCTTTACATATGTGACAATAATGCGAGTGCCTAAATCAGGAGCACACAAATAGTTCTTTCCCCGTGTTTGATTAATTACAGTTACATTTAATAAAGCTATATTACTTATATTTTCATAAAGGCCTAATCCCCATTCATTATAAAATAATGCATTCTTTTCAAATTAACCCATTCATATCAATTTGTGAACAATCCTGTATGTTTTCAAATTTGCAGTTTAATCACTGAAAGAGAAATGTACAGCATTAGCAATTTTTCCCACGATTGTGGAGAACTATGCAAAGCCAAATACTGAACAGTTTTTCTAAGATTAATATAGAGACTAAAGTTTGCTGAAGGACACTTGTCAGGGCAGGAATGTGCTGTAAAAAAGGCTTTACTAGACCTTTAAAGATTCCCCATTGCCACCTTCCAAATTTTAATATTAATCTACCACAATTTTTTTTTTTTTTACTCAACATATTTTCTGAGAGGTGTCATCTTTTTTCTTTTCCATCATGGGAAGAAACTCCTAAATTTTGCAAGCTAAACTCCTCTTTGCTTAAAACCTCAAAAGGTTTTTTTCCTTTTTCCATAAGCTCAGCACACACATTACAGTCTCATACATAACCACACATCCATGGATAATTTCACTCAATACAGATGCTAGTTTAATCTCTCTTTCACTTTTCTTGCTGGCAGGCCAAATAGACTTGCTGTGTGTGTTACAAGACAGCTCAATAAATCCTTTAAGTTTATGTATTGCACTGACTTTGCCAAGTTCTACAGTATGGAACATGAAGTGGCTCAAAAACTTCAACCACTGAAAAGTAAGTTACGGCTAAGGTCAAATATTGTCTTTGCTTCCGATACACAACCATCTTTTGTTTTTCTGAATTATGTGAACTCTTGGATGTAACAATCTGCTAATCATCCTCTGACAACAGTAACAAAAAATCCAATCAGACCGATATTCCTGCCATAAACAGTATTCCCACAAAATTTCTGCTGGGGAAAGATTAAGGCTCCAACTACTGATTAGTCCAAATGAGTTTTCCTTTTATACAATTCTTTGTGGGAATGATTGTTTGCCCGGAATTTATCATGATGCTACAAACTCAAACTCAACACTAATACCAAGGAAAATATTGTACACGGTTTTTGATACTGTGGTGGAAATATGTGACAAATTAAGGGGCATAAACTACCTGAGCCAAGAAACAGAACATTGCTTAAATCAGCTTTGACAAAAAGACACATTACAGAACTTTTGCCATTTTCTCAGTGACGCGCTCCCTATCAACGGCTAATTCTGCATCAATCTTGCATCCTACCTGTACTGTGAGCTCTCTCCAACCAGGAAAGAGACAGTGTTATACTGACTCTCGTCTTATCTCTTGCTCCGTTTCTCTTTTTTTTGCATGCGCAAAGCAAAACTCAGCTGCTACATCACGCAGCATCCTGGATGAAAAAGGTGTATAGTGCGGTTTCTCAGCTGCAGGACGATGGCTTCAGAAATGCACATAAGAGATGTCACTGTGCCATCAAACAAGTGCAGAATGTGGAGTTTAATGGTCGAAAAGTTAAAAGAGTGGGTCTTTAAATAAGCTGGTTAACTGGTCACTCACAATGAGCAGCACACATATTGTGGTATTTGAGAGTCAGATAAATTTGGCAGCTCCTCCTTTCCAACATGGTAGGATGTTCTAAATTTCTGTGCCACTTCAGTCTCTGTTGGACATTGATTAACGTATTTCTGCCTTCAGAATATTGCAAACAGACTTGTCAGCTTGCCAGTGCGTTCGTTTCTGCTTAGTTTCTGTGTCATGCTATTGTTGGACTTTAGAAAAGGTCTTGTTTTTAAGTTAGTGCTTGAATCAGCCAACTCGGTATCCCCAAAAACATTGGACCACAATGATGGCAGTGGCCTTTGCAATATATTGAACTCACACTGTATGACTGTTTATTGTCAGTAGGAAGGGTTTTTTGTAGGGATGCAATACTGATACTTGAAATTTGGGTATCTGCTGATACAGATACTTATCGACACTAAAGTTTTTTAAGGCAAGTAAACGCCTTTTTACCAGAACCCTGCCTGGTTTCATTCCTCTCCCCCACTCCAGATATTACATGACTAGGATGAGTTACCTGAACTTTATATTGGAAGAAAACTTATATTATAAGTTTATTGTGGAGAAAATTACTCACCAAAATTTAGTTTTTAATTTTTGCCTATTTTAGTGCCAATCTTTATTTTCTACTGCACGGGATTTTGCACTTTTTATTTTTAGATTCCCATCGTTGGATCAGATAATGTGGAAATATTCTTTATTTATAAAATAAAGGATTTTATAAAAATGGATCCATGCAGGATTTTACAACATGCAGGACCTTGTAAGAATAAATGTCCACATTAGTAAGTTCGCTGAAACCCAAACCGCTGAAAGGTTTCTGCAGAGGAAGGTGGAGCGGGGTTTATGAGCCATATTTCTGCCTTCTGTCTGCACCGCAGTTGCATCAACCATCGTGTGCAACATGCAAGTGCACATGGAAAGAAGTCAAGGATATTTATACTGTCGTCATAAAAATCTATACTGTTTAATGAGAATAAAAACTATGCAGAGGACCCAGCGCAGACCACTCTTCTCCTGCTGCCGCTTCTGACTTTCATAAAATAAAATCGGTTGCTTTAGAACAAGATGGATTTTTTTTAACCCCAGTGAAACTCTTTTATTTGACTTTACAGATTAGTGGAAGGTAATTATGAACTGATCACTCTGATCGATCAGCTGCTGAGTCAATCAGTCCACGATCAGAGACCTGAATATGCTGATGGCAGTAGATTATATGTCATAAACATAATTTCCGTAAGTGCAATCATAAGAAACCTACAACAGAGACCCGAGTTAAAAGTCAGAACTGAAGGAAAGAGTTCATAGTGCTGACTTACATGAGTTGATGAGGTATTGATATGTGGGTACGTGGAAACTTTCGTTTCTCTGGTAGTTCTAGTTGCGTCAAGCAGCCTATGCCCCCCTCCCCGTGGCTGTACTCTGCAGTCTGCATGCTGTGTTCATGTGCAGAACCCATGTCTGACAGCAGTGGAAACCGCACTATAGGACTTTCACATCCTAGACACCCAGTTTCGCTTTGCGCATGCGTTACACGCTAGCAAGCGCATGTAAACAAACCGGTCATTTAGAACGCACGCCGGTGGATTCAGCAAAGAAAAGTTAGAAGACATTATTGGAAGAAGAGAGAAAACTAAGGAGAGCCAAAGAAGAGCAAGAAATAAGACAAGTTGAGAAAAGACCGTTTTTTTACTGTCTGGAGAGAGATCACAGTACCAGTAGGATGCAAGATGGATCCCGAATTAGCCATCGATAGGGGGCCCATCACTGAGAAAATAGTACAAGTTATATATCGGGTCTTTAATATTTATGTAGACACAAAAATGTAAAAAGATAAAAATGCTCATGTTTTACTGTATATTGATTATAATGTACATAATGTAAATAAATAAAACAGGGGCAGTCCAGGCTTGTGTTACGCCCTGCCTCAGCGCAATGAGTAATCGTGTTAAATAATCGTGATAACAATTTTGGCAAAAAATAATCAGGATTATGGTTTTTCCCATATATCGAGAAGCCCTAAGGTCACTTAACTTTCACGTCACTCAAGGCATTAGCACACAGATAGATTCTCACTCCCTCCTGGTGTTTCATGGTGTTTGTATGATGAAAAAAACTGAACAAAAAATATCTAAGAGTATGTTAATAGAAGATACATAACAGAAATTGATACCTGTGCTCAAAGACAAAAGAGCTCTGAGTAATTGTTTTATTAGTTGAAAGAAAACTGATAATGTTTATCAAAAAAAGGTTTATTTTTGCTAACCTTGCAAAATTTAACATGTCTTTGTCACTTAGCAGTAGCTTTGAAAGTAGTCCAGCAAATATTTTTTAAGTCTTTTAAAATATCAATTTTTGGAAATTGACACAATTCAGAATCTTGATTAAAAAGAATCTCGATTCTGATGTGAATTGATTTTTTGGGTTATCCCTATTAAATACAGAGTATAGCACAAAATGAGTAAGACTGTTGACTTAACTTTATATTAGAAGAGAAAACATATTTCCTACATGATCAGATTATGCCTGTAAAGTAAAACCTGTGGTTTTTACAACAGGTGAAGCAAAAAATAAATAAAATAAAAGTGCTTAAAACTAAATGTTCTGCTTCCTCCAGTCTCAAATTTCAGTTCTGCTTTTGCAAAAAACATTGTAGCATTCATTTCAATGGTAGGTTAGTGTTGATATATTGTTGATCATTTTGGCAATGGTACATTCTGAAAAAGTCATAGCAGTTGTCACAAATGAGCTTGACATTTTGGAATTTGAATAATGATTCTAGTGTACAACCAGTCAGTAGGCTGTCAGGGAGAACAAAACAAAATGTAATTTACCAAACACAGGTAAATCTAGCTGAAACATTTCACAACAATCCAACCATTAACCTGTTTATTGCAATAAAGCCAGGGCATGCAATTAAGCAAAACTCGTCTATAACTTCTTACTACATAACATTTGGTCATTGAATTTTTTTTCTCCTAACTTAAACATTAAAATGTTAATTTAAGTCAAATCCACAAAACTATAAAAGTAGATAAGTTTGCAAATGACATGCACAAAGAAAGTTGGATATTCAAAAGTTGACATCATACAAACATAATGTTCAATCATTATTCAAATCATTCAAAAGGTATGTTTTTAAAGTAGTATAACAGGACCTTGTTAGGCAACTGTTACACCACTAATCCCCCTCCTCCAAGTCATGTTTGCCTCTTTGAAACTCGCACTGACAATTTAATGACATTCTTTGGCAAGACATGTCCTAAGACAGCCAAAAATTTAGCAGATGTTCACATGTTTAGCACAGGAATGATTTATATGTTTGCAGATCTTGTGCCCCTGTAAGCCATTATAGTTAACCACTATGCACAATGGCAGGACCTTCATGTTTAGATCTTATAATTAAGAAGTCAACTACTTAGAATTTGGAATTCGGTTTTGAGAGTATTCACATTGCTTGGATTCCATTACTCATCTTAATGCACACCTACTAAGCATGAAGCCATAACATCACTTGCATAATGTTTACGCAAAGCAAGCACCTGTTGCAAGGATGCTGTCATCAAAACATAGGCCACCAGTTTTGCAGGTCACAACTTGTTGAGCTTCATATTTGTGATGACAGGTCAAACATTCAACACCCACAAGGCCCTGAAGTTTAATGTGATTCCTAATAGTTGATTAGTACTGAAATTAATAAATAAAAGATCCTCTTTGTTCAATAAATCTACAACCAGTCATTAGGAGACTTGACAAAATGTTCCTGTTGAATATTGCAAATGCTCATCTAATCCTCCAAATCGGTCTGGAGTAGGCTGTAACTTTGCTACAAGCAACGTCACCCTCAAAAATGAGAAGTCTGAACATGGAAACTCTATTATATTGGCCCTTGTTAGATCAAAAATTATTTGAGACCATAAGATTAATATTTTCCCTGGGTTTTATTTGAAATGTGGAATTATCATGAAAAAGTAAGTTTTAATATTTATTCTGAGAAGATGTAACAGTCACGTGAAACTAACACACAACTGTACGTACAATAAATTCATTAAACCCTCTGTATCTGTCTGTTGCAATATGAACATCGAACAGATGGTGTTAATTTAGCACTTTTATGATGATTTAGTGAAAATTAAGTTATACGAGGTTACGCTGATAAATGAAACTTGACTGTAAACTTGTGAACTGTAACTTTCTTAACCCTGACAACTTTGAAGAGAGGCAACATAAGGTGTTTACACACATCTGTGGGTTCAGAAACATAATATTGCGCTGCTAATTAAGTCAAATTTGAGATTAGCATACACTAATTCACATGATTACGTTGACATTATTCGCGAGCGACAATACATTTCACAGTCGTTAAAGTTTTGAATTACACCACCGACAATTTATATGCACTAAGTTAAAGCTTCTAACACAGTTGAAAAGATTGTGCTTTAAGTTTCCGTAAGCGTTTTCCACTTTGTTTAACCTGCTAGCTCGAAGCTAGAGCAATAAAAGCAGCGCGAATGCTAGCAAGCTATCTGAGCAACAGGCTAATATTTAAGAAAGAAAAAAGTCGTGCGGTTACCTGACTTGCTTTATAAAACTGCTTCTTAAATCCTGCGACCGACATCTTCCTCCGTTTGTGTTTTAACTCGGTCCTCCACCGGGAAAGATTGTAGTTAATAGCTCCTGGGAATTCACACAGTTCACAGAACAACCGAAAAACAACACTCGAAACTTTGCACCGTGGATGGGAAACTTGCTAGGCAACCACAATTTCCTGGCTTCAAGTAGTAGGAGGATCCGTCCTGTTGGATGAAGTGGGTGACTGTGAAAACCTATGGTGAAAACACACGTAGACACACGCACATACATACATGACATATTGTTCCCCAGTTTCTTTGCAAGCCAACTTTATTATATTACTTTATTGTATTACAATGTTAATGTATTATACTGTGGACAAGTTATTTTGTTGTTGTTGGTGTGTGTCAGTTTTGCCCATTTGCATCGATACAGCAGTTCTGTTGAAAAAAATTCAATTATTTTTTACAATTCTATAAAGTTTGGACGCTGTGGACAAAAACAAACAACAAAATGCAATTATCTGAAAGTTAGATGTTGAAACAGACATTTTAACATTTCATGGAAAATATTAGCTCATCTTGAATTGATGGCAGCAACACATCTCAAAACAGTTGGAACAGGGGGATGTCCATTGTGTAGCATCCTATCTTCTTTTAACAACCGTGTAAACATCTGGGCAGGGAGAAGACCAATGGCTGGGGTTTTAGGAGAAGAATGTTTTCCCCTTCTTGTCTGATGCAGGATTCTAGCCGCTCACCAGTCCTAGTCCTTCATTGCTGGATTTTTTGTTTCATGATGCATCAAAAGTTTTTTGCTGAAAGATCTGGACTGCAGGCAGGCCAGTTCAGCAGTCGGACCATCAATGTACTTCTCAGCATTAATGGTGCTTTTACAGAAGCATAAGCTGTCCACGCCCATCACAAATAAGAATCAGGTTTTATTTGCCAAGTATGCGCGCACATACAAGGATTCTGACTTGATTTCTGGCTTTTCATCTCTCTTTTGTTCTACAATAGATGAGAAGAGGTGCAGGCTTTTGAACTGTCCGCTAGTAATAAGCTTGATGAACCCTCCCCTTTTTAGTTCACATGACACAGTGTCCATGGTTTCCAAAAAGAATAAAATATTCTGATTTATCTGACCACAGATGAGTTTTCCACTTTAAACCAATTTGAACGAGCTTGTGTCTTGAGAAGATGACCGTGTTTGTAGATATGGCTTGTTCTTTAGAGCTTTAATCTATATATGTGAATCGCGAACTTCTTCACAGACAGTGATTTCTGTAAGTGTTTCTGAGCCCATGCAATGGTTTCCAGTATAGAATCATGCCTGTTTTTAGGGCCCAATGATAATGAGCATTTAGTTTTAGCCTTCAGATTCCTCCTGGTTCTCTTAATCTTTTAAAATCATACACTGTAGATGGTGGAATCTTCAAATTCTTCACGATTTTACATTGAGGAACATTTTTAGGAAATTATTCTACAACCTTTAGATGCAGTTTGACACAGATTGGTGAACATTTGCCAATCTTTATATCTGAGAGGCTCTGCTTCTCTGAAAAGCTTTTTTAAATATCCATTCATGTTACTGACTTGTTGCCAGTTACCCTAATTAGTTGTCGTATGATCCTCAAGTTGTTTTTAATTTGTTCCAAATACTTTTCCAGCCTTTTGTGGCTGCCATCAAATTCTAAATGAGCTAATATTTTCCATGAAATGGTAAAATGTCTCATTTTGAACATCTGATTTGTTCTTTATGTTCTGCTGAGAATAAAATGTTGATTTTTATATTTGATGATATTTGCAAATCATTGCATTCTGTTTTATTTACATTTTAAACTAGTCCAGACCTTTTTGATATCGGGGGTTGAACATGTCAAACATGTTCGTTTAGGTCATGGTTTCAAATGTTTGTCCTTTATGTCAGCCAAATTGATGCAAATATATGGTTACTGTACAACAACTTCCCTTCCCACTGAAGCCTTTTTTTTTCTTTTTTTTTAAAGCACTTTATCAGAAACGTTTTTCCATTTTGACAAACCTGCCACAGTTCTTCTGCAGGTTATGGCTGTCTCTGTCTTCTATGTCTTCATGTAATCCCACACTAGTTCCTTGATATTGAGATCAGGGCTTTGCAGTAGCAAAACCATCTGCTGTAGGAATTCTGGTTACTCAAGGGGCTGAAAATAACTATGACTCCGGCTATATGTCTGGGATCACTGACATAGCTACTGTAGAATACATTTCCAACCAAGTTGATGATGATATTGCATCATGCATCAGGGGCATGACAATTTTGCACAAATATATTGAAAAGCAAAGTTAAAATGAGACAAACATTTCAAAAGAAAAAGAAACCATTTATTACATTCTTAAAACCACGTATAATGTATCCCATTGGACAACAATATATATAACAAGTTGTGTGACTCAATTAATCTTGGACTAGTAATATACCTCTTGTACATTTTGTCATACAGGGAAAGAGAAGGGAGTCAAAAGTATTGTTTTTTTTTTTATTTGAGCTTTTCCTAATCTTTCCTCAATTAAAAAAAATATCTCACTGACTTTACAAGACAAGAAGTGGAGACACGTGAAGAAAATGTGGATAAAAGACTGACAAATAAATGAAAATCACAGCAAAGAAACATTAAACCCCAATAACGAAATTCATCTTTAACTCTAACTGATTTTTTTTTTTTTTTTTCCATTTTCATTTTTTAAAAATCCTATGCTTCTTAAGTTGAATGTTACAATATTAGGACAAACAGGAAGGGTTTTGACACTTTGTGAGTAACATTCACAAAAATAGAACTTACGTCCACAGTGATTATGGTTATGGGTCTTAGGTGCAAAGATGTGAGGAGTACAAGGCTAAAAGACGACACTTGTAATAAAGGGACAAGAGATCACAGCTAGCTCCCTGAGCAACAGGCAGCAGGTCCTCGGACTCTGCTCAAAACACAGCACCTCAAGTAAGACATTATCATCATCATCTCAAGGCTTTAACAACCCTCAGAAAATGCGTTATGTACATGTCAAATATAAACAATAACAGATGACTTGTGTGATAAAATAAAAAATAAAAAAACAAAACAACAAAACCGGTTTATTGAAGTCTTACTGGCATTGAAGCCCAACTCAGGGGGGCAGCTGGTAGCTCTGTCTGGCCTTAGACTAGTGTCAAGTGAGAAAGAGGAAAAGTATAAGTGCTTGGTATTTGGACAAGTGTTGGGTTTAGGACTAAAGGAGAGAGGAACACCAAATGTACAAAATAATACAGTTGCACCAACCAGCAGAGAGGGTTTATGATACATATGGAACATTTTAATCTCAAACGTTAGCTAAATGAAATGTGTCGAGTAAATCAGTCATAAAACTGTACTCCTACTGAAGTGACTGCTGGTTAGAAACAAGTGTGAAGACCAAGTAATCATACAGTTCTTGAAGTCATCTTTTGCCTTGCTCCCTCTTCTTCTTAGTGTCCTGTTTGTCCTCTTGTCTCTTTAAGCAAAGGGGGGCAGGCAGCAGTGCAGACTGAAAACTTACAGTTCAAAATGAAAGGCAATGTTTCTTTTCTTTATTTCTTTTGCCTTTGCCTGAGTACGCTGCCTCCCCTGCTGTGTCGCATCAGAAACAAGTGTTCACCCAATGTCTTGTGGGATGGCTACGCCATTGCCGTCAGGCCAAGAAGGGGTTTGTTGCCATGGAAACCTGAGAGTACTGTCAAGAGCAGAAAAATTGTCCAAAAAAAGAAAAAAGTAATCCAAAATATCAGCCTTCCTCACATCTTTAGTGCCTCCTCTTCTATCTTATGTTCCTCTTTTCTCTCCCTCACACACTCTTACTCTCATTATATAGTTATCTATTTACATTCTTATTTAAAATATTTGTTTATAAATGTGTATATAAATTAAAGATAATTTCATCTTGTCCTGTCTCTAAGTGGCATATGCAAGGAAAGGGGTGTGTGGGACTGAGGTTTCTCACTGCATTACAAGAGCCTAAAAAAAAGGCAGCACCGAACACTGTCTATTGTAAATCTGTGTGAAATTGTTTGTGAGCTGTTAACTTAGTTCAGCCTAAGTTGTGAGTCACATAAGCGTTTCTTTTAATGGCAGAGAAAACTCTGACCTGTGATCTTGGTCCCTAAGTGAGGGTAAGTCAAAGAATGATGCTTGTATGAATACGTGTGCGCACCATACTGAGATCTAAAGATATAGAGGAATATTGACTCAGAGCTTTAGAAAGAGTGAAATCTGCTGACCGACTCCATGCTAACGGTATGTGTGAAACTTTGTCTCAGAGTGGCAGGATTTTACATTCACTGTTGGGTTCTTGCTTGTGCACTGGTGCTAATTTATGAGGTACATTCATAACTGGTTTTGTGATCCACAGTGGATCAGATGTCAAACATGTTTTAGAGCTTGGAGCTTTTACATGTTTTGTGGGCTGCTCTGATATTATTACAATGCCCATACGTTTGTTGTTAATGCTACAATATGCAGGACCATGAGCATGTGTGGTCTGTAGTGTAAGGTGCTTTGCCTGCTGGGATAGTGGAGGACTACTTTGGGAGACAGAGTATTTAAAGTCCTAGATTGTCTTTTAACTGCTGGTTGTTAGGCTTCATTATCTCTCTCCTACTCTGTCTCTCCTTTGGCTCCCCTACCTTTGAATACACTCTTCATCTCTTTCGTTTATTTATCTGTCTGTTTAGCTGTCGGTGGAGTCCGGTAGAGGCAGCTCACTGCCAAACACTTCCCGGTACAGAGGTGGGAAACTGTAGGCGGTCTCTGGATGGACCAAACGGAAAAACTCCAGTTTGTCAATGTGGAGGTTACAGATAGACTTCATTATGGGCAGCTTGGACACCATCTGTGGGGACATAAGACATAAAAGATAAATATTCAACTGCTCGTGTTAAACCTCATAAGAACATGGCTATTTTATCCTGAAAAGCTATCTTCAGAATTAGCTAGTAAAAGCTTGGAAAAGTTTGGAAATTCAGAAAGCCTCTATATCCTCTTTAGTTCATATCACATCCATCTTTTTCTAAAGCTACACTTCATGTGCAAACTTTAAGTAGTACAGAAACAACAGGACTAGTTGTTACTGTTTAGTATTAATTGTAGGAGCTCCAGAGGAAATGAGGAGACAGAACTTAGATTGTAACAGGAAAGCAGTAAAATCAGAGTAATAAAACATTAATCATTGATTGTTTGACAGCGCTTATACCCTAAAGCACAAATTAAAAATACTAAAACCTTGCATAAATCTGTAACAATAACAGAATTTATATATTATTCATATTATATTTCCTCATGTTTCTACTGCAAAAAGACAACCGAGAAAAGAAGGGCACACTGCAAACTCCAGTTCTTGAGTGGTTGCTCTTATTGTGAAAAGAGCAATCAAATGTTATTCTCTGGACTTTTCACAGAGGATATGCTCTAAAAACCCAAATAAAAACCCACAAAAGCCCATATGTATATGTAACATGGACAGAATTTGAGTTTAAACAACTGAATTGAATTTCCTGGTTTTACTGAGTGTGTAGGCTCAGCGGGGCGGTGCCGACTTTGGGTAATGAGCAACACACTTTGGCAAACTTGAAGATAATTTGCCCAGTCTATTCTGAACCTTAGACCTCAGTAGAAATGCAACAGACTCAGAGCTGAAAAAAATCTTTTAGCTCATAGAAAAATAAAGCCTTTGATAGGATTTGAATTCTGATTGGTGTTGGTTGAACTGCACTTTAAGCAGTGACATATGCTTTATAACATCAAAAACCCAAGATCCAATGCAGGTACCTCAAAAGTGGAAGAGGTTAAGAACTGTGATTTCTTGTGTGTACCTTGTCCAGTTTCTCGTCGGAAGCACCACTCTTCTTTAGACTGTGCTGCAGAGCCAGGTAGACTTTCTCTTGGAGTTTCTGAACCTTCTGGCCCTCTGTCAGCCAGGGTCGATCTGCAGGGACCAAGATTTCTCCTTAAGTCGCTGTTCAGCTGTTAAAAACCCTTCTTTTAGCTGTTTTGCTGTGTATTTTCTGTTTCTATCTTCTAAAATGAAACAAAAATTTATTTAAAATTAAAAGGACACAAAAGCTGGTTTTGAAATAGAAAACCTCAACTTGTGACCATAATATTCAGACTGCACTTCTTTGATTATGTGGGTGTTTGTGTGAAGAGAGAGTAGTAAAAATAATCACCAGGGGAGAGAAGGACGGCAGCGCTAAACAGAGCCATCTCCTCGTCAGACAGCTGCAGACGGCAGAGTCCTTTTCCCAGTTCAAACACTGCGCTGACCAGGTCATCACAACCTGCACACACAACACATTGTCTGATAAGTGAATTGTCAAAAATAGTAACAAATATCCCTGCTTAATTAAATTACCAAACTGTAATTTAACCTGATGGCCACATGATGCAAAGGGAATGACTAAGACCTCTGTCTCTACCTACTGTGAAAAATCCATTACACTTCAATTAAATTACCAGTTTTCCTTATTACCACTGCTGTATGTTTGACCTATCCGAAGTCACAGGATCCAAAGAGAAATAACTGAGAAATACTGCCGCGACTGAGAAAATGCATCTTTTAGAAGGAGACAACTTCTGGAATGTTTCCTAGACTTCATTTATCAAGCTTCTGAATGTGCTTAATAGTGTTTATTTTTAGTTTTCCCACTAGAGTGCATTGTTACACAGCTTTTGCAATACTGAAAGAGCAAAGTAAAGCCGAAAATGGGTGGAAATATTCTTCACGGTCTGGTCTTATGCAGACAAACTGCTGCCGACAAGAATGAAACTGAAACAGCTCTATATAGTCTACTCTAAATAATACTCAGAACTATTATTACAATTATCTTATTTGAAATATTAAATGATCTCAGTCACTGAAGATGTTTGTTGTAAGCTGACAATACTGATAAATAGATGGCAATTATTGCAAAGTGCATGTTAAAAGAGATAAAAGATCCTCCAGCTTACATAAGGCATTAGAAGCTTCAGACGCCTGAGTGTGTGTCAATCTTTTGAACATTTCAAAGCTTACACAACCACATTCCCCCCTGATCCTCACCGAGTGCCTTGAAGAATTGAGCCGAAGCAAATTTTCCATTGAAGAAAATGGTGCTGTTGTTGCTGTTGAAGGCGCGGCACATTCGTATGAGCAGGACTTCCAGACAGCCTAAAAGGGTAGCCACAGACAGAGAAATAGAGATGGAGAAATGGAGAAAGAAGAAAAAGAGGGGGAAAGAGGAAGGACAGAAAGGTCCAAGATACTCCAACATACACAAAACATACAAACAAATGTAAATAATTTTGATTCAAATTGGTGCACAAGCATATATTAGACCATTTTGAACCATTTAAAAATCCACAGGATAAAACAAATATCCACCAAGATTTTTTGTTTTTTAAAGTTCAAAATATTTACAGAGAGTAAAGGTATTGTTAGATATATGCAATTCATGCAACAAATATACATAATCATATGTGTCGAGCAGATAATTAATAGAATATATCATTCAAATGTTGTTTCCAGAATTGAGGGATTCTCCCCCAGTGTTCAGACAAGACATTGTGTTGTTTATAAAAACAAATACAAGGACGATAAAAAAACACAAAAACAACAAGGCAAGGGTTGAAAGTTGGAGACAAAAAAAACAGGAAGAAACTCAAATTAGCAAGTTTAAGATTTTATTTACTTTGAAAGAATTAACTCAGTGAGTTAGATAACTTTGGCAGTTTAGATTTAGCACTGACCTGCTTTCAGCAGTATAATCTGATCATTCTGGCACAAGTCCATGAAGCCTGCAATACGCTTGGCAAATTCCACCACATACTGGATGGCATTGGTGATGTGGTGGGCGCACTGCTGCCACATCCACTCAGCTGACTGCAAACAAGAAGAGAGCATTACAATCAGCATCACTGTCCAGCATCAACAGGCTGCTTTAAAACTGTTTGCATTATAACGTGATTATAATGAAGATAAAAATACACATTACTGTCATACAGGAAAACAATGAAGTGTTTTTGTGTGTGGTAATGAAGAAGGTTGGTGACTCTGAAGAATGATTTGCCCACACAAAGGTGCTTTTGTTACTTTTCCTGAGAGCTACAGTGTGATTGCTTACCTTAATCTGGAAAGTCCGTGTTTCCTCGGGTGTGTACTGTACCCAGGTGAATCTCTTCATGTCTTCAGCGCTGTATTGACATGTTTCCAAGTGAGACTTAACAATACTCTGAGTGATGTTCTCTGTAAAACAAAATACACAACCAACACTCAGTACTGTCTCACTCTGTTGGTAATGTATCAGGTTTGTGCTTTGCAAGGAAAGGGAAAGTGTAGGGAGAATCATGGCAGTACTGTTTATAAATCCATACATTACTGTGTCCTATTATTGTTAGACACTTTGCAGCACAGAAAAGACTGAACCCTAATGCCTAATTTTTTCACCTTATGTCCACAATTGTTAAAACATTTCCCACTTCCTGCACTTAGTATCCAATAGTACCAGTTTATCTACTAATTTCTTCCTTTTAAATCCCCAGAGCTCTACTGAAAGCAGTTTGTTGTTTCCAGAAATTATCGAATAAAACAGAAATTCATTCCTCCAAAAAGTCTCTAGAGACACCTCTATATAAAGACTACTACACGCCATGCTTTTACATGACCCTGTTTGCGGAAAGAAGATTTTCTCTCCCTTTCATATTACATATTTTCTGCTTGTTTGGCCAATTTAATCTTGTCCTTGTCCTGCTTTGCTATTATGTCTGTTGTGTGACATTGTCAAGAGATATGTCCCTGTCCTTCATCTTTGTTTGCTGATAAATTAGATTTGCTTTTAAAATCATATTATCTTTTCTTTCATTCGGTTTCGTTAAGCGCTTTTGCTCATTTCCAGGGGAGTCACGGCCAGGAGTTTACTGTAGGCTCTCAAATAAACAACTGCTCAATATTTTTCTGCCAAAACACCCAACTGTGGCGCACTGCCACAAACTAATCTCCAATCCACTGATCTGATTTAAATCTTCTGTGCAGGGATATTTGCTTCCTGTTCTTAACGTGGTAAAACCACTGTCCTCAAAAATCCTAACAAAAGCAATAATACTCCATGAACTGCTAAGAACGATTTAATATGAAACAGATGGGAAAAGTATTAACTTTAAAGAAGCAGGAAATTAACATGAAACACTTGAGCAATATGGCATCATATAGATTTTACTAATACAGGCCAGTCTCATGAATGGGCCAGAACTTGACATCAAGCATTTGGATCTATTTAATTTGAATCAGGTGTGTTGGAGCAAGACAATAACCCTCAAGGACAGAAGTTTGAGATCCCTGCCTTATATTGACTTAAATAAAATATGAAACAAAGATATTCTAGTACACAACATTACTTATTTTTGTGGCAGTAAGAGATTAAACTAAAGACATTATCATTATTTGCTGTTTATTGCTTTAAATCTCACCAAGCTCTGTTACTGAGCAATCATCAGGCAGATGGTCCAGCAGTGCGCGTCTATGTCCCAGCAGCGGATGTGTATGCAGGAGCTGAATCCCGTTGGTGTCTGCCGTGTCCAGCATAGTTGGCTGAGGGGAATTCTGATTGGACAAGGATGAGGAAGAGGAGGAAGAAGATGAGGAGTTGGAGGTGTTCCCAGTGCTGCCGCCTCCGCTCCCGAGCAGCTCCAGGCTGCAGTACTCGCTGGCCTCCTCAGGGGTCAGCGGCAGGTCAAACAGATCGGGGAGCGCTGCGATGTCATCCAGGTCGCTGAGGGTGGAGGTGGAGCCCCCGCTGCTGTAGGATCGGCTCAAACCCTCTTCACCGTCCTCGGCACTGCTGCCACAGACTACATCCTCCCTGGTTAAAGAGAGGGCAGTGGAGCCTCCTCCTCCGGAGCCAACACACTCCTGGGACTTCTGATGCTTTTGAACCTCAGCATAGAGGCTGTCACGCTGCTTCTTTGACATGCGACCAAACTTCACAGCTGCAGAGAGGAATAAGATCTCATTGTAGCTGACAAACTTACCCTACATGTGACCACTTCCTTCAAAATAACAGTATGAGATCTTGACAACCACAAATGTAACATTTTAAATTCCCTTATTCAAGCATCTGTCTGTTTTCTGGTGTTTTCTGATGAGTGGGTAAAGGAAAAGTGTATAGAGGCTAAAGTGTATTTGTTTTAGTCTTTGTTTACCATCTCGGCTCATGCCCAAAGCCAGACACTTCTGCAGACGGCAATGCTGGCACCGGTTACGGTTAGTTCGGTCAATCAGACAGTTCCTTTGGCGGGAACAAGAGTACATGGCATTGTTCTGCTGGCTGCGACGAAAGAAACCCTAGACGCACACAAACATACAACAGTATAAATTACACAAAAAAACTTTACATAAAGCAGCCTGGTTTAAGTTATGGTCTGTATTCTGCTTTACACTCGGCTTTCTGCCACTCACCTTGCAGCCTTCACAGGTGATGACTCCATAATGAATTCCTGAGGACTTGTCCCCACAGATCTTACAGGGGATGACCTCGATTTGAGCTGCAGGACCAAAAACAACATTGACATGACAGGTCAGAAAACTGGCCACAAATAAGCCTTACAGGGACAAGGGAGGCTGCGCCTCACATTAAACACTCAGTCAACATCTGCTTTGTGAAGGACGGCTGCTATGACTTAAGCTTGTTTGACATTGATGAATTAAAAAAGAATAAAATAAAATAAAATCTAAACAATCATCAGACTCAATGGTATAACATTCAGAAAAAATTGTTTCACAGAAGCCCATACTTGGCATGCTTTCAGCCCAGATGGGGGAGAAAGCCTCCCACCCCGAGTCTGGCTCTGTCTGAGCTTTCTTCCTCTTAAAGGAGAGTTTTCCTCCTCTCTGTCGCCAAGCACAGCTCAAAGGGTTTTTTTGTCGGACCTCTCTCAACGCAATTGTGACGTCCTGACTTAACTATGTGAAGCAGCCAGAGATGACATGTTATAGGTATGTTATAATTAGTTGCTACATTAATAAAACTACACTAAAATGCTGTTTTACACTAGCTTCTGAACAGTCCAGCTGTTCTTGAGGATCCAGTATAGAGGACTTAGTCAAATCTAGCAGTGAATCTGCAGATTATAAACAACTAAAACCCCTTACTTCTTAAATATCCACTCTTCAGCCCACAAGACTCGCTCCAGAGTTGGAGTTTAGCTTATTCATCTCGACCTCAGCTACCCAACCAGTCGAGGCAGATGGTTGCTATCATGTTTGGCTCTGCAAGAGTTCAGTAAAAAGAGTGCTCTCCTTTCCACTGTCACCCACCATCCTTTGGATGCCCAAAATGAGAGCTTGAATTAAACTGAAGCTTCAGTGTGATCTGGCTACTTTTCAGGAATGGCATTATATGAAAATAACAATAAGGAATTGGACTAAATTGGACCATACTTATTCAATTTGTAGTGGCCTTGTTTATTTCCTCAGGGGCATGAGATGATTTTGTTGTGAACTGACACAGATTAAGCTAAACTGAATTTTATTCAGCTGCTAAGAAGATTATGCAACGGGAAAGAAAAACAACCTGCATTATCTAAAGACGAGATTTTTTGCTAAATAATAGAAACTTTTACTTTTACACAATTCTAAATGAATGAAAGCATAGTTGTAAATATTTGATTATAACAGCTTGCCATAAATGTAACAAAAGAAACTTTAAATGAATTTTTCATTCATGATCAAATTTAACTGTTGATCTTAATCACTTTTACTGCAAAAGGCTGCAGCAAGTTTGTTCAGTTGCTAAATTGCAGCTATCCTCAGCTATCCTCAGCAGGAGTCCTACTGACAACGTTATGAGGTTTATACTTATACTTTATGATTCTGAGTGCAGTCTCTGAGCCTAAAACATGTATCATTACTAGAGGTGTGTGTAGCTTTACAGAAGAAGCCTGTCACATAACCTTTTTATCTAATCTTTTACAGTTTGTTGGTCTATATTTGTCTTTCCTGCATCTTTTATTAAACATGATTATGGCGTTTTCTTTTCTCTAGTGATAACAACAGCCCTGCAAAGTAACTTGAACACACAGTACAAGTGAAGATAACTTCCCATAAACTGTTTGTATGCACCCTCCCCAGAGGGAACAGAGTACACAAACAGATAGTGCATCACATGACCCTCACACATATGACACATACACAAAGATTCTTCTCTCTTGGTAGCAGGGAAAACAGCATGCTACTATATCATGAGACGTTTGCTGCCTGCTGTCTGTATAATCTGAGAGTGATTTCCACAAATGCTGTGTGCACCACTTCTGTGGTCGCTTTATGGAAAACCACTAAGTGATTGAGGAGGAATTGTTGCACTTCAAGGTCCTGGAAAACACAACTTTCCACTTCTTTTTCTGTTTAATGACACACTCGCCTGTCTCTTCTCTAAAGCTGTTGACTAAAATACTCCAACTGATGAGGGCAGCTGCAGGCATGCAATGGAAAAATATCTCCCTCCTCCCTCGCGCTCCTTTCCTCTCTTTCCTCCCTTCCACCCCTCCCTCGCCTCTTTATTATATAACTCCTGTCTGTGAGCATTCTTCACAACACTCATTGAGCAGGTTCACTCTACCACCACTGACACCCCGCCTTCCTCAGACTCTGTCTTTCCCACTGGCTGTGCGGCGTTTGCTGCTTCCTTAGCATTGGCTGAGTCATCCGTCACTCCAGCTCTGTAGCCTGTCAGCCCATGTGGACATTCTGTCCCACTGACACACTTTCCCACTGCAGAGGGAGAAGGCGGAGGGAAGGCAAGAGCGCAGTCCCGCTCTCCACAGACCAGTTTTAAGGTGGATCGGAACAATGCTCAGACCTCACCGCCAAACGTCTCCCTGAAAGCTTGTTGCCTGAGTTTACAAAAAAATTCTGTTACATAATAGCAATATTAAACACAAGACAGCCTCGAAAACATGCAGCAAGAGGATAAGCCGGTCTTTAGCTACAACTTTCCTTTTGTATAGGGCACTAGAAGTTTCACTTTGGTGTTTTAGTAACAAGACACCACATGTGGTATGATCCAAAAGGCACATACTGTACAGTCCACTCAAACCATACAAACTCTGAACTTGAGCGTCAGCTATTCAGCCCCTCTGCTTGGTCTGTGACATTGAGCTTCTGCTTCAACCCTTTCTATTCTTGTCCTGTGCTGAGAGCCAAAATTACACAGATGCCCAGCTACCCACCCCAAGCTACAACCATGCACACTAAACATGCTTTCTCAATGCTCTTCTTTGGCTCTCTGCACATATCAAGGCACAAAGAGAGACAGTAACAGATTTACTGAGTTTTTCATTTGGGTTTTCAGCTACAAACATGACTCCCAAATATGTAAACAAGACAAAATGTATGCTGTTTTGCAGTGACGCAATTGTTTTATTTCACAGTTTTCCCTTCATGAAGGCCGAAACTCACTCTCTTTTAGGCATGTTTAGTTCAAACTGAACCAAAAGGATGGAAGAGAGCAGCTGCCAGCACTTTGGTGTAAGTGACTGGATAATATTTCTGTAATACATAATTTTGTAAATAAACTGCTAAATCTACCTATTGACCAATACAAATCTTGATAATAAATCGAGCAGCCTGTTTTAAGTGAACTGAAAAATTACAAGTGTAGAAATGTTACAAGAATGCTTCACAATACAAGTATTTCAAGTACTGATTGCAGTTTTTCTTGAAGAATTTAATGTCTGCTCTAGAAACACCCAGAAAACAGGGGAAAATGTCCATATCAAGTTGAAACACAAACTTTGGCCTAATGCCCACCACTAAAAATGTTTTGTGGTTTCAATGATAAAATACTAGGAAACCACCACATGTATGCACTATAATATCTAGGGGCTAGTTTACTATCTGTATTTATTTATTTTTACCTCAAAAGTGACTTGTAGTTAATCAATTACCAAAATGTGTGTTGCTTTATCAGTTAATAAGCTAATCTCTACAAAAATGCCACTATTGTAAGTTAAACACATCATCAAAATTCAACTGACTGTCGATGCTGATAGAGACACAGCGGCAGACGCCACACTAACACTCAAGGAACATTGACCTTTAACCCTGAATATCACTGTTGACCTGTGAAACAACACCATTACGGGGTTTCTGACCTTTGGCTCTCTTGAGACAGCAAGCATTCCAGAGAGATCAATACCAGTCCTGCTTTTTAGCTAATATGATGCATGAAGTCTGGAGCAGTTTGGATTCACCACTTGGAGTAATTAAGAAAATAAAATACATGTTGAGAAACGTCAAAGCAAAGAGTGACATTTGAGCGTTGGGAGGTCTGGGACGGCAACTTTGTGCGGCACACCCAAACCTTTACACAGGATAAAGTGAAGGGAGACGTTTTAACGGCTCAGACAAACACGTTGGCCTCTGAGTGTTTATCAGCTAGCTGAATGTGTAACCTTGTTATCTCTACAAAAGCTAATTCAGTAAGGGTGGGGTGTGAAGAGGCAAAGGAAAATCACTGACTTGTGCTTCCAACAGCTAACTTCTCTGTTTCTAATGAGGAACAAAGGGGCAATAATTCTCAGGTGCCCCATGGCCACTGTGTAATACAGTTAGTGTGTCAGTGTGTCAGCCGTATAACAAAGAAAACAGGATGAATTCTGACCTGTCACGCATTCACCACCACATACCTGCCAACATACGTACGTAGGCATAAAGGTGCCACTCCTGCCTTTATTATTCCTAAAACTTTTTTTTAAAAAGCACAAGAAGATTGTTTACAAAGTCTACAATACTATGAGAAAGACTACCTGAACTCAAGAAGAACAATGACACAGCTCCGTATCGACGCTTTGCATCAAAACAACTGATAATTAACTTTTATTTCTTGCATTTTATCCTACCTTCTTTGAGGGTTTCTTTTTTCCCTTCTGTTTTATTTCATTTATTTTAAAAGTTTGTTTTTAATACTTGTAATGCTTCTTCTGCACCCCGCCGTAATGCTTCTAATGTTTTATGTAAAGCACCTTGAATTGTCCCGTACATGAAATGAGCTAAATAAACCTGCCTTGCCTTACATTTTCTCACCACCTATCCATGTGAAATGCTGCCAAATAACAAATACACCCTCAGCAGGAGGTGGGGGCATCACATTTGAGTTCTATACATATAATAAACACTGACACACTTCTTTTGTCTTGCATTTCAATAGGGTGTAGGTTTTCAGTGTCTCACAGAGCTGGGTCAAAACAACCTACTGTTATTGTCCTCCTTGGTTTTGAAATCACTTCAGGGGAATGTTTTGCAGAATGTTTTATTTCCCAAAGATCGGAATTGTGGGACACTTTCAGAAGAGCAAATGTACACTGTAGACTGATTTGAACACTTTCTGTATGGATTCAAAAGGTATACTGATATGCTTCAGCATTTAACTCGTGAAAATATCTCTATTACCTTCAAAAGATGATAAAAGTTCAAATTAGGAAATTAAAGTAGAAGCTAAAAATATGCTAAACATACACACTGTATAGAATCTGGCCGTCTGGCTGCCGGTGCTTTCAGTGGACTCTATTTTAAAAGATGTAAATACCCATGGAGGCCAAGCTGAGGCCCACAGCAGGGAAAAGTAGAACTGAGTTAAGAACTTCATTGGCCTCTTATGCCAGGGTGTCAGCGTATGACATAAGTCTTGTGATCTTTCAATCCGTCTGCAATGCATTTAGTAGAAGTGCATAAAACCATGTAGTACAACGATCCAGAGGAGGAGTCAAAGGTTCAGACATCAAAACAAGCCGGGAAGATTCTGTGAGCATGCCAAAACTGTAACAAATGACTCAACACTGTGACCATCAATCTGAGAAATAAAACGCTGACACTTGTTTTCAGTGAGGGAGCAACAGATTGTGTGACAAACCACCATTTTTTGGCCCAGCTGGCTAAGAAAGTGCGAGGTTTGTTTACATTTGAATATCCTGCCAGCAAAAAGGGAACCTCCCTCCACCAGAGGCCCCAGTGTTTCTTCCTCTGTCCTTTCTCTTCACCGGCCATCTCCTTTTATTCTAATCTATTCCCCTCCCTTGCTGAGAGAATACAACTCCTTGCAGGTAATCTTTGGTCCTGCACAACAAAAGGTTATGGTGTTTGCCAGTGTCAGGGGGAAAAACAACAACAACAAAAAACCCAGTGCAACCACTTCAAACATGAACAGAAAGGGGATCTGTGCATGTGGAGCCCAACTGCTGCAGCTGAAAGAGTTAATAACATTTTAAGATGTTAAAGCCGGTCAATACTGATGCAGAAAAAAATAGATGCACTTTTTTTCATCCTTTTTTTTATCAATTGAAATTTCAATCCCGCCATCTCTGAGATTGCACTGGTTGTATACAAGCAGCATTTCTTAATAATAACTTAATCTCCCACCGGCCAAATCCAATCTCAACCAGAGAGCAACATGTTACAGCACATGGTGAAGCACGTCCGACGGCACGACGCATCCCATAGTCATTCCCCCCTCCCTCCGCTGTGGATGCTGTATAATGCTGGGTGACATAACTAGGTCAGTGGAACAGCCGAATCCTTCTCCCTCTGTACACTCACACAGCCAGCCATGCTGGCACAGCCATCACATCATAACAGCACAACTCCACCAACACTCCTGGTAATTAATTTTTTAACGTCAACTGTGGAAATAAGCACTTTGCAAGCATTTCCAGGGGTGTTTTATTCATCATAACGACATGATCACATGCAAGTTCATAGATTGTGTAAATTGTTAAAAGCTTGTGCAAGTGGGTGCAAAATGCAAAACATTCAGAGTTGCTTTTGTTTTGTTTTTAAATTTACCAGGTAGGAAACTTAATAAGGTCGAATAACATCTCGATTACATAAGTGGAGTTTTGGTTAACAACCTCCCCTCATGCCCCTCCCTCTCCTCATTGCATAACTCTTACATGGGTCCCCTGGCAAAATGCACAGGACTCCCAGGTGAGGTATGATTCAGATTTCTATACCATAAAAAAAATGACAGATGGCACCATTATGAATTAAAAAGCACCATTAAGTACAAAGCGATCACATCTGAATGCTTGGTCTGATGTTATCATTACCACATCCATAAGAAAGATGATCCAAACATTTTTTTTTTTTTTTTTTACCCAATTTAATTCATTCTTTGGAGTAAACTGCGTGCCTGCAGCTTTTCATCGCTGCATGCTGAACTTCAGCCTTTAGCATGCCGCCTCGGGCTCTGTGCAGCCATAATCCAGTCATGAGGGATTAGTGCGCACTGGGAGGAAAACAGGCGCACTGAAGTCCTTGTGCGCACACATGTGGCTGCTGTTCTAACCCATACAAAAGCATACTGCGATCAAGTTCAACAGCATATGCACAGGTTTATCATAGCAAAAAAACAAATAAATAAAATAAATCAGCTTACCTCTCATTTTGGTGTTTTCTTTATTTTCGGCAGGACAACGAAGACTCGGCTACATGAGGTTTTAGTTTAGAAGACCTGAAAGAGGCGAATAAAGCGTTGGAGCCCGAGTAAACTGGCTCTGTAAATATTAACTTCGTCCTGGCTGCAATCAGTTTTGTAACGCACGACCAAAAAACTGGGGTTGAAAAAGAAGCTGCCCAAAAACTCTTCTGTTTTTATCGCTCGATCAAATCCGAGCAAAATAAAAGAGCGAAGGAAGTCGCTTGGGTTTGCATCGTAGCCGTCTCTGCGCACTACCGAATAGATTTGACTAAACTTTTCTTTTTTTTTTCTTGACAGATTAGTCCCACGACGAAGGAGCGCTGTTCGGACCCCCCTCTGCGTTGTGACTCTCCGCCTGCTTTCCTCTCAGTCTACCCTGCTAACCTACTTTCTCCAAGCATGGACTCTCACATGATCTCACTGCCGACAGCTCCTCGCGCAACGCAAGCGGGGACGCGCATTCGGGAGCGAGTTTAAGGTGGCCTAGCAAATGATTAACTTTGTGCTCAGCTCTTTCCTCACAGCACACAATGTTGAGAGAGAAATAAAGATTAACAAGTCCCTGCAAATATAAGGAAGGTAATGCATCAGTCGTTCTTTGAGATACTTTCAGCTTAAGCTCAGAGCCGCAGGGACGTTTTTTTTGTTTGTTTGATTTTGTTTTCTAACCAAACACGTGTTATTGGTGTTGCTCTGGATGAATGTATGTGTCCTAAACAGGTTGCCTCAGTAAGAGTGAACTTGCAAGCCTCTGTTTGTTTTTACAATCCCCCAACTCTATTTTTAGTTTAGTTTAATCCATGAGAAAGAAAAGGCCAAAACAGAATCCACCACAAGCCAGGTAGGCGGGTTAGGGTTGCTGATTAAAAATACGGCCTAACCTCTTGGTAAGGTGCCCCTTTTCCTTTCAGGGATCAAGGAGCTTTGTTGATCATATCCTTCAAAGGGCCACCTTGATCCTCTAAAGAAAAGGGGCACCTTGCCTTTGCAAAAGGAAGGGTTAGATGAAGGTCCAATGGGAGTAACTGGGATTGGATTTCAGAGTTGGCATTATAAACTGTAGCCTGGCTCTGATTGTGATCACCAAATTAACACAGGTTTTGGGTGGATAGATTTAGGTAAATTCTGAATTTTTTTTTTTTCGTTTCTTTGTTTTTACGAAAAAAAAAACGTTTTTTTTTTTACTTTTTATACGGCCTTTACCTCAAAATCCAAAGTATTAATGGAAGCAGATGAAGATGAGCAGCTTTATCTCAAACATATAAAGAAAGAGTAATGTAAATTCAGATTTTGAAATATTTACACAGAGATTAATAGATTTTGTAAACCCGTTTTGTATTTCTTTGAGCTCTTGCTCTCAAATGAGACTTTTTTTTTTCCAGGCAGTGTCTGTTTGTATTAGAGAGAATAAGCTATAAAATATTCCTGGCTTTTTGATTGCTCACCATCTACAGATTTATTCTCTGAAGGAAATTTACTCAGTTTACACCCAATGACCTTTTAAAGTTGGATTTACAGCAGCCTGGTTCCTGTTTAATGTCTATATCTGCACAACATTTATGTCTCATTTACCAAACTAATTAATATGTCTGTATTCTTTCATTGATTTCTCTTTATTTTGCAGGAAGTGTACTGAAAAAAGGCCTGTTATTTTATATTCTTTTGGTGAACATCCTGTTCTGATTTAGTCCTTGAACAATAAAAAATGAAAAGGATTCAGATTCTGATGTAATCGTGTGCTTGGTACAATATCTGATTGTGTGTTATGTGTGTTTTGGAGGGGTGGTGTTGCTGTATTGGGTGGCCTTATGATGCAATGATCTGGCAGCGGTGTTATGAAACAGAATAAAGGCAGAGATTACTCAAACTAGGTTAGTGGAGCAGCAGAGCACAGAGCACCTACAGTCACAGAATAGCACACACACACACACACACACACACACACACACACACACACACACACACACACACACACACACACACACACACACTGAAGGACAAATGTGCACATTCTTCTTTTTCCTCTCCAGAACTTTTGCCCTCTGCTACTTCCTTCTTTTTCAAATGTTATCTTTTTATTCTTACACTTCCGTGTCCCCTCTGTGATTGCCATATTTAAATATATTCAAACAAACTGCATGTATTTACCAATGCACAAATCTTTAGCACAGTCTCTTCTCTCAGACGTTGACTCCTGCTGTTTCCCTCTCTTTCGTCTGTGCACATCCCCTCCAAAGCCCCTCTGTTCTCCGTCTCCCTTGACAATGGCAGTGACACTTTGACCTCGGCTCTTACGTAACTGCTGTGCAGCTCAGAGCTCAGCAGAGGAAGCTGCCAGAGAGGGAGGAGGGAGAGGAGGGAGAGGTGGATAAGGGCTCCAGCATGAATCCGTGCATGGCAGACATTTTGTTTCTCGATGATAAAGTAAGAGTTGAGAGAGAAGGTAGTTGAAGAAGAAGAAAAAGAGCTTTGAGCGAGAGAAACAAGATGTTTTTTTTTTTGGAAGGTTGCCAGCAGCAGCATAACAGGATGGGAGAGCAGATGGGGCAGACTGGCAGATATGAGACAAAAATGGATGGGTTGTTAATTACAGACTGATTGACAACAAGCAGAACAGGCTTTCTTAGATTAATCAGTCTCCAAAAAAGCTTTGTATAGGGCAGGCTTGATGAGTAAATATGACAGTGTCTTTAATCATTGCACTTAAGGAAAATGTGGAAAAGAAATTTCGGAAAAAGAAAATTTAGAGCAACAGATGCTCATTTTGCTTCATTGTGGAGCCCATATACAGTGTAGACATAATTATCACATGATAAAGCATATTCTTTCTCCCATGAATATGCACTTGCAACACTTTTAATGTCAAGCCAGTATATTGTTGTTATGCTGTAAGTCTTGTTGTTAGGAATGGCGTCAGGTTTCTCTTTAGTCAGATCAAAGCAAAGGAAAGCTTGTGACTCCCCGGGGTTGAATTTAAAGGCCTCGCTCACATCAAAGAGTCTTTGTAGGGATGAGGGACCAACTGTAACTGATTGGCTGCACATGGTTTCAGCAGGGCCTCATGGCCAATCTCAGCAGCGTCAGCTCCTAAAATTCGAGTCTGTCTTCTCTCAAGCCGTACTGTAAATGGTCCACATGCATCTATAAGTGAACAGGGGCGATACATATTTTATGGTTTATGTTTGCAGCTTCTCATCATTTCATAATTTGTAAAAATTTGTTCTGCTTGCACCCACAAAAAAGGTAAAGGCACAAGCATGCATGTACAAACTGGATTCTGCCAGTCTGTTTGCTGGGATTATTTCAGGCTGCTTCCATCCACAGAGCTGTAATCCCTGACTACTTCGCTCAATCAGTTAATCTGCCTGTTCTCTCTGGAGGCACAATTAATCCCTCTGCCCCCCACCTCCCTGCGGCCATGATTCCGTAATCTGGAGCTGTGAGCTTTGCTGCGTCACTAGGTCAGTATGCCAGAGAAAGTACAAACACTGTCCTCTCCTGTCACAATCTGCTCATCTTCCTCTCAGCTCTACTTTACATCCTTGTCCTCTTGCTGTCTTTCTTATGTTTCATTCCCTCCTCCTGTTACCACTCCTGCACATCTGCTTCCCTCCCCCTCTTTATCAGTTTCATTTTTCAAACAATGCAACCGAAGAGTTTGATAGAGTCTGCACAATAAAATATGAAAAAAGTGTGAGTTCAGTTGTCGGCCATGAGGTACTTATTATCTAGCCGAGCACTCCTCCTCATGCTTCACAGACAGGAGCTCAAACACATACTCTTGGGGCGTCTCGGCCTCTGTAACTCCAAACTCCAACTCCAAAATACAGCTAAAAACATCTATTTTCAAGAATCTGGAATCAGTGCCACGTATAGATAAAAAATGGCCTGCATTGGTTTGCTGTTTTTGTGCCTTCATCACAAATGTGAAACCTGAGTTTTGTGTACAGAAAAAAAAAAGTATTGGCAAGTTTTTAGTAAAATTCTGTTTTCTCTGAGTTGTTTCCAGTGATTAAAGCAAGTGGGTCTTCAATGGAAAACAAAAAAAAGAGGAGTGATTCCATATTGTCATGCACCAAATACAGTATATCACCATCTGAATCCCACTCAGTTTTATTGTATGGTCAGTGACAGTGAAATGTGATCAAGCTGGACACAGAAAAACAACACAAACCTTATATGGGAACATGAACACAAATGCTTGAAGATTTATTTTTTCAACTTATTACTCTCCTATCAAGTCATTAATGTTTGATTTATTCATTAGCTGAACCAACTTCATGTTATAGAGAGCCACAGGGGCTGGTATTGGGCAAGAAATTGATTCCACCCAAAAATAGGGAGCCAGCCCATAACAGGGCTAATACAGATAGAGAGACAAGGATCCATGCTCATGGCCCACTTAGTATCATCAATTAACCAAACCTGCATGTCTTTAGACTGTGGGAGGAAACTCAAGTAGCTGAAGAAAACCTGATGCAAGTACAGGAAGAGGATGCAAACTCCAAATAGGAAGGCCCACCCAACCTGCAGGTTTAAACCCAGGTGTTGCCCCAGAAACATAGATTTCAAACAGTTTCTCAATTAAATTTTAAATATTTGTATCTTCTATGCTGCTAAATCTAAACCATTTTTGCCATGAAACTTTTCTATATGGCAAAGTTCTTCATGTCTATTTGATTATGTAGATGACAAGCTGACGCACACACTTGTACTGAATTACACTGGGGTGTAATTTTCTACTGTATGTTGGGGCTTGTCTTGACGGAGACAATCAGCAGCAAATGTCTCACTCTGTCATTCACTGTCTCTCTTTCTCCATCCCCCACCCTTCCACATATTCTTTCCTTTGTTGCTCACAAAGCAGGTTCAACATCCACACCCACATTTGCTTGAATAAAGGGAGGACTCGGCGGTGCTGACATTTTCACAGTGCCAAGCCCCTAATTTAAGTTTACAAAAGACAGAATCAGCTAAGAGGGTGATCATAACTAATGTATCAGTGGGCTCTGAAATACGGCTGCCTATGAGTGTAAAATCTGTGCAGGCTGTATCCCTGTCAGCTCTCTAACACATGGATCTAATGCAAATACACATATATGCCATGCAAAGATGTGGTAAGCGTACAGGCAGGTTTCCTTGGCAACTAGGTTGTGTTTATCTCTGGTGTGATTCAGCATGCTTTGCCATGTGAGCATGACCCAGTTACGCCCAAGCAAGTGTGAATGCGCACACATTAGTACTTTGATGCACACACACACACATGGGCTCACACATGTAATAACACATGGGCGCTGACAAACTGTGATATTTTTGTCCGGAGGATAATAAGGCCAGCTTTCACAGTGAACAAAGAGAAGGTATTCCGGTGCTTGTTTGTTTTGTGACAATTCTTGTACCGCCTTATTTCCTCCATTTTTCTTTAAGGATCCCAATGATATTGTTTCCTCACCTGGTTCAACGGTGCCAAGGCATATACCTGTTTATGTTGTTATTTTTATAGACATGGTGTGTTAGAGACAGTCTGTTTAAAATGGCGTTGGGAGGTGGACTCTACGTGTGCTTTGTGTGTGTTTGTTAGACAGAGAAAGAGAAAATATGATTGCATGTGTATGTTGCTCTGTAATAAACTTGAGTGTGTGATGGCTCGTGTTTCTAACTTTCAAAAATTGTTTTTGGTGTGGAAAGCGCTTTGTGTTACTTCTTGTATGAAAAGTGTTAAATAAATTCAATTCAATTTGATTTGATCTTTAACCTGATCACCTAAATCTGTTTTGTGCCATCCACAGAGCGCTGCTGGAAATCCATACCATACCCTCCTTATCTCACTACCCTTTCATCCTCCCATTTTCTTTCATCCAGTTCCCTCAGATCTTCTTTTTTTTTTGTTCATGTGAATCCAAGAGCTGCAACTGCCTCATGATGTAATCAGAATGAAGCATTTGTAAAGCTTAATTCATGAAATTATCAACTTACGGTCATAAAATAATATGCTTCACTAGGCAGCTATTGACTGCCTTCAGAGCAGGTTTATCCTCACTACCCAAACTTTAGGAATCTCGCTTTGAAATCAATTCAATGCTACAATGACAAGCATCTCACCTCCAATTGTTGTTTACTGAGATAAACTGCATCTGAGAATCGGGGAAGGGTGAGATTCGGTAAGTCAGTTCATATATAACCACCCTGATGACTCATCCTAGCAGAGCCAGCAGAAACAGAGACATCCAGTGATGGGATTGTGGTATAACAGGCTGTGCTTATGTAATACTTGGAGTTTGCACTTTAGCTCCTTTTGTCATGGTTTTCAGTCCATATTGACATAAAGCCGCTCGGTCACATGACAAGTCACATATGTGTTATGGAGATTTCAAATGGAAGACGATTAAAGTGTTCTTTTTCTCTGTTTTTTAGACACACTTATGCATATACTTGAGGAGTTTCTATAGGAGAAGATAAATACAGCCACACACTTTCTGGTGGCTTCAAAAGGCGACTGCATCTCCAAATATTTTAACAGCCTTACTCCAGATTGCCGACCCCCACAAACATTATGCAATGTCGAGGCATTATGTAATCACAACAAAAAGCTGGACCAAATCACCAAAATGCCTGCTGATTAACAGATCCACATGATGCTGCTGACTCATCTAACTTTGACTAGCATCTGTGGAAGTGCAAGTTGTTTTTGTTAGGCTGTTGCATGCTTGCTGGATGCTGATTTGGAGGACGTATCACTCACTCAGCCACTGAAATGGAAGACCGGGCCGTGTTTGTCAAGCTCGGGAGGTGTGCAGAAAGTCTGCATTGCGTCACAGCAGGGAGCAGAGGAACAGGGAGAGAAGGGAGACAGGGGGGAGAGAGAGGGGTGTGTCTTCACTGACCTAGTTAGAGCATGGAAACCCCCCCCCCCCCCCCATTTTTGCCTCACCACTGACGTGTAAAGGGCACTTTCAAACAGTACCAGGCAGATAAAAATTGAATGCATGGAGGCATGGAGAAGGATGGCTGTGCAGCAGGAAAAGCAGACAGCTGCAGATCGACAGACAGTAAAAAATGAGATGGACTGTAACTCGGAGACAACTTTAGCCACAATGATATAACAGATCCTCACAGATCTGGGAAATATCTCAATGAAAACAGGATAGCCCTAAAGGGATTTAAAACAAATTAATGATAACAACAGGCTGCATCCAAAATATTGAGCTTCTTCATATCCTGTGCAATATTAGATTTTTGCCTTTACTTTCTGAGAACAATATCTTAGAGGCATAAAGTAGCTTTTAATAAATCGTAATGCAATATACTGCAAAACACAGACTAATAAACAAGATCTAATTTCATGTCTCCTGTGCTTCTCAGAGTTCCTCTTCAGGAAATCTTAATTTGAAGGCTGTTGCAATCAAATGTTCTGCAATCCTGAACAAGTGAACAGACTATATTGATCACAGGTATTTCCCCAACTTATCTGCATCAGCAGTCAGGCAACTTTTAATACTGATGGCCAGTCTCACCTATAAGTGACCTTTTGTCCTTTTTTTGTTGTTGTTAAAATTTGGTTTAGTTCACTTCATAAGCTTCAGACTAATGGAGAGGATTACTCCTTCCTTCAGAGCGCCCAGTAAAACTTTCCTTAAACCAAACTGTACTGCCTAAAATAGATATAAATAATAAAAGGGCAACTCTGTACTCCAAACCTTTCTGTTCTGTCATCTGTTTTCGTTTTGTATATTCTCATTAGTTCCATTTAGCCTGTCCAAAAACTTTTCCAGATTACATTTTCAGACACCAACTCCTGTTATTTTTTTTTTAAAGCCCTCAGTTGTTCATTCTTGGTTTCTTTGGTCAATCGTTCCCTTGCTGAATGAACTTTCAGCTCCAGTCTTTGAAGACAAACAGAAGGCTGAGGTCGATGCTGTTCGTCTGATACCGGCTTCAAACTTCTAACTGAAAATTATACTAAATTATAAGTATTTGGAAACTCTACATCATGATTTCAAGACAGCCATTTTTATGGAATAGCGCCCTTGCACTTAACCTATTTATTCATTTTTGTCAAGTCTTTTATCAGGTTAAATTGATGGCCTGTGTGCTGCAAAGTAACAGTTCTTTCTCCATCATTTTTCCAGGTATCCGGGGGAAAAAAGATCTTTGATCTCAATGGGACTAACCTGGTTAAATAAAGGCCAATAATAATAATAATAATAATAATAATAATAATAATAATAATAATAATAATAATAATAATAATAATAATAATAATAAGCACAGTCCTGTATAAAAGGATGGATCAAAGATAATGATGCAGACCAAGATTCCTCTGTAAAATTCTTCTTTAAATCTGGACAAAGTTCACAATAGCTGTTGCAATGCCAGTGAATGTTTCACTATCAGTTTTGTACTTTATGTCCTCTGCTCTGGAGTCACCGAAGCTCATTAATTGTGTTCGTCACAAACAAAGCATCTCAGCGGATCAATTCTGACACCGGTATTAAGTTTCATTAATGCCCGGGATTTGTGTCGTGAAACAGAAGCTTAGTCACTAGTGAATACACGCCCTCTGTTTCAAACAAGTGACTCAGACCTCAAGAGACTAACAAGCAAGTCATTAGTGTATAGAGATATACCTTGAGTGACAAAAATACCCCCAAAATTTTAACAAACACAAGACCTTCTGTGAAGAACTGTGTGGCTCTATTTCTAATAAGATGCAAAAGAGGTGAACAATGATTGTGCAGCGTCTGGTTTGCGTGAGTGGCAGCCAGGCTGGTTTGTGTCCAGGTTTCCCCTTTCTGCCTGTGTGCTTTAATGTGGACTGTGAAGCTGGTTGACTGGGTAGAGAGAGGCTGTGTTGCTGGCTTCATATTCTCAGTCTATTTCAATTATCTGTGTCGTATTGAAATGAAATAAACAGGTGTTCAATTTAGAGATTGTTTACTGAGACTGTCTGTCAGCTGTTGGTGATTTTAAGCAAAATCATTTATGACAATGGAAATAATAAGCGAGTGAAACATTTTCCTGGCATGCAAATTGCTGTTACTGCAACTTGGTTCTAGTTCAGATTTGCTGTCTCCTGTTTAAGTCAAAACAAAATAAAACACTGCCACATTTCTTTTTACAACACAGCTGTTGATGAGTGTTTGGGTTGTTTGGTATGTGTGTCAGAACAGAACCTCTTGTACAACTTTGCTCGCTTGTCTGGTTTTGTTGGTGAAGGTCTTGAACGGCTGATTTCAGCTCTATCTCCTAACTGTTGTACACTAACAGGCCACTTTGTTGGGTACAGTTCCCTAGTAGCAGCTTGGACTCCTTTTCCCCTTCAGATTGCCTTAATTCTTTCTAGCATAAACTCAACAAGGTGTTGGAAACATTGCTCCATGACATGATGGCATCACACAGTTTCTGCAGATTTGTCGGCTGCACATCCATGATGAGAATCTCCCGTTCTACCACATCCCAAAGATGCTCTACTGGATCGAGATCTGGTGACTGTTGAAGCCACTGAAGTACAGGGTACTCATTGTAACGTTCATTAAACCAGTTTAAGATGACTTGAACTTTTTGACATTAAGTTACCATCAGAATATAACTACTACTGTGGTCATAAAGGGAAGGACATGGTCTAAGGCTGTAGTTTAAATGCTACAGCCTCAGATGGGCTGTAGCATTTAAACTATATGCTCATATGGGGCCAGAAGTGTGGTCCTTTGCTGCTGTAGCCCATTTGGTTCAAGGTTTGATATGTTGGATGCTCAAAAATAGTATTCTGCATACTTTGTTTGAAACCAGTGGTTATTTGAGTTATTGTTGCCTTTCTATAATCTCCAACTCGTCTGTCCATTCTCCTATGACTTCTGACATCAACAAGGCATTTTGTCCCAGACAACTACAGTTCACTGGATATTCTCTTTTTCAGACCAGACTCTGTAAACCCTAGAGATGGTTCCGTGTGAAAATCCAGTATATCAGCACTTTCTGAAATACCAGACCGTCTGACATCAGCAACCAAACCATGTTTGAAGCTGCATGACACCCCTTTGTTCCCCATTCTGATGTTCTGTTTGAACTTCACCAAGGCGTTTAGATCTTCTCTACTTTTCTAAATGTACAGAGTGGCTGCCATGTGATTGGCTGATTAAAAATTTGTATTCATTTCTGTTCAGTTGCTGTTCAAGCGATTCAACAGATATACCTATAAGTGGCTCGTGAGTGTATATTACACTCAGATAAGATTATTTTTCATCCCTTTTGGTTAAAAGTTCAAAATAAACCAACCTTGCCAAGACAGAGAACTCAAGTATTATATAACAAGGTAAGTTTATGCAAAAGCACAACATTTTTAGTGATTCTTTGTTGTCAAAAATACTGCATAACCCCAGGCTGCATTTAAAACTATCTACCTCAGTGTAACTTTATATTTTCTCACCCTCATTTCATATTTGTCACAAGAGAAGCGTCTGTGTGTGACCAAAAGAGGAACAGGTGCCGTTATCTGCAGCAGTTCTGCGGTGTTTCAGGCTCGATTCAGCGACAGAGACAAGCATATGGTTTATAGACAGGAAATGATGCAAATGATGTTGAAATTTGCTCCACTGCTTTTTCCCATGAACGCTGATGCAGCATGCTCGTAAAATCAGTTCAGCAAAGTTTATGAACGAGAATGCAGTTCATCTGGTGAGTTATACTTTTAAGTACAAACTTCGATTAGAAATGGGAACAGGTGCTAGTTTTTTTCTGCCTGAAGATTTTGTCTGAAGTAATTTTTTCATAAACAGGAAAAATACTGATGAGTACTGAATCATTACTTCGTCATTACCTTTGAGCTTGTTAACTGTAATTCTTCTGAGCATTTCATATCTAACTTAACATAAAGGAATTGCTCATTAATCTATGCCACAGTGTTTGAGGAGTTAATCTTTATCAATAATTTATTCACATTAATAACTGATTCATTCTTCAATCAATGTATTATTAAGGGTCCATAAAGTGACCATTAACTAATCATAAACTATTTAATAAAATCTTATGAGGAATACAGAACGAGGTAGTCATTAACAACAATTAGCACCTGTTTTGTTCTCTATTAATATGTAATAGAGAAACTATAGGGTAAACCCTATGGTTCCGTGTGAAAATCCAGTATATCAGCACTTTCTGAAATACTCAAACCAGTCCATCTGACGCAAACAGCCATACTATGTTCTAATTCAGTTATATCCTCGTTCTTCCTTATTCTTATGCTCAGTTTGAACTTCTCCGAATTGTTTAGATCATGCCTGTGTGCCTAAATGCATGGAGTTGCTGCCATGCAATTGAACAATTGAACGGATGTATCTAATAAAGAGACCAGTGAGTTTAGATTTCAATTTGCATGCAAATATAAAGAATAACTGCTAATAAGATCGTATATTTGGAGCCAGATCAACACACTAATTGTTTTTCATTTGCAGAGGGACGCTTCTCACAGATAAAGTGCAAAATGTGTGTCAATGGCACCGCCTCCAGAAGCATGGTGGACACCATTCAGGGTGTGGGCTATTCACCGGTGTTTCTGCTTGGTTTCCTCGTCAATGTCGCTGCTCTGCGTGCCTTCATTGCCAAAAGGAACTCCTGGACGGACACCCACATCTACATGCTGAATTTGGCTGTAGCTGATTTTGCCCTCATCCTCTTCCTTCCTTTCAGGATTTATGATGCCTTCTTCTGTCTGCCTAAAACCCTCTTATGTACTTTACTAATTTACATTCATTTTATCAACATGTATGCCAGCATCCTGACCACAACAGCCATCAGTGTTCAGCGCTACTTGGCTATTAGGTTCCCGCTGCAGGCCAGATCATGGAGGAAGAAGAAAGAGGCTGCAGTTGCTGTTTGCTTGGTCATCTGGGTACTTCTGGTGACAGTGGGTGCTCTATTCCATGAGGAAAACTTACCTGATAACCTCTGGACATGTTATGAAAGATGTAAAAATAAACCAATGCATGCACAGTTTATTGTGCTTCTGTTGTTTCTAGGATTCCTCATCCCATTGCTGATCATTGTGTTCTGCTCCAGCCAGATCATCCGTATTATGTTAAACAGCCATGATAAATCAGAGGAAAGAAAAAGCATAGTTGGCATAGTAACAGCAAACATGATTGTGTTCATCGTCTGCTACACACCGATCCACATTGCTTTTCTTGTTAACTACTTTAATGAAGTGCCACAGAACTGGCAGTCTACATATTTACCAACTCACATCTATTTGCTTGTGTCAGAGTGGATCGCTTCTACAAACTGCTGTTTTGATTCCATCAGCTATTATTTCTTATTAAAACAAGTTTATTCATAAATTAGTGGGAGTACAAAAATCTCTCTCACTTTTTCAAATGATGGGTTTGCCAATCTTTTTTTTTTATTTTCATTTTTACAAAAAATAGCTTGTTCATTTTTTTCTTGTTTCTCTTTGTGAAGCACTGTGTGATTTTTATCTTGATATGTGCTATATAAATAAAATTTTACTCACATACTTAAATGGAGTGATACACATGTCGGTTACATCTGGTCCTCTGTCTTTGAAAAAAACCCCTGCTGTGGTGCAACCTGCATCTGTATATATGTTATGTGAATGTGGAGGTGGAAAAAAGTGGAACAAAAGCTGATAAATAAATGTAATGTTCCTCTTTACAAAATACAACAGTGTTAAATAGAGTAATACACATGTCAGTCACATCTAGTCCATTGTCTTTTTTTTAATATCCTACTGTGTGCAGCTGTACGTGTGAATATAGAGGGCACTGAGGGTGGGGGAAAAAAAGTTGTAAAATGAATTTAATGTTGGAAAAAAAAGAAATATATTAGTCTTTTTGAAAAAAAAATCATTTTGGAAATAAAAACATTACTGACTATGGCAATTGATTCCCATTTTTATATTAATTTAATTTATATAAAGATTTATTTCATCGTCATTTTCATTAGTTTAATTGGCATATTTGTTTATTGGTTTAACGATGAATTAAATTCTGTTGCAAACAGAATCCATGGATGGATGGAGGGCTCATGTCAGTAATTAAAAACTGAGATATTGGGGCTGTGTGGGCGATTACTTACACAATACAGTATTTAACTGTTATTTACACTTGCTTCTTAATGAGACACTATCTTTAAAAGTGTAATTTTGGTAAAGCTGCTACATAATTATAGTGCACTCATTAATATTTCTGAAAAAAACTGGACCATATTCCCTCGCTGAGCACTCATGACTAAGGTTCAATGACATTTGGATTGAGTGAGAGCATTGTCTTTGCTTTGCAACTAAACTGAATCCAGATGAATTTAATTTGCTTAATAATTGAACACAGAATGTAGGAATTTACTTGTTTTCAGTTGGATCTCGCTTGGATTAAATCATCAAGTGTTGTGTGTTTGTTTTGATGTGTAAATACCTGTTATCTAATTCCCTCCATCTGTTGACCTTACCACTCACTGCGTAACATTCAAGGCTTAATATCAAAGCAGAAAACAAGAGCTATTCTCAGCTCGTTGCCACACCTCTCATCACAACAACAGTCTGTGTTGGGCTGAGGAGACAGACGATGTCCACTTTGTGCAAAGGCACCCAAGGGAGCTTTTCTCTCCCTCAGTGACACTCAGTGTCCAGCTCCCTCTTGTGGTGAGGAAAGTAGATGCTTAAAATGTTTCCTGCCTCTACCCTGCTCAGTATCAGCCTGTTTAGATTGTTCCATCTGCCAGTCTGATGACAAATACATCTCATTTAAAGAAAATGAACAGCAATAATGATATACACAACTTTCAAGATGACTGTTAGGCAATTAAGTCTCACTTGTGAGGGTGTGTGTTTGTTTTTATAAGCGTGGGCCTGTAATGATATGCATTTATTTCAATGAGTGCATTCAGAAGCACACTCGACAACATTAGCAGTCAATTATACAATGCCATTTAATAGCAGTACTGATTATTACATCAGCAGTAGCTTAGCAACTGCAAAAACGTGACAGGCGTCAGTCAAATGAGGAGGCTCGGCTGTGACTGTGGTCAGGCCTGCAGCTCTACTCTAACAACAGGAAGGAAACAGCTAAACTCTGCGTTCAGCCATAGTCACGTCAGTACTGTACATACGGTTTATTCACAGCATTGTCACCGAAAAGTAGCCTCACACTTCAAACACAGTCCTGTCTTAGAAGAGCATGGGCGATCCCCCTGAAACCAAACTAATACACAATACATTCAAGATGATTATTTACACTATTCACAAATTATACAGCACAGCTCCTTCAAAAGAAATAAACAAAACAAAGACACATTCTTGTGCTTTTCATTATTACTGCACAGGATGATGAGCTCAAACAAAGAAAATAGATGAGTACATTCATTCACTCAGGATGCTGACAAGTATTTTCAAGATCCCTCCGTGTGGCAGTTGGTTGGCAATGAAGGACAGACAATCTGTACATGTAGGCAATGACAGAACCTCCATAATCAGGGACACAAAATGAGTTACACAGTGTTCCTTCAATGCATTTCAGTCCATTTGAAGGTTTGCTTTTGAACCACTTAGGAATCATTATTCAGACATGTAAGCTATTCTGGAGAAAACACAGTATCATGGCATAGGAGAATACATTAACACTGTGACCATAGAGGGCATGACAAAGTTTCTATATTCATTCTTACATATTTACAGTATATGGTATGAAGTACCAAAGTAGTTTATAGACAGAACCTCATTATCTGAAGCATCCGGACAGATGAAGGGAGCTGAACAAATTATTTCAACAGTACAAGCCCAAATCTTAATGAAAAAGTTAGACATTCAGCATGTAAGGTCAAAGGCATACATATCACAAGTTTACTGCAATTATAGAGTTCTTTAACACCACAGTATATGAGAAAGGTGCACTGCTCACTGAAATGGACTTCATCATGGCACTTAAAACATTTTCTTGTAATCAGGCATCAATAAATCATTCATCAGTTGGATTTGGCACTCAGATGTAAAAATAAAAAGACACACTTTGTGACTTGGGGATATTCATCTTGGTGCCCGTTGGTACAAAACTTATATGAAAACAAATTTTCATACATTAATGACATGATAAATGTTTAGTTTTGTGTTTGCAAGCTAATGCCTGCCTATATTTTGGAGCTACTGTTTTACATTATCATATCTAAATTAAAGTTTACTATGTACATATAAACCATATATTGCTGCTCACTACAGGGTCAGTTCAAACCAGCATTCATCTATCATTTAATAGACTGAGAGTGAGAAACAAACTGTCTACTTAAGTTGTGACAAATTCTCATTATTTCCAATATCATCAAGTCTTGGTTGCATTTTTTTTCTCATCTCATTTTAAGACTTTGGTCTCTTCTATAACACACTAAAACCATGCTGTGTTGATCTAAATGCTGACCACTTCATGGCACGGGACATTTTGATGAGCTGAATATATAGTTCCATTTGCCTGCTGGGAACATTTCCATTACCCCTATTGGCTGCGAGTTAAGCCAGAGGTTTCAATCATGGCCACTGTAACTGTCACTTTGCACTGCATCACATCTGTGGGACCTTGACCTAGTGTGAGCTTATGAACAAATTTTGCCTAACAAAACCCTACAGCGTTCAACAAGCAGGCCTAATGTGTGTGTGTGTGTGTGTGTGTGTGTGTATGGAGAATAACTCTACTGTGACAGTGACAGATGAGCTGCTCACACAGGATGTTGCCCCTCTCCTTTTTCCTTTTCTTCTGCCTTTCTTTCTTTTCAGCTGAGATTTCCATGTCAGCCCATTTTTGTGGTGCAATCCCACCTGATGTCCTTGAGGAATTATTGGTCATTAAAGAGAACAGGAAGTGGAAGGAGGGAGCGGATGGAGCGACGGACAGCTGAGATGCCGTCATTACAGAGAGCGTGCAGTTGGCAGGAACAGTGCTGACATTTCAGTCTTGCACTCTGCTCTCCATAGACGTGAGTTATGGTCCCACATCCCCACGAGACAAGTTAGAGGCATTTGGCACACAAGTCATGCTTTCTATAGAATATTCAACACCCACCTGTACAAATACATGTATGCAAGGGGTGTATGTATACAGCAAGGAGTCTGAAAAACTTCAGTTTTTGTCTGTTGTCTTACATCGAGCTTTAGATACTTTGATAATGTTCAGAATCTGCTATTTCAATTCAAGTACCTTGTTGGCAATCAAACAGGTAATATAGATACAAACAGATGGCTGGCAGTCTTGTTCATCTTATCCAAGAGTGACAAAGCATCCCACTCCTTGCTATGCAGCCTCAGTCAGTTTGCACAGGGAAGGCAGTCTTTTAGTCTCTGTTCTCGTCCTCTCTGTTCCCCATTCAGCTTTCTTTCTGTCTATCTTCCCCCTCCATCCCTTTTCCTCCCTCTTCCTGCTGCTGCTGGGAGCAGGACAGAAAGGCAACTCTGCAATGCAGACACAGCAACAACCTCAGTCCATCTGACCAATTAGCGAGCCAGGATATGAGTGGCAGAGCCAGCAGCCAGTCATAAGGAAAGACTCATTCTGGGGTGAACAGGTTTGCCTGAGACACTGACTGTGCATCAGAGGAAGTGGTGGGGGGTTCAATGACACTGAAATATAGATGTGAGGAGTAGAGAATGGAGGGGAGAGAGGGATTGACAGTGTAGGGAGAAAGGAGAAATTTATGGAAATGAAAGCAAGAACTTTAGATATGGACAGAATTCTGTCCCCTTCTTTTCCTCCACAGTCACTGGCCAGCCTGAGTCCTATCACTGCAGTTTTTCTTGCTCATCAGATGGCTGAGATCCACCAGCTCACCCAGCTCCCCTCGCTCCAGGGCCCCTCTCAACAAAGCCCTGCTCAGCCCGGGGGTGTGTTGCTGGGACATGTAAGCCTGGACATTGGGTGGAGGCATGGCAGGTGGAGGCAGCGGGACAGGGACCATGCCATGGCTGCTGAGGATGTATCCTTCCTGGGCTGGCCAGCGCAGAGGCAGAGGCTCGCTGTACTCCACAGGGGCACTGGGTGCTGAAACCACCCTCCTACGCTCAGGTGAGTCCTGGGGGGTCATGGGGTAGACATATTCCCCTGCAGACTTCCTGAGGGGTGCTTTGGGCGTCCCCTTCCCTCCTTTTTCTTGTTTGCTCAAGCAGACATAATGCTGGCGTGGCGTGTCATTCCCACGGCACTCACCACTGTGTCTCCCACTTCCCCCCTGCTGGAACAGTCTGGTGGTCAGGTACACAGAGGGGGGCATGCGGCAGGGTGAACCCAGACTCACTGAACCTCCCCCCAGGTAGGTCTGGCTTGTGTCCCAGCCTCCAGAATTAGAGTCAGACAGTCGCAGGCCTCTGCGTTTCTGTTGGGGCGTGTGCTCTGGGGTGGGCAGGAAACCAGGGTCAAGCTCTCCTGACTTCACCCAGCCATTGGGCATGACAAACAGGGTCTCCCCACCCTGTGAACAAGGGCGCTCCCCACCTCCTTGCCGTGTCACGCTCAGCACAGAACCAGCCATCCCTGCGTTACTCAGCAGACCTCTTTCACGCCGCTGGATTGAGGACTGGGAGGAGCTGCCATGGCGACGGTTGGCAGGCTTGTGGGCCATGATCCAGCACACTGCCAGGCCGGAGAGCGCTGCCCCAATGGTGAACGCTGAGACCGCAGACGCCACAAGGAGGTTGAGAGAGACCAAACTCTCCGGTTCAATTAACAAACTCTGTTGTAGAATTCCTGAAAGATTGAGAGACACAATTATGAAGACGACATTTAGTTAAACAGTCCACGCTACATCTGCTCTAAATGTGTGACCACAGGGTGCAGTTTGGAAGTGAGCAATATTCTGCTCCTTAATTTCTAGACATAAGGTATGATAATAAATCAATAACTGCAATAACACTCCAAACCGGTGATCATCATCCTCATCATTGCCTGATTATTTTAAGCAATGATTATGTTCCAGTGGAGCTTCTCTCCAGTTTGGCCTTGAGGCCTCACAAGCTCCAGGTCCAGCGAGGCCTGCACTTGTCATCAACATGGCTTAGACCTCAGCAGCAGACTCTTTTTCTTCCCTCCTTTCCTCCCACTTTCCATCTTACAGCCTGGACTGAGAACCTCTGCTCGCGGCACACCATTACCTCAGTGTTTCCACCCTGCTTTAATCGGTCCCATCTGCAGACAGAGCAGCACAAAAGCCTGTCTCTGGCTCGGCCTCCCCTGTGCCTTCATCACTTGGATAGGAGTCCGTCAGGTCTGCAGCCTGGCATCACTTACCACCAGTGTTGTCATATTCTAAGAGTGGGATAAGAACTAGAAACCTATATTTCATAACAGAACACATGTGTAAGACAAGGGCTTACCATGTGCAACGTAACCTTTTTTCTGTTGTGTTTTGGAAATTCACATCCAGGCGAAAGGACTTTACGACTTTGAAGCTGGGCTAAAACAAGTGGAGCAGTCCTAAAAGAATTTGCTGGAGAGGGAAATTCTTCTTTTCTTTCCACTGACTTTGTGAATTTTAGAGCAAGCTTCAAAGAGGGCCTCTGTGGTACTGCTGCACTGACATCTGAGCCTCTCAACAGAAGTGACACCGTGTGACATTATACTAAGCTATTTCCAGCTTTCTTACTAGCTAAACCCCTCTGATGTTGAGCTTTAAGAAAACAAAACCTCATACGCCAGAGGACAGTGAATTTTTCCACCCTGCAGTCTGGCATTGTCTGCACTTTTTTTTTGCATCCTCCCTAATTAAATTGTCTCACAATGGGAGGGTTTTGATGAGTAAAAAATTAGGTTAAAACCAAAATCAAAGTTCTTTATCCAACTGATTCAGCTTTCAACACTGCAAAGAATCTCGCTGAGCTAGGGAGGAAAATGTGTTCTATCCTAGATATCAAAAACATGCTATATTACAAAAGTCGCTATTATCATTCTATCACTTGGTAGTATCAGAACAAAATGTTCAGTGACAGACAGAGATGTGTAATGACTGATATAGCCACTAGGCAGAGCCTTCTCTCATTTCACTGTACAAACCAGCAGCATCCATGTGGTAGTGCTGCAACCTACCATCACAGTCTCCTAGGTGGGAGGTGGTGTTTCCATACTCAACATCTTGTTGAAAAGGCAGCCTGCAGCCAGAGAGAGAGAGATCACAGATGAGCAAAATTTTCCTTGATATTAACAGAATGATGAATGAATGGGTGAATATCACCTAACATAACTGAAATATTCATTTAAAGTGTAAAGAGCTGCACATGAATGTTAGTGTCAGTTAGTAGTTATCAGTAAGATCAATACAGCACATATTGATGTACCATCCATTGTAATGGGATACGCTATTGATTCTTTCATTGATTGTCTCTGCCAGCAGGGTCAAAGGTGGGGGTCAACCATGCATGTAGTGATGAGAGTTGAAGCAAGGACTGCGATAAGAGGTTTAGTCTTTGCAAGCGATGCAGATACTTGCATTTCATGGATCAATTACGAATATCATCAATATTCTACTGACAATGATTTGTATTGAATACACAAAATTACACAATTAACTTAATATTTAAATATAATTTTTACTAAAATGGTAAATCTACAAAGTCATTCAGATCAGTATTTAGTGGTATTTTCTAGACTTCTTAGCAGAAATAACTGGAAGACATTTAAGAAGAAATTACAGATGGTCTTGTGTATTTAATGGTAGAAACATGCTGTTTAAGAGCAGATAGACAACCCAAAATGGTGTTATAAACCAGTGGGAGCCTAAGACACATCAGTAAATGAGAAAAAAAAAATCAAACGTTTGTGTTTAATTCAATAGCAATTAATGAATGTTGGGTTTTAGTCTTGTGCTTAGTAGTCCTTCAGAAGGATGGATAGTCCATCAAAGAGTTAAGATTATATTTGATCAAATGATTTAAATTTTTTTAATGAATATTTCATGCCTTCTTTTTATTTGATACAGTTTTAAAATTGTTTTGGGTTTTTGTGGCCTGTAAAAAGGGTTGCATCTAAAAAGTTCAGACCTGATCAAACCTCTCCACATAGCTTATTCTTGCTTTACAGTCAGTGTGTCTGCAGAGATAGCAAACAGTTTACAGATTTTTTATTTATTCATTTGTGTGTGTGTGTGTGTGTGTGTGTGTGTGTGTGTGTGTGTGTGTGTGTTTGTTTCCCTCACCGAGTGCCTGGTCTGAGGAAGGAGCAGGTGCTGCCTCTGGTCCAGCCGCAGTATGGATCTCTGGAGGCCAGACAGCTCCTGTACAGGCACACACAGTCAATGAAATAAAGTTAAGAAAGATTAAATACTGAGCTATTTCTCAGATCACTTTAGCAGGGGATATGTAGGAGACATGTTTGTCAGAGAATGCTTTACTGGGTAGCTGGCAAACACTGAACTATCAAATTCCCTAAATATGTGTGTCTACACGTTCTTCAGTTTTATTTCAGATATGTTTTGAAATATGTGGAGGAATGATATATCTCATGAGCTATTCATCTTTATACACAGCAGGAGCACATATTGTATCAACATGATACTTGTTCAACAGTAGCTAAGTGTGATATATATCCGCTGCGGGAAGCTGGCTGGCTGCACAGTGCTCTGCTTCAAAATATCAAACCTCCTCAAAACCAATGTTTTCTTAGTATTTCAGATAAATCACCACCTGAAGCTGCTTGCTTCAAGTTGAATATAATTTCCTGGGGATACAAATTCTCCCAGAATAAATATCAAGCTAAACATGCTCCACATCCCCACGAACAAAAAAAGAATAGCAAATTTTATTGGACTGACAACAGCAACAGGATTTAGAAATCAGTGATGAAACAAAATTTGGCCAGCATGCTCTTCCTTGGCCAATGGCCACTACTACATTCACTCAGACCAACCAAAGAGACTTTGAGGGAATGGAAAATACTCTAAGACTGAACAAGTAGCTGTAAGTCACTCACTTCATGCAGCGTGAATGGAGATGGCAGCGTGATGTAGGCACTCTGACCAGACAGGAGGGGAAGGCCAGCAGCAGAGTGTGGCTGGTTCGGTCCAAAGACAAAGACAGCAGCTGACGAGCCTGAGGAGAGTCCTCACCACACCTGGAGACCGCAGGAGAAAGTGTGAAAACACAGGGCAGAACCAGAAAAAACAAAATCTGTGGTGAAAGGAAATAAATGCTTGCGAGTTATCTCAGAAAAGAAGACCCTGAAGTATAACAGGTCCAAAAACACAAAGTTCACTGCAGGCCATGAAACAGCAGGGAAGCAAGCAAATCAAGGAGCAGCAGGTTAAAGAGTTTAATCCGAAAACAATCCTGAATGCCAGCAAAATACAAGACACAATAACAGGCAACCTGGAAATAAAGGAAATAAAATACAAATAGTAAACATTAAGAAAAACAAGAAGAAGTGAATGTGATCTGAGAGAGAACAATTACTCAGACTCATGTAAGGGGTGTGAGGACTCAGGATGGTCCTGTCCTATTATCAAGCAGGCTACTACAGACAAGGCCTGATATTTATATATATATATATATATATATATATATATATATATATATATATATAACAAAAACTGGCGATATATAAACTTGTTGTCCTGCCCCTACAAAATACACACAACATTTCAATGCTGCAGGGAAGAAAAGTTCTGTTATTAATTGCAGAAATGTAGAGATGCTTTTATTTTCAGTCAACCTTTCATGAAGTTTCATTAAGCCTTCCTAAAGTTTCGAGAGATTGCTAAAGTGTATAATGTCTAAATTCTGCCAGGATATCTGTAAAGGATGGGTGTGTTTATTGATTGGGCCTTGGAGTGGATATTAGGACTAAACATTACACAGGTGTGATAAAAAACAAGGACAGGAAGGAAAAAGTAACAGATGCAGAAGAAGACAATATTTCAAATTTATCAGGAAGTAACACAAAATGCTGAAATCTCGACAAGGTGGGTGATACCAGCTCAGCCATTATGTCTGTTATGTGCGCACCACAGGTAGTCCGGGTGCTGCACTTCCAACGCCAGCATCACCACTGCTGCATCTTCTTTTGTGTTAGTTGCTTCTTGGTTGATTTGGAGTCACTGGTAGTCCTGTTTTCGGTTTAGATTTTTTTAAGGTTATCTTGGGACTTAAGTTAAGGGATCCTATGGCTAATTGTGTAGCTTGTTTGTGGTCTACTCCCATCTTTTGTTTATTTTGGCCGGGGCTCCCTTCTCCCTTATCATTTTGTTTATATTAAAGTATTTTTTTTTAAATGTTGCTGCTTTGTGGTGGTCTCATATGTTATGGTTCCTTTAATCCAACCTTTATTTCATTTAGAAGCCATAACACAATTTTATACAAATGAACTGAATTATAATAAATCATTTCTTGTCTTAAAAAAAGACAGAGGCTTCGTATCCAAGCAATGCATTATTAATTTTGTTTTTGTGGTCAGGTGCAACTGATGCGGACTAAGTGGAACATGTTCACATTCTGTCTGATCCATTAATTTCCTGTTGCAAAAACATCACATCGCACAGCTGCTGTGAGTGAGGCGTTTTCGGTCAGCGTAATCACATTAGCCAGGTGCTGACTAGACATCAGTGTACTGTTAGATTATTGGTTTGCTGCATGAGTGATTGACAGGCTTTGTTCTGAAATACTTCACTGCTCAAACTGGAGTTCAACAGAACTGCACCAGAACAACTACCACTGCTAAGAAAACTATTCTTACATCTTTGAAAAAGGTACACAGTCTTGCTTTAATTATAGAGTAGAAGTAAATACTTGTAATGGATATGACAGTTTTAACTGGGCAGGCTTTTAGTGAGAGCTGTACTGAAAAAAAACCCTGCTATCTAGTAATTGTAACTGAAGGCAGTTCATAAATAGGAAGCACATTTATCAGTTGGAAGCAGGTGCACTGGGACTGGATATCTGGAACATTATGCCAAGAATTGCAATAAATTGGAGATAAAAGATAAGGATCTCTCAACTCCCACTCACTTCTCTGGGTTGAATCCCTCCACCTCCTCCAGAAACACACTGCTGTGAGAGACTGAATCTCCACTAGGAATCATTAGGAACTTGAGGATAGTCCCTCGAGTGGAGCCCAGAAACAAGACCGTATGGTTCTTATAGGGGCCAGCTTCTGTGTCCACCACCATAGTTGTCAACTGGTACCTATATGGAAAGAAAGTCAGCAAATTAGGTCAGTCATTTACATTTCCTGCAATTTATATTACATATTTTCTACTTCCATTATTCATAACTTCAAATAAGTATTGAATAATCCTTAAGCATACCTTCCCATAGTTTTGACCACCCAGGGTCTATGTCCCAGTAGTGGAACAGTCTCATCCATTAGCGGGTGGGTCTTCACAAAGTTCAGTACCTCATCCGGCAATGTGGTTGAGGAGCTAAATCTGGATCCCTGCACTGCACATCCGCCTGGCCTGCAGACAAAGAAAGAAGCAGAAAAAAAGGGGATGTGGGAAAAGAAAGGCAGAGTGATAGATAAGAAAAGGAGAGCCAGAGGGGATCACCTTTGCATCTGCTAGGTGCTGGATTAGTAAATTTATTGAAGAGTAGCAAAGAAGCAGTGTAACTGACAGCTGGAGCTCAAGGGAGGAGAGCAAGAAGGCTACAGATGCTCAGTACAGCAGCACTGCAGTGTTCAGTTGAACTGCTGCTTGTACACACTTTGCATCACATTACCTTGGTTTAGGCACTGCCTCATCTGGTACCGGTGTCCAAATAGACTCGGGGGATTTTTGCTCTTTAAACCGTCCCTCAAAGGCATGAGCAAGCTGCTGCATGTCAAACACACACACTGCAGAGCCTGGGATGCTACAAGAGACACAGGGGAAAAGTCATTGTTGGGGAACTAATATTGTCTGTCTTAATTCATATGCAAATTGTATGCATCCTGGTACCTGTTAGGTGGTGTGGAAAAGAGACCCAGGATGACATCCCGACCCTGCATGTGGATGATGTTGCTAGTGGCGTGCAGGAGATTAAAGTAAAAGTGTGAGTCTCCTGGGACAGAGCAGTTGAGTCGTGCCTTTAGAAACGTGGTCCACTGTTTCTCGAGGACGCGCTGAGAGCCACCCAGGTCGGATTTACACACACGGGCCACGCGGGAGACCATCACCTAGAGCAACAGAAGAGATAGTAAGCCTGAGGGATTGCAGAAAGAATGGAATAGGGCAATGAAAGAGAGAAGATCACCTTCTCCAGATGATGAAACTCCATGGCCATCTCTCTGAAGAAGAAATAAATATGAGGCCCCCACTCCATGGCACTCACAAAGTAGGGCTCTGAAAATGAGTGAACACAAAGGCAAAGTATATCCACTGTTACAAAGAATTTTAACGTAGTGCCTGGAGTCAGACTCCAGGCAACATAGTTGCAGACATGGCTCTGTAATTACAGCCACAGCAACATGACACGCTCTGTCCACCAGTCTGGCTTATCAAACATCCATAACCTGTTTAATTCATCACCAAAGACAACAGAGTACACATTATTTATCCTTTATTCTTCCAGCTTTAACTTTCCTGAGCTTGTTTTCAGTTCTAGGCTTTAGTGTTCAGTTAAAGACTTGTTAAAACCTTGAATCTGTAGGGATTTTGACTAACCTCAATACATCACTCTGTCTGAATGCATTCCTTTTATAAGTCTTTTAAATGGAGGCCTAATCATGTCTGCTTTTGTTGAACATAGCTTATTATTTAGCCCTGTAAAACTTTTTTATTCGCCTATGAGCCACATATGACAGCCACAGCAGTTCAATTTTCTTTCAGTAAAGCACTGAAGATAATGAGGATGCTTTATATTATTTTCCTCCTGGAGGGTCACTTTATTATGCCTGTTTTTAAAAGTACCTCTGAACCATTTGGAGTCGTGCTTGACTGTTCGGAGGGTGGGGCTGTCACCGAGGCTACGATAGATCACTGCATCGATGGCCAGGAAGTCTGTCACAGTGCCGGTAAAAAGACTTCCATCTGAAAGAGAGCGATGCACAGAGAGAGGATGGGGGGATATTAAGAAGTAAAGGGAGAAGATACAGATAGAGAGATAACACAAGGTCAGGAAGATTAAAACCAAACAAGCAATGCAGCAAGAGGTCTGACTATAAATCATTTGTAAAGGTAAACATAAGGGCACAGACGTTTTTAAGTCTGGACCTGAAAACTAAGTCTGCTATCTTTAAGTGCAAACTCATTGTCCTACCAGCAAATAATGCCACATTAGCATGTCGTGGATCATACGGACATCGGGCCATCCCACTGACGGGCTCTCCAACCATTTCTAGAGTGTCTCTCTGCAATAGGACAGGAATGATAGAGATAAACCAACAGGTTGATACACAGAGATTCACTGACTGGCAGATAGCTGGATACTAACAGTGTAGTTGGCACACAGTGGGTTGAAGGCATTTGTTCCACATACAAACAGACCGCCATGCTGGCTGAGCAAAACCTTGATGAAATTACGACATTCTCCCTGTAGGAAAAACAAAGCAAAATAGATTATTAAAGACACAGGGCAATCTAAAAAGAATGATTTTAAACGGTTATCAGTCAGAGTAAGAAATGTGTACTGTGGAGAGCATAAAACCCCCAGTTCCACTCCATCTGGAGGCAAAATAGGACTGAGACTTTGTGGTTGTCTTAAAAGTAGAGGCTGCAGATTTAAAAATGCCCTCACTCGAAGCTGAGACTTGAGGACATTTCTACCCCTTTAGACTCTTTGTGACAGCATTATACAGTATTGTCTTATGACCTAAAGCCAATAAAAATATCACTGTGTATGAGTAATGCATGCTCCTAAATCTCGGCTTTGTTCATTAAACAAATTGAGTTTTCTCTCTGAACATTATCAGACATCTTGATTTTCTTAAAACGGCATATCCAGAATGGCATTTTTCATAAAGATGTCTTGACTTGTGTTCAATAGCTTAAATGTAACTGTGCATATTTTCTTCATTTAATATGTGCAGATATATGAAAATGCTAAATAAATGCACCTCTGTCTCCACAGCTCACCTTCCTGCAGCTGCTCCTACTCAGGCTGGAAACCTTTGACTGCTCTGACTGGCTAATATCATGTTGCCAATGTTTAATAGAGCAATTTCCTGATTCTGCAGCTCTGACAGAACTCAAGTTGAAAATGAACATAACAGGACTTTTAACAAACCCTGACTGTCTAGAAATCTCATTAGCAATTATGCTAACTGCTAATTTAGCTATCAATATTACCATGTTGTCAGGTGTTGCTTTAATTTATTAGATCGGTTTTTGTTTTTTTATTCATCTAAAACCTTGTCATGTCCTTTAGTAAGTTCATCTTTCATCCTGTGTGTACATTTATCTGATTTATAATGCTGTTTTCAATTTGTGTCTTAATACCCACTTGAATTCATATTCTTTGTTGGATATTTGTGTTTCAGCTTGTCTTGATTATTTCTTTGTATAATTAAAACTGACTTTTAGTTTGGTTGTTTAACCTGTCTGGCCTCGTTTTTGTGCATTTTCTTGACTGAACTGAACTGAAACAAATCAGATACCATGTGTATGTGGATTTGTTAAAAGCTTTTTTGAGACATCTTTAATAAAATATTCTGGAGATTTTTTGGGAAATATGTTCCACTTGATGAGAGTAAGATCAGAATAATGAAGTAGATGTTATGTTAGCATGATTCCAAAGTAGCTGGAGATTGGCGCTTAGTTTAGCTTAACATACAGACTGAAAATGTGAAAAAACAGCTCAACTTGATCTGCCTAAAGGCAGCTAAACCCAAAGAAACTTATATATAAGGATGATACATCTTCTATGTTAGGCTAATCTCTATACGTTTTCCTATGAAGTCTCACTTTAGTCCATCATCCCAGCTACACATTAACAATGTTATCAGTCTCCTTATATGTTGACAGAAAAATTAATTACAGTAATCGTAAAAATATCAAACAGTTCCTTTAAAAATGAGAAAAAAGAAATGTCTGCAATCCAATTACATGTTTCAGAATTAGAGCACAGGTATCATTCACAATGACTCTCATTGCTCACCAGTAGGCTACTAAATGAAAAGACTGAAAACAAAGTGATGTAAATGTACCTATTAATGCTGTTTATTATCGACAATGGTTTGACTGCTCTAAGTGATTCACTGTTGCATGTTGAGTTCAGTGTCCTTGTCTGAGTTAGAGGGTTTTAAACAACATTGACAATTTGTCTCCCTTTTGTCTCGACCTCCGGCTGTCTTTCCACCTTGAGACAGACTTTTGTCTCGTGTCTGTGTTCCAACTTTATCACAGCTTTAAGTCTTGTTTTGTTCACTCCTACACTGTCTCCTCTTTTTTCCTCTGCTGGTGGCCCTCTCCTCCTCATTTGTTTCTTCAGTATTTTTCCTCAACCTACACACATCCCATCGTTACCCATACCTCCCGTCCTCAACTGATTTCAATTACAGTTTCCTCCCTGCGGCTGTGTCACTTTCTTTTCTCAGTTTGCTTTATAATGTTTCCCCTTGCCTCTCTATCTTTTTGTACAAGTTCCATCCAGATTCCACTTTGCCAGTGGCACCTCTATATTTATACAATAAGGCCTTTTTTTAGGTTGCACCTTGCAGGGTCATCATCCTATTAAGCCACTATCTTTCACAGATTTCATAACATTTCCTTCATTCTAAATAACTTTATCAGCTAACACTATACAGGCATAATTGTGAAATTTTCCTGTCTTCCCCACAAGACCATCGATATAGAAAAGTAGCACAATGCACAAGGCATTTGAGTTTCTTTTGGCCCGAGTAACCTTTTGCTGCATTCATGTGATTAAGTGATCTGCTGATTCTGTATCAACTAGATCAAATTTGTGTAAACAGCGTATGCAGGTACACCCAAAGGAAATAAGATTTCTGAAACAGCTGTTGTGTCTGTCCATGCGTGTGATAGTCTTGATAGCGATGATGCATGTAAGAGTGGATCTCAAAGTCAGCGTGTTGTATACAAGTATTTTACCTCATGCTTGCCCTTCATCCGACATACTCGAATATCATTCTTATTGGACTCCCATGTCCGTTTCTGAAATGCATAAATCACAGACACACAAACTCACTTTATATTTGTTAAGTGTTTATGTCAACATTTTCATTTACTGGAGCTTGTATATGTGTTTGGAACAAAAAAGGAGTCATACCTTGCTGTAGAACATCTCATCACCTGCCATGTTATCCAGCTCCACTCTGTATAAGTCATCTCTAAAAAAAACCCAAAACAAATTACCCCAACAATAATACAGTTTAATCACTCAAATATCAAGTTTGTTATTCATTGCAAACAATAAAAAAGGGCCAGGAATCCGTTTTGTGTTAGCATTATTCAATTTCACATAACCTGTTAAAAACCCAATATGCTCGGCATGTTTGGTTTGTTTATAAGTAATTAATGAGACAGTTAAAACTCTCTGTTTCAATGTTTTATTTCACTTCAGTTAAAATGCTCCATATTTAAGGCAGGGCTAACTAAATGCACACATTAATAAATATGCATGCAGGGAGTTTCTGCCACATGATCGGTTCATTGGCATTTTCTATAGCAAGTAATTAAACGGGTCTACCTAATGAAGTGGCTGGGAATTATCTGTAAATGGATGATCTGTGTTACTTGAAACAGTTGCTTGAATTTGTTTATTCTTGATTGAAAGTTATACTGTTGTCTTCAAATAATTTTGTCAGACTGTTTTCATATCCCAAAGAGCCTCTATTCTGTTTAAATGGGCTGAAGACTCTTATTAAAACTATTTTAAATAGTGAAATGGTTCAGTTTTAGGCGGTGGACTGCATTATTTATTAGCAATATTGATTTGGTTGTCATAGGGCATGAGGCAAAATACTCTAGAGGTGTTTTTTTGCATGTGCACTGCAGCACTGAAACTTTTAAGACAGGAGCTGCATATGTGAACATACTGAAAATATCTGCAACATTTCCTGATATTACTCAGAATGCCATCTATTAAGGAGTCCAGAAGATGAGTGAGTGTGTCAGTGTGTGCATACCGGAGCAAATACTCTGGAACATTAAGGCTGCAGAATGCAAGCTGGTACCCACTGCTGTGTTTTTTTTTTAAATACATCTGCTGTTGTGAATGTGTTTATACATGTAATATTGATACAAACACAAACAGAACGTAAGGAGCCATTTTCTCCATTGTTGAAGTGCTGTAAACAAAACACAATGGTTTCCATGGGGTACTTTGCCTCAGATTCTGTAACCTGAGGCAAACACAGATGTAATATGTCCACCTGTGAGAACATCTCCAACAAATTATCTTTTGTTGTGAACTGCATGTGTGAACAGCAACTGCAAACTAAGTTTTGTTTTAACTGTCTCTCAGAAATTCTCTGGTGTTAATGTGTGAAAACAGCTCAGGTTTGCATGCCGTTCTCTTGAAGTGAGAGCAGTGTTGCATTGTTTCCAACATTACATGAAAAAATTAAATCAAAATTAAAAGTTTCTTTAGAGGTTATGGGGAATTCTTTTTACTGATGGACCAGATTTGGTCTGTGGACCATTATTTACCAGCTGGTGACACAAACCAATTCCTGTTTTCCATGTAAGACATCAATATGAACACACAGCTCCCACTTGACATTTAAAACCAAGACTGAATAAATCATCACTCAAACAAACTGAAAATGTTCTGTGTCGAATGACAGCAGATGGAAGCTGTGGCACCAAATGAAAGCAAACACATATTAATGCGAACACGTCAGCAACACACAGTTGGAGGTGGTTGCTGTTGGTTACCTGGCTCCTATGTAGAGTGTGCGGTTGACTTGGAGGACAGTCTGGATGTGCAGTTCCTGTCTCTGAGCTGAACGATGAGCTCTGCCCAGGAACACAGGATACCTCCTCACCACTGGCATGATCACATAAACATACAAAATGAGACAAAGTCAAATTCTTAGCAAAAGTACCACTACAACTTATGCAACTGGCTCAAGCAATGTCTAACGACTCAGGACAGATCAATCCCATTTCATATCTATATTTACTGGTTCTCAGGCAGGCTTCACTTTAATAGTATCTTTACTCATTCTTCAAGACTTTGTTAAGGATAACACATAATGGAAAGGGATCAATTGTCTGGCAGCGTTATGGCACACAGAAATGCTTTTATCCTCTGTTTCTTGCTGATGTTGATACACTGGAAGCCTTCATAATCACTATTGTCCTCTCATCTTCCTACATTTAAGATAAAGCAGAAATTATAGATGAGTTGGAAAGGACAGAAGGTGCTAGTGTCAGACTATGAGAAAGTTTTGAGGAGGAGTTCTCCACAGGGAGCCCTCACCATCAGGAGACAGATTAGGAAAATGTCTCACTGTCCTTGACTGCAGGGGAGGGATAAAGATCCATCTCTATGTCTGCTTCCATTCTCTCTTTCACCACTCAGCCTGCTCTCTTGTCATCTGCATCCACCCGAACTGACTATCTCATACTTTTTAATTCTTCTGCATTTCTCAAAATCTATTATGATCTTTTCTCCCTCTCAGATGAATTATTTCTTCCATTATAGCATCCCTTTTTCTCTCCTATTTATGAATCTACTATGCTGCTATAGAGGAAATCGTTCAGTTTCTTTATCTGTATGCCTGGGTAGCTCTAAAGTAGCTCCTAACCAAGGCTTTGACCCTTAACCTCCGATTTTCCACACGCACTATGAAGCAATTCATCAATGCTGCACATACACTTGTGCACTCAAACACACACCCACGTACAGAGGGGAAGGACACATACCCTCTACAGGGACGTAGCTGAGTGGACTGGGTTCCTCTGGGAATGAGCCATCAGCCAGTTGAAGCAGCAGGAGAAGAAATGAAAGGGGAGGAGCCATGGTTGCCATGGCAGTAGCACACATGCACTGTTAACAAAGAGAGAGGGGGGATAATTTTATTTTATTGTGAGCTCTGTTGTATATGTCCTAATGTCTGCATGGATGCCTGAATATCAGTGTGTGTGATGACATGTTGACAGAGACCTTACTGCAGAGACCTTGACAATCAGGTCTGTCTATGTGTCAGAGAGAGGAAAGTGTAAAAGGTGGAGCAGACTGACTGCTTATAAACCTGAAATTATCAGGGGATTAATGTGTTTCTAATGTCTGTTTTAGAGGTTTATTGTCAGAAATGTCACCCCATTCTCCACCAGTTTGAATCAAGAGGGATTAAGTCCCTATAATACTCTGAGAGAGACCACACAGCAGGGTTACAAAGTCACTTCGGATGTTGATGTTCATGGTGATGTAAATGTGTTTCAGCATATTGACATATGAAGCACATAAAATGTATGATTTTGAAAAAGAAAGTGAGTTGGTTAAGCTGAATAATGAGTGAAGAGAGTAATGAAAAAGATCCCGCTTATTTGGTTGTTTTTTTTAGGTCTTTGAAGTTATGAAGCAGATCTCGGATAATTGTGATATCTGCTTCACAAGAAATATATGTGAAAAAAAACAGAAAAATATGCTCTACTGAATTGTGGAGTTACAAAGTTTCACAGTTTTTCATCATTTTTGTGGTTGAGATTTTTTTGGGTGGGCCTCCACATTGTAAAAAAAAAAAATGCTTGGTTGAAAAATAGCCCATGTCTGCTTTTTAAAAAGAAGAAAAAAAAAAAAGAAACACATTTTGGCTCAGGGTGACTATGGATATCTTAAGTTACCAACAGATCCACCAAACTTGGCCCAAATATGCATTGCTTTTGGGTCTTTGAGCCATTTGGGACCCACACACTGTCAGTGCTGTAAATGATCCAGAAGTGCCAAAAGTAGCCTAGTTCAGGCCCAAATGTGTCTGCTATCTGGGTCAGAAATTATGGCTCAATGACACACTGGAGCTTGTGATTAAGACTACCCAATTCATACAATATAATTTAGTAAATAAAATGCATACTTACAATATAAGGTATAGTATACTGTATTTATACAGTAGAGCAAGTTAGCATATAACTACCTAGTTATGCAATGTAGCTAAGCATGTGAATTTAAACCTGAATGTCCACAAAAGGCCCTACACACAAATTCATTGGGATCACTGGTAATCTTAGCATTCTAACAAGTTGAAATTAGGATGTTGGACCATATGCATGTTATGTTTAGCATGTTTAGCATGTTAGCATAATGTTTCTTGACAAAACGAGTAAAGATGTAGTGTTTGGATTTTAAAACTATTAACTTAAAAAGACTTAATTTAGACAACAAGTAAACATTTTAAAATGGAGCTCTGTGTTTGGTCAGAGACCCAGTGCTGTCAACGAGCTTCTTTCTGTACAGTCATCCTTGACCACTGTCAGTCCCATCAAACTGATACGCAATACAACTAGCGTAGTGTTCATTATTCTGCCTCTTCTGTGCTCACAACATCACTCCATCATTTGCCTATTACAGCTCTGAAATTTATCACCCCTACTTCCCCAGCCTCCTTTTGCAACCGACAGTTATTTTCCTCAGTCATACTGTGTTTATTCCTGTGCAGTGAATTACTCTGCTATGGGATTTTTACCTAAATGTATTTCAAAATTTAAATGAGGTTAAGTGAAGAGTGAAATCTCTACTGGGAGGCTCTGAGGAAATCTGAAAGTGTTGAGATTGAAAAGCATTCATGATTTGTTTAAATTTATTATGCTATCATCCCACTCTGTAACATTGAAGCAACACCTGGTGAAAGGCGCATTATGACACAAAACTGAAAGTTTATCTATTTACAGCTGCAGTTGCTGGGAGCATCACTTCTGGTTCCAATTTAGCCAGGATCTAAAATATTGAAAAAAAAGGGCGTTTGACTAAAAGATGTAACATGATAGCTAGAAGATCAAAAAAGCTATACGAACACATCTCAAATTATATATATATATATATATATATATA